>OY992881.1:16677627-16702627 GCA_963921405.1 Cepaea hortensis
TCCTCCATCGGATGCTATGACTGTTCCGAGATAGCCATACCGATTAAACTGTTAAAGAACTTTCAATTTGCTCAGATGTTACACTGGTATTTCTTTATTTTTAAAGAGATACATAATTTGCATTCTAACTATTTAATTCTAACCCTATCTGCTCAGTATGTACAGTAATCGCATCAACTAAATGCTGCCGATTCTGCTCATTGTCTGCAATCATTGATCTTCTTTCATTAGATTATTACCTTATTTCTCGACTGTACGTGTTGATCTTCGTTCAACATATTCTCACCCATTTCACCACAATGTCCACACCCATCTTCTCTCAACAGATTCTCACTCGATTTCACCACAATGTTCACACCCATCTTCTCTCAACAGATTCTCACCCTATTTCACCACAGTGTCCACATCAATCGTCTCTCATCAGATTGTCATCCCTTTTCACCGGATAGTCCACATCCATCTTCTCTCATCAGATTCTCACTTCCATTTCACACAATGTTCACATCCATCTTCTCTCAACAGATTCTCACCTTATTTCATGACAATGTCTACATCCATTTCTCTCAATACATTCTCACCCCATTTCACCACAATGTCCACACCCATCTTCTCTCAACAGATTCTCACTCCATTTAACCACAAAATCCACACCCCTCTTCTCTCAAAATATTCTCACCCCATTTCACCACAATGTCCACACCCATCTACTCTCAACAGACTCTCACCTTATTTCACCACAACATCCACACCCATCTTCTCTCAACAGATTCTCACCCCATTTCACCACAATGTCCATACCCATCTTCTCTCAACAGATTCTCACCCCATTTCACCACAATGTCCACACCCATCTTCTCTCAACAGATTCTCACTCCATTTCACCAGAATGTTCACACCCATCTTCTCTCACAATATTCTCACCCCATTTCACCACAATGTCCACACCCATCTTCTCTCAACAGATTCTCACTCCATTTAACCACAAAATCCACACCCCTCTTCTCTCAAAATATTCTCACCCCATTTCACCACAATGTCCACACCCATCTACTCTCAACAGACTCTCACCTTATTTCACCACAACATCCACACCCATCTTCTCTCAACAGATCCTCACCCCATTTCACCACAACATCCACACCCATCTTCTCTCAACAGATTCTCACCTTATTTCACCACAACATCCACACCCATCTTCTCTCAACAGATTCTCACCTTATTTCACCACAACATCCACACCCATCTTCTCGCCATAGAGCCTCACCCCATTTCACCGGACTGTCCACGAAGCTGCTATTGACGGCTGACCGTGTTTGTTTTGTCCAAATCGATGTTCTTTTGTTGATATAGCTTGTGTGTTTATTTTAGACAACCCGAGCAAATACAATAATCACAAGTCTGTTGAATGTGTATGTAAAGAAAGAGAAACTACATAAGCAATAAAATAATAGAAGTCGGCGACAAAGAAAACAATATGGTTCTAGCACATTTGCCCAATGAAAATTAGCACAAGTAAAACAGAGACAATGACTATAACCAACCAAGAAAGTACAGTAAACATTCATCCAGAAGACCACCCATTGAATCAAGTAAAGAGCTTCAAGAACCTAGGAAGTATAATATCATCAAATGGCAAATTAGAAGACGAGATCGAAGATAGATGCAATAAGGCAAACCAAACTTATTGGACAAATGGCACCAATACTAAAGAACAAACATGTATTAATAGTTACTCAGAAAGCATTCTACAACATAATGTCACACCAACTCTATGCTAATAATGCCAAACCTGGACAATGACAGAAAAAAAGAAAAGAAAATAACAATCACAACAACAGAAATGAGATTCCTGAGAAGAATACTTAATGTATCAAAGGACAGATAAAATCAGAAACGACGAACTTAGTTATGACCTCGAAGGTCGCAGTGTCCGACTTCGGCACGTGTTTGTGTCAGGCTTGCTTTCTCTACACCAGTGGTTCTCAACCTTTTCTGGCCCATGCACCCCTTTACCATATGTTCAGAACGTCATCGCCCCTTTCGTGTTTCCTTCCTATAAATCCCCCCCCCCCACAGCATACGTAAAAATGGAAGCTAAATTTAATAACACATACCAGAACAAGTCTAGACGTCTATATAAAACGTGATTTGCGGGTCTACTTACGTTATAAGATGAATTTCAGAAGGGCGAGAAGTACAGAACCGTAAAGTATGGAGGGCAAAATAATATCAAGTAATCGGTTCTTGTATTAACGTGATCTTGAAATAATCTTGCCCCCCCCCCCCCCAAACCGTTGGAAATCCCTAAAATCACCCCCCCCGCCCCCTCTCTCCCCAGGGGGAATTCCCCACTGGTTTCTAGACATATTCCATCGAAGGTCACGTGGGCAGGTTTTCTTTCCTAACAATTTTGCCTGTGCAGTAGTCTAGAGGCCTGCTGTTTGCGGTTTCCAACTGCCGTGGGATTCCAAACATGTTCAACTCGCACACGGAACGGTCTGTTGTTCGTCCTTATCCGAGAATGCCTAGTATCTGACCTCGCTATACAAGAGGTCAAGAGGGCGTGTAATATCATTAGAGACTTATGAATTTTGTGTAAAAGAAGAACTTATAAATATGCTCTAGGAACGGGCCTCGCACAGTTGTCTCATTCAGTACCACAGGTCTCCCTCCACTGGAGCTTTCCGTGGCCGAGTTTGTCTCAAGCTGTCTCTCTGTCTCTGTCAGGACTCACAATGGTCAAACCACGTCATCTGCTGGACTTCACAGCACTGGTAATTATCACAAACTGTCTCTCTATCTCTGTCAGGACTCACAATGGTCAAACCACGTCATCTGCTGGACTTCACAGCACTGGTAATTATCACAAACTGTCTCTCTGTCTCTGTCAGGACTCACAATGGTCAAACCACGTCATCTCCCGAGCTTCAAAGCGCTCGTAATGATCACGTGCTTCGCATAGCTATATTTGGAGTGGGAGATTTTGTTTCCATCCTCCATTAAATGAATGATACCTTCTGTAACCCAGCGCGAGAACGGGCCTCAATACCCATTGTTGAAACTCTTAGATGAGTGACAGCAACTGGAACAAATCTAAAAATGGGTCTCTTCTCTTTGTGGAAGCTTGACTCATTGGTCCCCATCAGGTTCAGTATTGCTACATGTCTTCCATTAAGTTCAGTATTGTCGTTGTAATCAGCAAATAATTTAATGGACGCATATCGATTTTTTATGTACGTTCGTAAGCGTGATTCCATGTGGACTGCGTCTATTCTTGTATCGTTAACTAACATCTCTGTATTGTGTCCTTATTATGAACAAATTGTAACTTTGTTTCTGATTAAAAAAAACAATGAGACGCTGATGATACATAATGAGGCGTTGACTTTTATCTTACCAACGCTACAACATACATGTGAGGACGCCGATGATTCTCCTGGCCTAATGGTCTTTTGTGATTGTGAATGGATAAAAGTGTGTGAGTGTGTGTGAGGGAGTGTGTGTGTGTGGGAGTGTGTGTGTGTGTGTGTGTGTGTGTCATTGAGTGGGTGTATAACAATGAATGTTTGTGTAAATGATGTATGTATGTATGTATTTATGAATGTGCGTATGTAGGTATGTATGTTTGTGTTTATGCATGTGTGTGTGTGTGTGTGTGTGTGTGTGTGTGTGTGTGTGTGTGTGTGTGTGTGTGTGCCCATTTTTCTCATAACATAGTAATATGTATTGTTTATGTTCAAAGCATTCATTCTACAGAGTTTTTTTTTTTTAAATTATATGAGAATGTAACATGCACAATAGATAATTGATGTGACCCTTTGAAACTAAACTTCGTTCGTACGTTCGTTAATCGTTCGAACTGACACCGTAATACAGAGGTTTCAGATTCAAATCGAGTCTGAACTTTTTTGACGAATATTTGTTTTCTGTTGTCTATTGTGTCCCCGAATATCTTCTTCTTGATTCTGCACTCACGTCTGTCAGTGCAGATAATTACTCACAACTACACATACTGGTTATTACTTGTTTATCCTATATACATTGCCTCTTGCCTTCCAGTGCAACCTTCCCTTGATGATTTCCTATGGAAGATTTGCATGTTTTAATGTCAATAAAAGAATAATGGTGGACGGACAGAAACACGAATGAGACAGTTCTTCTAGATGCACACGAAAACGTAAATTGATTAGAACTATTAGATGCAGACAGGCAAGTTATGTATGGCACATTATGAGGATAAATAAATTTAAAAAAAAAAAAAAAAAAAAAACTTTGTGACAACTAGCAAACGAAATAGGAAGAGGTCAAAGTAAAGGCGCGGAGATAATACCTGGATGGCTTGGTCACATGCATTATTGGGTCAAGGACACCGACCTGATATGCAACTCTAGCGATAGCGTGAGATGTTGAACTCAAGCTTTTCGACATGGCACATGAAGAATGAATGAACTGAACAATGTGTGACTCACCACTATCATTATTCCTGCTGCGGTAATGGTTACTGAATAAAATTTAGTAGAACTGCGGTAAATCTGTGGAAATGCAAACAATATAAAATAACACAAAGTAATGCATCATTACAGAACAGAATTACGAAACATACAGGATGTTGCGGCGACTAGCCTTCAACAGCTGCGCTATTTAACCAATAGTCGGGCTCATGTTCAACGCCATCCAGTGACGGTACAGCCCTAACTTAGTTTTAGATCATTATCTCAACGTTTGTTGACTGTCTGAAAAGCGGGGACGGGAAGGGATGGAGTTGATCACCATATCTCATTCAGTGGTGGCCTGGTATATGTCATGGCTTAACACTTCCCACTTTGCACTTCAAATTTAACACTTCATACTTTACACTTCACAATGTATACTTCACATTTCACACTTTACCCGTTACTCTTTACACTCCACACATTTTACAATTTACACTTCAGACTTTACACTTCACACTTTACACTTCACATTTTACACTTTACACAGCACACATTACGCAGTATATGGCATTGATGTGCCTTTAAAACACACATTATGTTTCATGCCAAGGAGCAGCGTTCAAGTGTTAGATTCTCATAATTATCATTGTCAATGGCTTTACTCATTAGCTTCCCCACTTCTACTTCTTAGCTTCTCGTATCACGCCTTCCTCATTCACTTCCTGTTAGCACTCTACCCTTCGGCTTGCGGATGCAGTTTGTGTACGAGAGTCTTGAAAGTCGTTGCTGGAGCTACGGAGTTGATGCAGTGTGCCACGCTTTCGACATACCACTGTTCGGCCAGCAGCCCGAGCTATAACCTTGCGGATCGTAAGCGATCGTAAGCAATTAAGGCGATCCTATTGACCTTAACCTGTTCAAGGATTTCATGGGAAATCAGGTAAAGAAGAATGTGGTTATGGGTGCAGAGAATAACAAGCCGTGGAATACTTCACAACGGTCAACTTGTGGAGAGTAACGGCATTGTCTTCCACACATCAGCTACAGGGAAACTTGCTTTAAAGAGGGGAGAAATCTGTGGCGCTCTTTCTTGGTTATAAGATAGACAGAAGTTGCTAAGGGAAAACTGAAGAAGAAGAAGAAGAAGAAGAAGAAGAAGAAGAAGAAGAAGAAGAAGAAGAAGAAGAAGAAGAAGAAGAAGAAGAAGAAGAAGAAGAAGAAGAAGAAGAAGAAGAAGAAGAAGAAGAAGAAGAAGAAGAAGAAGAAGAAGAAGAAGAAGAAGAAGAAGAAGAAGAAGAAGAAGAAGAAGAAGAAGAAGAAGAAGAAGAAGAAGAAGAAGAAGAAGAAGAAGAAGAAGAAGAAGAAGAAGAAGAAGAAGAAGAAGAAGAAGAAGAAGAAGAAGAAGAAGAAGAAGAAGAGAAGAAGAAGAAGAAGAAGAAGAAGAAGAAGAAGAAGAACAACAACAACAACAACAACAACAACAACAACAACAACAACAAGACGAAGGAAGAAGAAGAGAAACAAGAGTATTAGAGGATGAGAAGAAATAGCAGCAGTAGCAGCAGCGGCGGTAGCATAAGAAGAAGAAGAAGAACACCAACAACAATGACAGCTATGACAACAACAACAACAACAGCAGCAACCACCACTACTACTACTACAAAAAAGACTAAGGGGCAGTTTTACAGCCGCATCACATACCGTACAACATTGACATTTCCACCGACATCCCCCATGTGATAAAAGCATCGACGTTTTGTCACATCAGTTAGAATTTGGCACTCTAGTACTGGGCCCCAGCCAGTGTCCCCCCCCCCCCCCTACCACCCCTCATTCCTGGAGTTACTATGTTAGTCTTTGTTGAAACGATGTGGATCGATACGGTGGATTTAATCAGATTTCCCCCAGACTACAAGACCTTAACCAGAATCTAGTACCTCTTTACAAACTGCTGCTAGGTTCTTGAAGTGGAGATGTGCTAACATTTGTCTGCCGGAGATAAAGTTAGTTGCATATCCTTTACAGGACGCTGTAGTCAACCGCTGTATTTTTTTATTTTTTTTTGGCTGTTTCTGATTTATTGGTAAGCTTACGTTCTGTAGTTTGCCATTGCTTTCTGAACGACTGACACTCATACCATTTAGTAAAAAGAAAAAACAACGCAAGGCGGTCTGCTGCTAAATCGCTCGCAGCTGTGTTTAATGCATCCTGATATGTGTCTGTCTGGTCTTTCCTAGTAGATTTACTCCCTTCGGAACTATGTTCTCAAGGTCATGATGGTGTATGTATTCTTCCACATTATACACACGACCCAAAGAACCCTGACAAATTCTGCCTTACTGTCCACTAATGTACCATACACCACCCAACGTTGCAGACCCAAGTAATCAGTCCGCCTGCTCGTCCACAAAGGGATCCCTAGAAAATGAACGTTCTAGAAACAATGACTTGAAGCTTGCAGCACTACTACTGCCTCTTTCTGAATGCAAGTAAAGATTATAAACCACAGAATGGGTAAGGAAAACCAACGCGTGAATAGCAAAACATTAATTAATCAGTAAATCAGTCATCCAATAGCCCCATCTACACACTGAAGGCTTGCTGCAGTGGACCTCCAACGCCGTCTCTAGAGCCCTGGATTTCCCGGTTATCACAACCTTCTCCTAGACCACCAGTCCTCTTACAGATAGACCACCAGTCCTCTTACAGATAGACCACCAGTCCTCTTACAGATAGACCACCAGTCCTCTTACAGATAGACCACCAGTCCTCTTACAGATAGACCACCAGTCCTCTTACAGATAGACCACCAGTCCTCTTACAGATAGACCACCAGTCCTCTTACAGATAGACCACCAGTCCTCTTACAGATAGACCGCAAGTCCTCTTACAGATAGACCACCAGTCCTCTTACAGATAGACCACCAGTCCTCTTACAGATAGACCACCAGTCCTCTTACAGATAGACCACCAGTCCTCTTACAGATAGACCACCAGTCCTCTTACAGATAGACCGCCAGTCCTCTTACAGATAGACCACCAGTCCTCTTACAGATAGACCGCAAGTCCTCTTACAGATAGACCGCCAGTCCTCTTACAGATAGACCACCAGTCCTCTTACAGATAGACCACCAGTCCTCTTACAGATAGACCGCAAGTCCGGCAGCGTGAACTTGCCTGAGTACATGAAGTGTTAGGACAATTAAATTTTTAACACTAGTGCACGGAAGAATAGGTGGTTAGTCTTTCCCTCTCGTAGCGAACGGCGAGGGCAGGCATCGAACTCTCATCCGATCAAAAACATGATATCGGAAGCGTAGCGTTCAAGCCATTACACTATCCCGCGCGCTAACGTCTTGTAAGGAGACCAACACATTCCGACTGTTTTGTCCCTAAATCATCTTTCTTTGTGATCTGATAAATAGATCAACAAATTCTGACTGTGGTGTCTTAGTATCCTTAGTCATCTTTCTTTATGATCTGATAAACAGCTCAGCAAATCCCGACTGTGGTGTCCCCATGTCCTAAGTCATCTTTATGATCTCATAAATAGATCAAACTAACGGAAGACGGAACTGGCCAGCTCTACAGGAACACAATCAGAAGTGACAGAATGAATGTTCCGGCTAAAAAACCTTCGCCAGCATCAATCAATCAATCATGTGCCATGCCGGAAAGCGTGGGCGGTCATGACTCGCCAAATACAAAAGACAAAAAGAAACGAATACAATGACTCTAAACACAACCTTAAACATTCACTTAGCTGTGAAGCCATGAGCCCTAGTGACTTTAATCTCCTGGTTTTTTTTTTTTTTTTATATGACCTCTTTTATATTTGTCTTCTTTGCCGTCCATAGATTCTTGGCATTCTACGAAGAAAGCGCAGTTTCCTAGCCTCTAGTTGAGAGATCTGCCTGGCAGAATGGATAACAGCTCTCACTCTTAAACTTCCGGTGTGCTGATGCCGAGGTAGCGGGTTAAACCCCTACACCGGTCAGTCTGACTAAAATGTTGACATCTCGTCCTTGGCTGGGGGACGTAAATTACAAATACCTCAGAAGTCGGAGTGTGTTCGCCTGATGGCGAGGGACACTGGTAATAGGGAAAGCTATTCCACACGCAAAATGAGTCCAATTTACTACAAATAGCAGCAGGTGTATTGGCGACGTTTGCGTTCAAAACGAGTGAACGAAAAAACAAAAATGCTACCATACTACCTGCCATTCTCCATCTACGAGGTAGGATACTGACAGTTTGAGGTATCTACTTCACGTCCACGCAGATTCATAGCGTGACACCATATGTCATCTACCCTTCTTAATGTATGTAAATTGTGTTTTGGCTATTTTTGAATCAATCTGCGCTTCTCTATCTTATCCACATTTCTTTTTTAACCCGCAAGAAACTGGAGTCGTCTGTCTTTGATTGGCTTCTGTCTCTATTCGAAATGACTCTCTTCAATTGAATGGTGGCAATTGGTTGCCAATATGGCAGCATCCCCGCTGTTGAATGACGCATAATGTTGACGCGCATCCCTGTAGACTGTCTCGTTGCTGTCCTTGAGTTGGCATCATTCAACCTGAAGCCCATCGCTAACGAATGTAATGGATTCCTGGAAAGTAACTTTAATAAAAACATCTTTGACTTGTTATACCGAGTAAACAAACACGCTACCACACATGTATACTTACTTACACACATACATGTATGCATGCTTATATAAACACATACACACATATACATAAGCACACACATACTCACTCAAGCATGTATGTATGTGTGTATGTGTGTATGTATGTGTGTGGTGTGTGTGTGAGAGTATGTGTGATTGTCAGCTAACATACTTATGTGTATGCGTGCACGCATGCAGAATGGCAAGAATGCATGCACGCATGCATGGATTGCCTTCTTGCCTGCTTGCCTGCCTACCTTCCTACCTACCTGCCTGCCAGCCTACCTGCCTGTCTGCCTGCCTACCTACCAACCTATCTGCCTACTTATCAGTCTGTCTACCTACCTTCCTACCTGACTTTCTACCTGCCTGCCTGCGTAACTACCTGCCTATCTACCTACCTGTCTACTTACCTACTTGTCTGCCTACCTGCCTGCCTACCTGCCTACCTACGTGACTGCCTGCCAGCCTACATGCCTGCCTGCCTACATGCTTGTCTACCTACGTGACTGCCTGCCAGCCTACTTGTCTGCCTACCTGCCAACCTGCTTGTCTACCTACGTGACTGCCTGCCAGCCTACCTGCCTGCCTACCTGCTTGTCTACCTACGTGACTGCCTGCCAGTCTACCTGCCTGCCTACCTGCGTAACTACCTGCCTGCCTGCCAATCTGCCTGCCTACCTATCTACCTACCTGACTCCTACCAGCCCACATGTCAGCCTACCAGCCCACCTGCCTACCTAACTGCCTGCCTATCTACCTACCTGCCTGCCTGCGTACCTGCATGCCAGCCTAACTGCCTGCCAATCTACCTACCTACCTGCCTGACTACATGACTGACTACCTGCTTGCTTGTCTGCCTATCTGCCAATCTACCTGACTGCCTATTTGCATGTCTACCTACCTAACTGCCTGCCTGCCTACCTACCTGCCTGTCACTTTGCCTTCTTGCCTGACTACCTGCCTACCAGTCTGTCTACGTACATGCCCGCCTGCCTGTCTACCTATCTGCCTACCCGCCTGCATACCTACCTTCCTTACTGCTGCCTAACTACCTACCTACCAACCTGCCTGCCTACCAACACGTCTGTCTACATACCTGCCTGCCTGTCTACCCGCCTGTCTACATACCTGCCTGCCTGCCTACCTACCTGCCTGTCTACATACCTATCTGCCTGCCTACCTGCCCGCCCGTCTACATACCTGCCTGCCTGTCTACATGCCTGTCTACTCGCCTACCTTCCTGCCTATCTACCCGCCTGTCTACATACCTGCCTACTCGCCTACCTTCCTGCCTATCTACCCGCCTGTCTACATGCCCCCTGCCTACTCGCCTACCTTCCTGCCTATCTACCCGCCTGTCTACATACCTGCCTACTCGCCTACCTTCCTGCCTATCTGCCCGCCTGTCTACATACCTGCCTACTCGCCTATCTACCCGCCTGTCTACATGCCCCCTGCCTACATCTATGTTCCCAACTACGGCATTAAACAGAAATGTTGCATGCTCTTAGCAAGACGTTGCCATCAACCCCAAGGTCAGGTTGGTTTTCTATAGAAGTCCAAGTCATTATAGTGTGTTTATTTTTTTATTTTTTTTGCCCCAATATAAAATTCAATATCTCAGTAACCAACTGAGGGAAAATGATGAGATTTAACATATAACCTTATCATTATGTCTACCCAACAAATAAAATTTTGTTCTGGAGATTGTACAGCAGATTTCTAATCTATCTATCTATCTATCTATCTATCTATCTATCTATCTATCTATCTATCTATCTATCTATCTATCTATCTATCTATCTATCTATCTATCTATCTATCTATCTATCTATCTATCTATCTATCTATCTATCTATCTATCTATCTATCTATCTATCTATCTATCTATCTATCTATCTATCTATCTATCTATCTATCTATCTATCTATCTATCTATCTATCTATCTATCTATCTATCTATCTATCTATCTATCTATCTATCTATCTATCTATCTATCTATCTATCTATCTATCTATCTATCTATCTATCTATCTATCTATCTATCTATCTATCTATCTATCTATCTATCTATCTATCTATCTATCTATCTATCTATCTATCTATCTATCTATCTATCTATCTATCTATCTATCTATCTATCTATCTATCTATCTATCTATCTATCTATCTATCTATCTATCTATCTATCTATCGATCGATCGATCGATCGATCGATCTATCTATCTATCTATCTATCTATCTATCTATCTATCTATCTATCTATCTATCTATCTATCTATCTATCTGGCTATCTATCTATCTATCTATCTATCTATCTATCTATCTATATATCTATCCTGTCTGTCTGTCTGTCTGTCTGTCTAAACAGGCCCTAAACATGACAGCTTCAGTACAATGTCACTGGCAACAGTTTGTTTTCCACAGTGATTAATTTTCAATTCCGCAAGCCCTCAGCGGTGACAAACAACTGTATTGAAAACACACACACACACACACACACACACACACACACACACACACACACACACACACACTAAAACGCATTGAATACCGACAGAAGAGTAATATTGCGGTGGAAACTGACATATTGTGGCATAACAAGAAACGTGAGAGCAAACACGTTGTCAAATTAGGGGACACCACACGTGCATACGAATCAATCTATAAACTTCATGAAAAGAGGACCAACATCTTGGTCGTTGAGAAGAAAGCCCACTACAGAGACACCGACAACTATTTTCATAGTGCAAAACAGGTAATCATGTTCCGTCTCTGAACGGTAAACAGCAGAGTAGACAATCTTTCACGAAGACTCAAAGCGGGTTTGTCACCCATGTGTACATGTGAACAAACTACACAGACAGCTGAACAGAACCTTAAAAATGGACACATGATGACTAAATTGCGGTATCATTTATGGTCACTCCATACGCACATTAATGCACAGCTATTTGGAAGCTTTCACGAACTCAATATAAAAAGCTAACATGAATACTTGTGTACACTTTATTAACCAGCAGCTGAAGAAACAAGAAGGAAATGAAAAATAAGGTAAGAAATATATTCCTTCTACTTTCCTGTTAATTTACAAATTATTTACCCCGTGCCTCTGTAAATTCTCTCTCTTTACTAATATTACACATTGCACCCCTCTCGGGATTCTCCGTGGTGAAGTGGTCAAGCCGTCTGACTCGGGCTCCGAAGGTTATATGTTCGATTCCGGGCCGCGTCCTTCATTTCACGAGTGCATTTTTTCGGAGACTCCCGAGGGTCGTCGCTGGAGGTACGGAGTTCGTGCTTTGTGCGACGCTTTCCGCGCTGCGGAAAAAAACTGAGCCATATGGGATAAAAACCCGGTGCAATGCAGCCGACCCTGTAGACTTTTAAGCTACTTCTTTCATTGCACCCACTCCCATACGAATCCGGATACACCTTCTGTGTCATCTGAATTGGAGGAGCGTCCATTACTATAAACATAAATTTGTTAGCGAGAAATCACTAGTTTTTCAGCAAAACATCAAAGAAATGTCGCCGCTTTCGATGATTTAAGTTGCTTTTGGACCTATCAAAGACATATTCCTTGGGTGGAGGTAAATATAAGACGGCTGGAAAAATTTCATAACGATGCAACAGACAGTTTTCAAAATAATTGATCGTGAATGAAGGCATTCTTTGCAGGACATACTATAGATTGACATCGCTTTCTGAACGATAAATCAACGTTAACTTCAACTGAACCGTGTAGGAGCTGGTCCTGCTACTCCGCCGTCAGCGCACCGTTAGTGTAAGAGCTTGGGCGCTCTTATCCTCTGTACCACAATACAATTCGTCTAGTATTGTCGTGTTCAACCAGTGTGTGTTACAGGTCAGATCAATTTCTTCCAGCTGGAGTGCCAAGTTCTGGTGTTCTCTGTTTAAACTATAGTGATAAACTATAGCAAGCACGACATTAGATCATCAGAAGCGGCCCTCCTTTGCCGAATGGTTCGGCTCCTTTACCTTCTTACCACTCTCTAGGGGAGGGCTTTCCCGGAGTCATGACTCCAGGTGTCTTTCACATGTCGTGAGTTCGCGACCTGTCTTCCAGTTTCGAGACGTTTTAATAGATTTCCGCATTAATCCCACCAATACGCCGTGTGTCTACCCACAAGCTAGCCGGCCCTCTAGGAGGCGAATATCGTGCACCCGGTGCACTGTGACCTGCAACTATATCACGGACGGCGTCTTTCATAGATTGTGGGAAGCTAGCTCCTTGACCGACCGTTTGCTTCTATTGCTACTTATACAATGGCGGTTTGCTATGCACCAAGAGACGTTACTGCCGCCATGTTGACTCCTTCGCATCCCTTCACGGTTGAAGAAGCCGCACTCTTGCACACACCCAGGGGAAGCCAGCCCTTCCTCTGGACTAGTGTAACTATGCTTGGCTTACCCTCCCTTTACCATACCTCTGCTGCGGGTCAAGGTCCTGACAAGGTGTCGCCCACCACTATTAATTTCGCTTAATGACATTCGGCTGAAGAAGCTGGTCTTCGGAAATCTCTTGACATCGATGACCACTATATTATGCTGTTTCCATCACTCTGTAGTGTCGCAGCTCAAGCGCACTATTCTTGCTTATTTGGGCGACTACGGAGTCGGCACGAGACTGTAAAGGATTTCTTTGCATATACAGTCCTCCTAATGTCCGTAGCCCAGATATTATAAAAATTATCAGTGCTGTCTGTTTGATCTAACTAAAGTGTAAAATAATATTGGCTTATCCCAACTACGGTGTAGTAAGATATTCAGCTAAATCAGGACAAACCACAGGCTAGCATAACTTAATTGCGGGGACCAGCGAACAGCAATTTGTCTTGTTTATGTTGCATTGCGTCAACCACAAGTTCTGAATACGGGAGATTCCTGGCCCAGTCTCCGGGCGCCAATGTTTGTCATTTACCACAAGCGTGTTGAGAATTACAATTGCTGCTTTCCTGTGTTGATTCTCATTTCCTTCCCTTGTCTAATATTCCAATTTGTGATATTTATATTGGTATTTACTGTGTTTTCCTGTTTGAGAGTGGCCGTTGAAGGAAGTTGCCGTTTGTATGTCCGTTTTGCAAGCGTGTCATGTCAAGTGTACCACCACTTGTATAACAATGGAATTATTCTGACCTGACATACCGAGGCTGGGAATCCAACCTGTGCATTGTTTTGTCAGCAAGAGCACAAACCACTACGTCACCGCTTATCCTCGATTGTCTTCGTTTTCTTGCTTGCTTGTGTTCGCTGGCTGTGAACTCCAGCGTGAAGTCCTGTATGTCGGATAAAGACATCCTGTTGTCCAACATTAGTGTGATGTCATACCGGACCTGAGGTTTGCGTGAGTATCCGTTGTCCCATGACTGGCTTATGGTGTGCAGACTGGTGGTTCCTCGCCACGTAGGCAGAAACTCTCCGGCTTCGGAGGAATCATCGATCCTACTGATGTTAGCCAGGTCCCCGAAGGGACCTGTTGCCCAGGACGCACGGCGTGGACGTGTCAGCAGGTCTTAGCCAGTATAGATCCCGGCCCTGGTGCCTTGGAAACACCTCTGCGTCCCTCTTCGTTTTCAATGTTTATAAACTTCATATGGGCTCGCACGTAGACTCAGCCGAATGTGTTTCATAGGAAATATTCTGGGAATACCGGTGGCCGGGGGTAATATCGGCTCCACCGCATCGCCCATCGAGTACCGACTGGTGGATATCAACATGGAACCTGTGTAATATACCACATACGCCGCATGGCTTGAAAAAAAAAGGTGTCCTTATATATATATAGTTAGGTTGCATGTCCTTTACAGGAAGTTGCAATCAATCCCAGCAATTTTGGCTGTTTGTAATTTACTAGGGCGATGGTGTTGCGAACGCGATTCGTAATGCCGCTTACCCGCGTTAGAAACGCAGCGGTGACCGATTTGGCAGCAGACCGTGTCGCACTGGTTTTAACGTGTTGGTATGGGAGCCGATCGTTCAGAAAGCAATGGCAAACTACTAAACGTAAATCTTGCCAAGACATCAACAACAACAGTAAAATACTGGGGTTCACTGCAACATCCTGTAAAGGATACGCAACTATAAAAGAATTATTTTTTTTTAAAATTTACTAGGCAGTTGTTTTATTTTCAGTAGTTTGCCATTGTCGGTCTCCGTGGCTAATGGCTTGCGGACATTATTCGTAAGCCAGCTTACCCGCGTTAGAAACACAGCTGCGACCGATTTGATAGCAGATCGCATTGCGCTAGGTATTTTTTTCAACACCAGCATCTTTCAGATGTATGTTGATTTCTTGGAAAGATTACGCTCAGTAGTTTGTCATTGCTTTCTGAGCGGCCGGCTCACATACCCCGTAAGTTACCGATGCGATTCGAACCACTGCTGATTCTCACCGTCATCACGTTACCCACGAGACGCTAGGTTTTAACGTGTTGAAATTGGAGCCGGTCGTTCAGACAGTAATGGAAAACTACTGAACGTAAACTTGCTAAGACATCAACAACAGCAATAAAATGCTGGTGTTGACAGCGATGTCCTGTAAATAGGATATGCAAACAAAAAAAGAAGGTTTGCTTTTGCTTTCTGAACGACCGATGATCATACCATTGACGCATGGCGTTCTGTTTGTAAATATATTGTCAGGGAACATGTTGAGCCCATGTGGGCATAGAATAAAGAGGCCAGACAGTGCACACTGTCATGCACACATGCACACTGAAAATCATGGAGCTCGTAACTATCTGGACGCCGAGGAGATGGAAAGCGCACATAGGCAGTCATTCTACGCCGACACTGCGATCAAAACATGCGAGGTTTAACACTTGACGTAAGCCATGGTGAACCACTTGACCGACCTACTAATGTTGTACAATATAAGTATATTTGAGTTATTTTATAACCGGAAATTATCTGCAGTGCTAGGATAAGTTGAGTTGAGTCAACAACCGATATCACAGTACTCGGGACATTTCCACACGTGCTCCATCCTCATCTTCAACAGCCAGCGAAGAGTCCCAATACAAATGCTACCAGTAGCAGCTTGATTATGTCTCCGTCTTGCCTTTTGCTCAGAGACCTGCGTGTCAGCCCGATAAGGAATAGAATGTGAAGACAAAGTGTGAAAGCTATGGAAAGAAAATAAGATAGTTTTATAAAGATACACCGCTGTTCCTTCCGTTGTTCCATTCAAGGAGTTGTTTCATCAGTGTATAGACAATATAGAACAGAATGGACGATGGCAATTATGACAATAGGAACTAAGTAGTGGACATTAGAATACTCGGAGACACACAGGGGTCGTCGCTGGAGCTATGGAGTTCGCGATTGATGCGACCCTTTCGACAGGTCGCCCTGCGGAAGAGACCGTGCGATAGGGATAACACCCGATGCAATGAAATCGATCATCTCGAGTTTTAAGACATTTTTGAAGACTTTAAGAATACGAGGATAGTTTCAACCTAAACTAATGTAACTGGTCTGCATTTGCAGAAAATACAGACAAGACAATCCGGCTGCTATGGAGGCGGAAGTACACGCCTTGATTTTCGAGAATTCGTTAGACGGTGATGCTGTCATTTAAATAGATGGGTCGGTCGTCCGACATGTGAGACGTTCATGGGCCTTTACGGCTCAGGCCGGAGGGAGAATTGTGAGGGAGGACTTTGGTGCTTTTGTTGAGACCACAAGTAGCCTGACTATGGAAGTCATGGCAGTAAGTAAAGCAATAACATGGCTCGAGACACAGACATTCACTAGGGCATGCGTCCTTAGTGGCTCAATGACCATACTCAGGAAGATAGAGATGGGGCGTGTCTGAAGAGAGTGGCTGTTGTCTCTGGAGCGGTCTCGGCTGGCAAAGATTAGTTTCATCTTCATGGCAGGGCATGCGGGTGTACAAGGAAATGAGCGGGCTGACAAGCTCGCAGGTAAGGCTACTGTGGAGGGCGGGCGCGCCATGGATCAGGGTGACATTCTGAATGCTCTACGAGATGTAAGACTTTTTGCGAGAACCAAGTGATGACTGTGAATCTACAACCAGGGTCAGACTGCGAGAACAGCAAATTAAAAGAGGGGTGGCCAAACAAGAACACTACGCAGGAAGCCAAAGAAGATTAATAATTCAACACAGAACTGGCGTCGTTAGCCGCTACACTTTGCGGGATTTGCTGAGGAGGGGATCCGAGCACTTATGGATTGAATGTTTCGATGTGCAATGAGGATGATCTGTCGACTAACTAACTAACTAACTAACTAACTAACTAACTAACTAACTAACTAACTAACTAACTAACTAACTAACTAACTAACTAACTAACTAACTAACCAACTAACTAACTAACTAACAGTACAATATAATACAATATGATTATCTATCAAAGCAGTGGCCCAAACAAAAGCGCCTAAAATAACCTTTGAAACACACACACACACACACACACACACACACACACACACACACACACACACACACACACACACACACACACACACACACACATATATATATATATATATATATATATATATATATATATATATATATATATATATATATATATATATATTCTCCTGAGGCGTATGGACCAAGTGGAGCTAGTACTTATCTCACGGACAGATGGTCACTGGATGGGGTGGGAGTGTGGGCAATATTACGCCCACCCTCTTTACTTCCCAGATCATTTTCTGATACAAAATTAAGGCTGTGTTGACCTGACACCCCTCCTAGCTCAATTCCAACGCCCACATAGTAGAAGAAGAACATCACAGAAACAGAATTGAGATGTTCTCAACACATACAAAATAGGACACAGAATGCCGTCTCGGGAAACAGCATGGGAGATGCGTATCCGCGGGCAGCAGCCCCCATACACTAAGACTGTCACACCTACAAATAAAAGTGGAATCTGTCACGACCTTTACAAAATAAATTGTATTATTAGTATCAAGGAATATTCGTGATCATTATATCTCTAATAAGCTGGTTCCTAATTGTGTGAATAGTTTACTGTCTGTCTGTCTGCCTGCCTGCCTGCCTGCCAGCCTGCCTGCCTGCCTGCCTGTCTGTCTGTCTGTCTGTCTGCCTGCCTGCCTGTCTGTCTGTCTGTCTGTCTGTCTGTCTGTCTGTCTGTCTGTCTGTCTGTCTGTCTGTCTGTCTGTCTGTCTGTCTGTCCGCCCGTCCCAACAATCCTCAGAAACCAGAACCCCGCTACCACCAAGGTATTCTCAATTTCTTCATTCACTTTCCATGATTGGCAGCCATAGAACAGAATAGGTTTGGATGTAACATTTCAGCACAGAAGCGTATAGCAAGCCAACCCAGTACCAGATATCTCCCACAGGGTCGAGGCTCGGCAACTTCCGACCCCCATCCTAGAACCTTTATACAGAACTTAACGCGCGATGGCATACAGTGCTGGACTCTTTATCATTGATCTATACTGGTTGGGTGATGTGATCATTATCATTGATCTATACTGGGTGGGGGAGGGGGGGGGGGTCATGTGATCATTATCGTTGATCTATACTGGGTGGGTGATGTGATCATTATCGTTGATCTATACTGGGTGGGTGATGTGATCATTATCATTGATATATACTGGGTGGGTGATGTGATCATTATCATTGATCTATACTGGGTACGTGATGTGATCATTATCATTGATCTATACTGGGTGGGTGATGTGAGCATTATCATTGATCTATACTGGGTACGTGATGTGATACGTGGGTGATGTGATCATTATCATTGATCTATACTGGGCAGGGTCATGTAATCATTATCATTGATCTATACTGGGTGTGTGATGTGATCATTATCATTGATCTATACTGGGTGGGTAATGCGATCATTATCATTGATCTATACAGGGTTGGGGGGGGGGGGTGATGTGATCATTATCATTGATCTATACTGGGTGGGTGATGTGATCATGATCATTGATCTATACTGGGCAGGGTCATGTGATCATTATCATTGATCTATACTGGGTGGGTTATGTGATCATTATCATTGATCTATACTGGATGGATGATGTCATCAATATCATTGATCTATACTGGGCACGTGATGTGATCATTATCATTGATCTATACTGGGTGGGTGATGTGATCATTATCATTGATCTATACTGGGCAGGGTCATGTGATCATTATCATTGATCTATACTGGGTGGGTGATGTGATCATTATCATTGATCTATACTGGATGGATGATGTTATCAATATCATTGATCTATACTGGGCACGTGATGTGATCATTATCATTGATCTATACTGGGTGGGTGATGTGATCATTATCATTGATCTATACTGGGTGGGTGATGTGATCATTATCATTGATCTATACTGGATGGATGATGTCATCAATATCATTGATCTATACTGGGCACGTGATGTGATCATTATCTTTGATCTATACTGGGCGAAAGATGTGATTATTATGATTGATCTATACTGGGTGGGTGATGTGATCAGTATCACATAGGCCGCCTTTACTCCCTAAATCGTTTCCTGGTATCCATTTTGGGTAGATCGATCTTGGAGCCAACATCATTTCTTTTTCAAATCCACCCTTTTTCGGATTCTAACCCACGACCACTGGGTCAGCAGACGAGCATCTAGTCATGACGTTACCGCAGCTTCCCCCCCCCCCCGCCCCCATTTAGGTTCCCCTCCCAGAAGGCCTGTAACAGGAACATATGTGGGTGTGTGAAGTACTAGAACCATCACGTGTTGTAGACCCTGGTACACAGAGAAATAAGGGGGCCATTCATTGCCTCTCTTAGTGAACGTCGAAAACTTACATCAAACCACCGTCCAATTGTTTCCATGCCGTTATCAGCACAACGCTCTAATCATCACATTATTCTTACACTCACCACAACGCCCTAACTATCACACCATTCGTACACTCACCACAACAGACCTCTCCCCTTTCCTGCCTCCGATAGTTCTAACCAGACGTCATTGTACCAGCCCTGAAACTGACACATGACAATAAGATCTCCTTTCGCAACGATGGACAATCAACAAATTTGTTATTTTATAAGATTTGTAAACACCAGATTCTCTAATATAACGACATTTTACTTGCCTGGAGTCAACACAGGCTGAAATGTCTTCAAGAAAGCTGCTGCTTTGCAGAAGCGGCCATGTTTGTTTGTGACAATCTTGATGAGACGAGGCTTGGAGATTATGTTTGCTGTTTAAAGGTGAGGTATTTTCGTGCTCCAGTTCTTAAGCGAGGATAGTTCAGACGGGGTTCGAATCGCCGTTCATTGTGTTTGTTCAGATGAGGTCTGTTGTTGACGGAAGCTGCTATTGAAATCTCTCTCGCCCTCTCTTTTTTTCAAACTCTCATTCTGCCTCTCTTTCTCTCACACATAAACACTCACAGAGAGAGAGAGAGAGAGAGAGAGAGAGAGAGAGAGAGAGAGAGAGAGAGAGAGAGAGAGAGAATAAAACAGAAAAACATTTAATCATAAACATTGCAAGGTAAAATGCTATGTTAGCGTGGTTCGTCTGAAATATGTGAGTAAAAGTCGATGTATGCATGTTTTTACCAATGCCAAACAGTCTGATAGGCAGGCAAAACGACAGACGCATAGATAGATCGATTGGCGGACGGACAGACAGACAGACACACACACAGAGTGACAAACAGACAGACAGGCTTGCAGTCAAACAAATATACATACAGACAGTCGAACAGACAGAGTGATAAACAGACAGAAAGACAGACAAATGGACGAACGGACGTCTGGCTGGCTGGCTGGATGGATGAGTGGATGGGTCCAGGGAAGGATGGATGGATGGATGGATGGATGGGTGGATGGATGGATAGATGGGTGGATGGATGGATGGATGGATGGATGGATGGATGGATCCACGGACGGACGGACGGACGGATGCATGCATGCATGGACATTACTGCAAGCAAGAGCGAAAGCTCTGGAAAAAAAGACGAAAAACTAAGTTTAGCATTCTATGTTAATCATGGGTGAGTGGCGTGCAGTGCAAAAAAAAAAAAAATCAAAGACAACCAACATATTTATTTACTAAATATAGTTATCAAAGAAGGCGACGGTAGCAAAAAAGATAGTTACATAATATCAGGCCTAGTGTGCACATATCCGAATCTCACAAACTAAGCAACAAAAAAAAAAAAAAAACAAGGTTAGTGAGATGTGTAAAACTGACGTTTGACTTTCAAGATATCATCAATGTTTGGATGGAATTGCTGCATCCAATCAAGAGAATTGCTTCCAAATGTTCATCAGTCAATCTCGTTCGATGTTTTGACTTCACATACTTAATTTTTGAAAATGTTTGCTCACAGACATAAGTTGTTCCAAACACTGATGCCATACCAGCGGCAAATTTCGGAAACTCAACATCAGGTAAGCAGCGGTAAAATTCAACAACTTTTCCTTCTCTGTGTATCTCTTTCAACAAGTCATTTGCTTGCAAATTAATGAGCTCCAACTGTAGTTCAATTGGCGTACCATCAAGTTACAATCAAGTGGATTCTGGAACAGAAGATTGTCACTCTCAATTCTGTCAACATCTGAAAATCTCTCCAAAACGTGCTTCTTCAAGTCACGAATAATCTTTGGCGATTGTAGCACAAAACTCTTTGAAACAGGGAAAATGAGAAAAGTTTTCTCCTTCCAGTTTCGCTTCAAACAATTTCTTAGAAATTCTTTGCTGATTCTGAAGAAATCACAGACTAGGTTATCCTTTCCCTGAAGTTTCAAGTTCAGTTCATTCATGTGGGATGTGATGTCGCCCAAAAATGACAACTTTGACATCCAGGTAGGATCTGACAGCTGTGGATCAGCTCTATCTTTTTTTCGGTGAGGAAAACATCTATTTAGTTTCGGAGCTTGTAAAAACGAAACAGTACTTTTCCGCAGCTGAGCCATCTCACTGATGTGTGCTAAAGCAAGTCATATAATTCAGAATCAATTTCTTCAAGAAAAGCCTAGAACTGACGATGATTGAGTGCATATCCTCGAATGAAGTTCACCCGAGGAAGCTAACCTCATTAAAAAAATGCCTGCTGAAGTCGGAAGTGCCGTCCTACGGGTGGCAAACTAAAAATTGGCACTACGCATTTACGTCCGAGTGAAATGTCTCGACCGAATGTCTCTCGTGCTAGGAACAGCTCTGACTACCTAGTTTCCGAATGCCGCTCTTGTTCGGAACAGCTCTGACTAGGTAGTTTTCCGAATGTCTGTCGTGCGTGGAACAGCTCTGACGGGCGCAACGACAAGCACATGTCCGAAAACTCGCTGAGTGGATACCGTTTGCAGACCTGTCTGGTTTTGTGCGGGAACTGCCCGGGGCGAACGAAATGCCCAATATATTGAAGTGAGGGATTAAAGTAGCCATGAGCAGGACGTGGCGAATCCCTTGGTGAGCCCAGTACCAGGGCGCTATGTGTCGGCCCTGCAACTATGGAAGCAACCTTGGATGGCGGAAAATGCTATGGACTGTCCCTTCCTTCTCTTGAGGGATGAACGAAGTCCTCGACTGTTCCAGCTTGACCAGCTAAGATGTGGACAGTACCACAAAAGTGAGAGTCTCTCAGGAATGCTAACCTGGTCAAAAATTCACGCATAAGCCGGATGTGTTGACCTAAGGGTTTTCAACCCAAGGGTGCCTAACGCACACCGCAATGACATCTGAAAAAACACTCCGGATGAACGAAAAGAAGAAGAAGAAGAATGAAGTTCACAGCAGAAACGACTGGTTTCAGTACACAAGAAATATTCAAGTCTCTCCCAAAGAGTGCTTACCGATGTATGATGCAGTGTGTGAACAGAGTGCCCGGAATTTTCAAAGCTTCCGAGTCCTGATCTTTTCCACTAGACTCTTCCTCACACCAGCCATGTTTTTTCCTCCATCAACTGTAACACCTCGAAGCTGATTCCACTGAAGGTTATAGAAACATTTTTGCACTTCCACGAAAATGTCTTTGAAAATGTAATTCTTGTGGATGTTATGCCAGAAGAAGAGACAATCAATTCGCAAGTTTACATTAAGACATTGAAAATAAGCAACGATGTCGCAGAGTTCAGCCGCACAAGAATCCAGCAGACCTACTTTTCCTTCAAGACAATGCCCGCACTCACACAAGTCTGGCAATACGGGAAGCAATCAACCATTGGGTTGAACTGTACTACCCCATCCACCCTATATTCCTGATTTTCATCTAGTTGGTCCCCTTAAAGATGCACTCCGTGGTACAATGTTTGAAGAATATGAAGGTGTGATTCATGCAGCCAAGAAATGGCTAAATGGTCAAGACAAACTCTGGTACGGGCTAGGAATATATACACTCGTTTCGCGCTGATATAAAGCCGTACAAGTTTATGGGGGTTGCATTGACTCAGCTTTGGTTCACCCAACCTTAAAATACAGATAAAGATGTTATTCTGGGAAGTAAAGTCGAGGTCGTGATATTGTCGACTTCATAAATCGAATACCGGCAATCTATACACATATGGCGCTGAACATCATATACCACCTAGTCCTCAAAGCATGAGACAAGGAGGGAGGCGACATTGCGTTTTATTTGTTAACAAACTGCTGCATTCCACCATAGGCAGATTTCATTGTTATCCATTCTCCACCCCACATTACCACCCCCTATTACCACTCCACATTACCACCCCACATTACCTCACAAACCCCCACACTAATAACACAGGGACGTTAGAGTTTTCAAACGCCATTTGATCACCCAGAAAAAAAAACGCATGCAAGATAAACAATCAGGAATCGATTTGTTCTTTGTGGGCCTCCATGAGCTATAGAAGATCCGCCCTGCTTTAGCTTTCAATTCTCGGATCTCTATTCGCATCAAACGTTATGTTTTGGGCATTAATTTAAATATACAGAAAGAATTCGAATTGAAATATTCATAGAAAATACAACTGCAAAAGCGGTAGCGGCATCCAACACCGTGGATGCGGTATTTCAGATCTACGGACAAGAAAAATCATTTTGTTTCTTGAGCTGAGTTGAGTTGAGCTGATTTGAGCTGAGTTGAGTTGAGATGAGTTGAGTCAAGAACCGACATCACAACACCCGAGATATTCCCATACGTGTTATGTCCTCATCTTCTATAGCCCGCGAAGAGTCACAATACTAAGGTACCAGTAGCAGTCTAATTATGTTTCAGTCTGACCTTTCCTTGGAGTCTTGGGTATCGGCCAGATCCTCGAGTCACTCCCAGCAGCACCATTCTCTCCAAGCCATTCTTCTGTACTATACACACACTTCTACAGGGTCCTGACCACGTCTGCCTTATCACGCACCAATACCCCGCCTAGAGGAGCACGTCCAGCCTGCCCGTGTCCCACCACACCAGCGTGTCCTGGAGAAAACATAAAACTGAAGCTCTCTATTTTTGTATTGTTGAATGGAAGCCTGCCACTCTACCTGAAGCATGCCTGTCCTCACCTTTATCATCATACTTTGTGAATCTGTTACAATCACCACTCTGTGGAGATGGGTTTGTGGTCGCAAATCGTAATCCCACATACGGCGTTCGAAACAATGCTGGGAGCTATTTGGAAGCAGGCTTGACTGCGACGTTCTGTAAAGGATAAACACCTAACTTAGAATCATAACATGCGTGTGCTGTTTGTTCACCAGCGAGCGAAACGACGACGTGACATCCTCCACTTCCATTCTCAGACTTGATGTTGTGGTATCATATGCCAGGCTCTCCTACACCAAACGCCGTTGACCAATTTTCGCCACAAACCCCCTGGCACGTCTTTGGTCTTGCAGCACAGAACCATCCGTGAAGATGATTACATCACTCATGTTGCTTCTTCAGAATGCTACCAGGTCAGT
>OY992881.1:16707627-16727627 GCA_963921405.1 Cepaea hortensis
CTGTGATGTGGTTCTTGACTCAATTTCTTCTTCGTCTTCTTCTTCTGCCCGTATCCTCCATTGAGGCACAAGCTTTCACAAACCACCCTAAGCCGTTCTACTAGCCGCTGACAGCGCACTCTAACTGTGCAAAAATATTTTTTCTTAGCTTCCGATCTGACCCTCAACCCATTGATTTTTCCTTTTATATGGAAGTATTCGATGTCGTGTTATTATGTTAACGGATATTCACGCTGCTTTATGCTTACCAGTCATGAAACACCGAATATACATTCAACAATGAACTAACCCTCTTGGAGGAACACTGCCAAATACCAGGTAGCTTCAAAAGTGCACCTGACATATTAGACCTCTGTTCAAATGCTTGATTCTGCTGTGGAGATTATACTTTTACACCATGGCTGTGACCTATCTCGTGTCTGCAAAGACAGTGGTCCTGTTCAATCCCAGTAGAGACAGCTTTATTTTGTCTGACCGGTACGGCTTTGGGGTCAACACAAATTCATAAAAATAAACACGCGGAAGTTTTCAGAATTCTCTAGGAACAAAGTACAAACTGCGACGAGGAAGGGAACTGACCATCCCACCTCAGAAGTCGTGGCCTGGAAAATGTGAAGGACTAAGTCTTCACGCGCCAACATCCCACCTCAGATGTCCTGGCCTGAAAAATGTGAAGGACTAAGTCTTCACGCGCCAACATCTCACCTCAGATGTCGTGGCCTGGGAAATGTAAAGGCCCAAGTTTTCACGCTCCAACAGCAGTGTCTGATCTGGAATACATTTACATTTCAGTGAAACAATATTTCTCATGGAACCTTTTCGTTTAATCTCGAACTAAACTTGGAGAAGTTAGTGTTCTGTGCACAAGAGTGGAGTTAGCAAAGAGGAAATGCCACTTGTGGTTTGCTTGAGAAGCTACCACCAGAGACAATAAATTAGTTTCCTAAGGCATACTGAGAACCTGCATTGAAATGGCAGGTTTTTTAAATGGCACAAGCGTTTTCCGAATGTCGTGTTAGTGCGAATGTTGATCCACGTAGCGAGCAATTAATAACCTCGATAAACAATTAAACCATAAGACATAGTTGAACATTTATTTCTTTAACGGTTTTGTCCACAACAAATTCATTCCTGGAGGTCTAATGGTTAACATGCAAATTTAAGTTTTAATATCTTGCACTGTATAAGAAATGCTGTCAGAAGAAAACGCCCAGAAACAAAGAGAATGACTAGCTATATCCTTCTGGGTGGCAATACGCTAGTACATCGAATCTTATAGGTGTAGCAGTACCTCGGAACGCACAATGTGACTCTGTCCACATTCCACATAAGGAGACCTCTGATTTCGTTTGTTCATTTGACTCAAATCGACACTTGAAGGGCAACGTTCCAATAATTCCGAAAAATGTAACACCTCTTTGACATGGAATCTAAGGTGTTTCAAAGAAAGTTTGTAATAGCTGTATGAACTTTAGCAAAAGTGTTTCGTTGCCAGGGGCAACTATGTTACAATTAATGTAAAGTAAATGATTGTTTTGTTACAACTTTTTTGGCAGTAAACAAATGCTGATAGCTATCACGTACGCGATCAGTGAAACGATAAAATACTGCAGGCGTTTTTACACGCAGCTAATTACCCACACTGGGAAAGATAACTTAGTTGTATAATGAAAAGAGCTTAGAACGTTATGACAGTAGTAAATAATAGGTTATTAGAGGGAAGAGCAACGGAAGTTGAGGGTCGATGATGCTTTGAATAAGTAACGCAGAAAACTGTTAGTCATTTAACTTATTAAAAGCCCTGGGATTTACCGAGGAAAGGCTAGACGGATACATAACCGGACTGCTACTGGAACCATCAGTATTGGGACTCTTCGCTGGCTGTTGTAAGTGAGGACAAAGCACGTATGGGAATGTCCCGAGTGCTGTGATGTCGGGTCTTGACTCAACTCAACTCAACTCAAGTCAGCTCAACTCAACTCAACTCAACTCAAGTAAACTCAACTCAACTCAACTCAAGTCATCTCAACTCAAACCCTGGAAAACGCCGTTTAAAAAAAAAAAGCTTAATGGCATGCTTCCATTGTTTACATAATTCCGCAGATTATCTTAGCAAGATAAACATGGACCTGCCACAGTTGCTTGTTTAGACGGTTATAACTTTTCTTTCACGATCAACGTTTCTTTACGTCTATTGCAACTTGTATCACAAATTACCTAGGATATGGGACACTAAGGTCGTGTCTGAAGTGCAATCATAACAATCTGAATTGATCTACATTATCTGAGAATGATTTTATCGGATTCATGTTAAAGTTATCGTGCGGACAGTTATTTTTTCTTGTATGTGTTCTTCTCTTTACTTTCACTGTATCGTCTGATTGACTTCTTTTATTCATCTTGCCGATAAATTCATGACATCTTCTAATTTCGAGATTAAAGAACAGCAGATTAAATTGTCCTTCCACTATCAATGCTTATTGAGGTTGATATAATTTCCACGTTCTGTACAAGGAAACGGTGTATGATGAGTGAAGCCAGTCAGGCTGATTCATTACCTTACATTAAGTTAGAACAATTTGACTGAAATATTAATAACCGCTGCCAATTTCATTGGCGTTCTTTGGAAATGTCATGAGAAGTGAGACTTTGGGAAACATCATGACCGGGGAAAGATCAGTGGAAGAAGAGTCAGAGGCACACAGAGACACACGATGCTGGATGGACTGAGACGACGGCGTGGAGGAATATCATCAGCAGAGTTCGTTAGGAACACCAAGGACCGAGATCTGTGGAGAGACATGGACGTTTACGGTAGTTGTCAAGGCACATGATGATGATGATCGGATCATAGAAATGATGACCAAGAACATATTTTTTATTACTCTCAAATCCCCTTTACTATATATATATTTAATTCTCAGCATGTCCACCTTATGTCTTTGATATATTATTATTTGGATGTTAAACCATGGATTTACGGCTAACTTTCACTTATTGCTATCTCGCTCCTTCAACCTTTTTTTTATTTACTCCACACATTTTCACCCATCTCTCCATTTCTATTACCGATTCTAGCAATTAATCACGAGCTCCGGAAAATACATCTTGTACCTAAATTGAATTTCCCGATCGGATTCAGGTTTCGAAGGAATGTGCGGGAAGGGAGACTAAAGACCATCAGGAGAACACTTTACCGTTTAGTACATATAGATCCTGATTCTCAGACACGAGACATTTGTTCCAGAGGTCATCAGCCTAGGGGCTGTTGATATCGACCCAAAAGGATCCAGAATCGGAAGCACAGGGGGAAAAACACATTCGGGCAAGATGACTTTGCTGTGAAATAACGAGGTTGGCGTTCTTCGAAAAATCTCATTTTCTTGGCGCTTGTTGCAAGTGGCGGAGGTACAGCTCGGCTTGCTAAAGTCTGATTGTTGTCATTTAGCGTCTTGTATTCAAATCACTTATCTGTGAACTCTAATAGTAAAATGGCGAGTGTTTATGTTACTATACATTTAGTATACCGAATTTTCTGGGACCAGCATTAGAACAATGACCAGCACGCTCGAATGAGATTCGAGGCGGGATGTCTTTTACGTTGACCTTGTCTCCGATGTCGACCCAGTCTAAACTGGGTACCCGAAAATGTTATGGGAAATAAAGGGGGGCCGACGCAACATTGGTCAGTAACAATACGAGGCTAGTAGCATGCACCAGTTGCCGGCTTCCTGGCCTAGAGGTTAGCGACTTTTCTCCGTAATCTCGTATACTCTCGTAAGTAACGTGACGACGGTGAGAATCAGAAAGCAATGGCAAACCACTGAGCGTAATCTTGCCATGATATCAACAATCAGCTGAAAGATGCTGATGTTGACAGCGATGACCTGTAAAGGATATGCAAACATTTTAGCATGCACCAGTTACTCCTCAAGGCGTACTTTGCTATAGTGAATGGTTTTCTGCCTGCTTAGTTGACTGGTTGGTGAATCCTTGGAAAGACAGGTTTAACTGCAATGTAGTGGCGTTTATAGGTTGTTTGTAAATGTCGAGGTTATTTTACGTTCGGTAGTTTGCCATTGTTTTTTTGTTTTTTTTTTATTCCGGACTGTCATCTTCACCTGCTTCTGTTGCCCCCTTTTCCCCACGGGGGCCATGGCCGTCAAACACCTCACTCCAAGGCCCCACCAAACATCGTGAACTATCCCACGCAGCTCTGTTCATGTCGTTTAATTATTGTCCATTTGTTTTACTTCTCTTTCCGCGAATCTTTAACTCTTCCTTTATTTCTTTTCCTCTATGGGTTCCAGACTAAGTCTGATCAAGTTATACTATTCATGTGTATTCTCAATGTATTCTATCCTGCGCCAGGGCATGCGGGAGTACAAGGAAATGAGCGGGCTGACAAGCTCGCAGGTGAGGCTACTGTGGAGGGCGGACGCGCCATGGACCAGGCCGACATTCTGAATGCTCTACGAGAAGTAAGACTTTTGCGAGAATCAAGTGACGACTGTGAATCTACAACCATGGCCAGACTGCGAGAACAGCAAATTAAAAGAGGGGTGGCCAAACAAGAACACTGCGCAGGAAGCCAAAGAAGATTGATAAACCAACACAGAACTGGCGTCGTTAGCCGCTACACGCTGCTTGATTTGCTGAGGAGGGGATCCGAGCACTTATGGACTGAATGGTTCGATGTGCAATGAGGATGATCTGTCGACTAACTAACTAACTAACTAACTAACTAACTGACTAACTGACTGACTGACTGACTGACTGACTGACTGGACTGACTGACTGACTGACTCACTGACTGACTTGACTGACTGGACTGACTGACTGACTGACTCACTGACTGACTGACTCACTGACTCACTGACTGACTGACTGACTGACTGACTAACTAACTGTCTAGTTCTCTCCGTGGACTGCACGTTGGTGATTTGCCACACCATTTCATTCGTTCTGTTATACACAGTCACTAATTAGTGAATGTTTGTAGTTGATTTATAATCGCTGTCGTTGTTCTCCGTGTTTCTGACCCACACAGCTGTGTTGAATTAACGTTAGAATTTAATATTCTAAGATTTTTGAGCTAGGTTTCATTTTGTTTGACTTCCATATATCTCCAAGTGTTATGTCAGCTCCTCCAGCCTTCGGTATTCTTGTTCTGATATCCTTGTCTTTTCCTGCATCGTTGTCTACATTGCTGCCTAGGTAGATGTGTGAATCTGTCTCATGAAGTGAGGTTTCCCCAAGGGAGAACAGATTATCATTTGCTTGATTTACGTGTAATCATTATCTGTGTCTTTGCTATATGAATCTGAATACCTAGTCTAGTGTTGTTAGTTTATTCTGCAACTGCTTTCGTGTGTGAGGAGGAGGAGTAAGGGCGGGGGGGGGGGGGGGATGGGGGGTCAGAAAGACAGAGATATCGTCGGCAAAGTCCAGATCATCGAGCTGCTTTGTCAGGGGAGTACACTGGATTCCATTTCTGGCAGTTCTTATTGTTGCCTTCATAATTCAGGCTATAATCAGTAAGAATAATAAGTGTGACAAGAGGCATCCCTGTCCCACTCCTGTTCTTATCTCGAATACCTCAGTTAGTTGCCCTTCATGGAGTATCCTACCCTTCATGTCACTGTATGTTGCCTTCATCAAGTGAATATTTTCTGCGATATTCCATGTCTCATCAATTTCCAAAGGGATTCTCTATATATGCTAAGAACGGCATATTATAGTCCACAAATCTAATAATACAGTTCATTTCGATACTTTGTTCTATTATTATGCGCAGTATAACTATTTGATCACAGCAGGATCTATATGATTGGGAGCCGGCTTGTTAATCTCGTAATTGTTTGTCAATGACATCTCGTAATCTCTGCAGAATGATCCTGCTTAATATTTTCCTATGAATTGACAGCAGCATTATTCCTTTATAATTTTCACACTCCTGTGGGTCCCCTTTATTTGGCAGCCTGACCAGACATCCTTGCCTCCAGTCCACTGTTATTTCTTCAGTTTCCCAGATTCTGCTTAATAATCTGTGCAGTAATGTAATTGAATTATGTAATTCTGTAGTTCTTGCCATCCCAAAGAAATCAGGAGCCGTGGAATGTGATCAACATCGAACAATTAGTATAATGAGTCACATCACGAAGATTTTCCTACAAATTTTACCCTGAAGAGTGAGGAAGAAAATACAATCTGAAATAGGAGAAGAACAATGTCGGTTTGTAGAAGACAAGTGTACAGTAAATGATGTATATATCCTGCGAACAGTAATTGAACGTTCTCTAGAAGTAAACAAAGATATACATCTTTGCTTTATTTACTGCACAAAGACCTTTCAATAGAGTTAGTTAGTTAGTTAGTCGCTGTTCCAACTTCACAGCAACGGATCGTCCCCATTATGCTCCATTCCTGTGCCAGTGAATATCACACAAAACACTCCCCACTGCCCAATGTGAAAAGTGGGAAAGACAGGAGTCTCGACAAACAACAGCCCCCCACAGATACACTGTGCATAATGCCGCCGCCAGAATGTCAACACAATAGTCCCCCACAAAACATCCAGTTCATTTCTGATGGAATCGGCAGTCATTTTCCCATCTGGATGTTTCCTAGATGTTCACCCACACAATCCACGAAATACAGTTCATCATCGATGGCAGTGGCAGTCAACCAGAAGCCCAGCAGCCACGCATTTCTGCATAAGGCAAAAACCGGTCAACTCTGGGACATAGCCATCTGCAATCGCTCTGAACATGCAGTCACGTTCCAAAAAACCTCAGGCAGATTCAAAAGCACGTCACATGAAACTCACAGCTCACAGTGTCGCACCACGCACTCACTCAGTAGCAGGGCGACGGAACCATCAAGCCTCCTTAGTCGCCTCTTACGACATGCATGGTAGGCTACAGTGTTGCTATTCTTTGCTTCCCTTATGGGCCCCGGCAACACACAGGAGGTTACTTTCAATAGAGTAAGACATGTCAACATGGTAGAGATGCTTGCAGATCTACAAATTGATGGGAAATACATTAGACTTATAAAAACATATATTGGAAACAACAAGCTGCCATAAGGATTGATAATGAAGTGGGACAATATCAGCCTATTAAGAGAGGTGTGAGACAGGGATGTGTAATGTTTCCAGATCTTTTTTCCCTATACAGAGAAAATATTTTCAGAATGTAGAAGATATAAATGGTATCATCATCGGAAGACGAAACATCAAAAATATTAGATATGCAGATTACACAATATTGACTGCAGACACAACAGATTACGCAACCACATGTATACAAAATTCAAGATTTGTGACTCAGCCATGTGCACATGTGGTTTGGCGTCGCAGACAGCAGAGCACATACTCCAGGATTGCCCAAACTACAACATATCCAGGCGAACCTTCTGGCCTAGAGAGACAACAGTGGAAGATAAACTCTATGGACCGCTGAGTGAACTAAAAAAGACTGTTAGATTCATACAAGAGACAACATTGCAGTTATAAACGTATTTCAGGCGAACGAAAGAAGAAGAAGAAGAAGAAGAAGAAGAAGAAGAAGAAGAAGAAGAAGAAGAAGAAGAAGAAGAAGAAGAAGAAGAAGAAGAAGAAGAAGAAGAAGAAGAAGAAGAAGAAGAAGAAGAAGAAGAAGAAGAAGAAGAAGAAGAAGAAGAAGAAGAAGAAGAAGAAGAAGAAGAAGAAGAAGAAGAAGAAGAAGAAGAAGAAGAAGAAGAAGAAGAAGAAGAAGAAGAAGAAGAAGAAGAAGAAGAAGAAGAAGAAGAAGAAGAAGAAGAAGAAGAAGAAGAAGAAGAAGAAGAAGAAGAAGAAGAAGAAGAAGAAGAAGAAGAAGAAGAAGAAGAAGAAGAAGAAGAAGAAGAAGAAGAAGAAGAAGAAGAAGAAGAAGAAGAAGAAGAAGAAGAAGAAGAAGAAGAAGAAGAAGAAGAAGAAGAAGAAGAAGAAGAAGAAGAAGAAGAAGAAGAAGAAGAAGAAGAAGAAGAAGAAGAAGAATTGCAGACAATGAGCAGGATCTGCAACAATTAGTAGATGCGGTTGTTGCACACAGTGAACAACTAGGGTTAGAATTAAATTGTAAAAAGACACAGATTATGGTCGTCACTAGGAAGAACGAAATACCACAATGTAATATACAAGTAAATGGGAATATTCTTAAACAAGTGAATCGGTACAGTTATCTAGGAACAGTCATAACATCTGATGGGAAATGCCTTGACGAGATTAGAACAAGAATCGCCATGGCAAAAGCAGCGTTTAGCAAGATGAAAAACATTCTGACCAATAAAAGATATCAATTGCAACGAGAAAAAGAGTGTTGAGATGCTACATAGAACCTGTAAATGCCTGGATGGCTTGGCCACGTGGCATGGTCGAGACAGGAACACTGAGCTGATCCACGACTCTGGTGATCGATTGAAATTTCGAATCACGACCGCCCACGTTTACCGGCATGGCACATGATGGATGATGGATGGATGCAATTGATGAGTTTATGTTAGCTATAATGGCTTCTGCTGGGATTCCATCTAGAATAGTAGCTTTCCCATCCTTCGGTAGTATGATGGCTTTATTAATCTCTTCCTTGGGCGGTTTCTTGCAACTGATATCCAACTTCTCTTCTGCTGGCTAAAAATCTAGAATTTCTTCTGCGACTAGTATATTTAGGCGTTCCTCAAAGTATCCAGCCCATTTGTTTAGTTGTTTCTTAGCGTTAGTGGGTCCTTTCTAATTTCTGTTTTTATATCTGTCGACATGGTTGACTGTACTTTGGGTACCATCTTCCTCGTGGTGCTGTAAATGTCTGTAAGGTTTCCTTATGATGCTGCTTCTTCCGCCTCACTTGCTAAGTCGTGTATATAGTGTCTTCTGCCTGCCTTTATCTACTTCTTAAGTTCTTTAATAGTTTATTATTTCTTTCTTATTTGCAAGTAGTGTTTAAATTATTAGCTCCAAATAGTTTTTTTTTTTTTTTTTTTGTTCTACAGACCGCTGTACTCACTTCGTCAACTGCCTGTTGCTAGGCTTGGTATTTATTTGAGTCTGTGTCGGGGAATTGTTTCTTAATTTACTTGGTTTTCTAGGTACCCTATATGGCATTGATTTCTATACTTGTGGGATGTTGTGTATCTCTTGAGCTTCGTTTAATTTTATCTATCAGAAGATGATAATCTGCTTATACGTCTGTTCCTCTAAATACTCTCACGTCATGTAATCGCTTATGTATTGTTGATACAAATGCTTTCAATTTGGATTTCTTTTTTTTCTTTTTGTGTGTGGTGTGTGTTAAGGTGAAGACCATGTACTATGTGAATTCTTGTATGTAGAAACACGCTTTCGTCTATGATGTACCGATTATCTGCGCAGAAATGAGCAAACAGCTTTCCATTTTCGTTGATTACCCCATGTCCATGTTTCCGCACGATCTCCACAGAGCCCATGTTATCCGATCCTTTCTTGTTTTTGGGGTCACCCATCAGGATTTTGATATTTCGCTTTTCTTGACTGTTCACAATTCTTTAGAGTTTCATATAAAATTGCCCCTTAACTAATTCAACCCTATCATGCATAACACTGGATTACATTCATGTTCACTTTCTGTTTTGTGGTTCTAAATGTTGTTATTCCAGAGCTCACTGTTTCACCTGTTACTAGTACTTCCTGTGTCCTTTTGGATAACACAAGGGCCACTCCTTCGCCGGGGGGAGGGGGAGGGGTAATCCTCTGTATGAGTGAGAACAGCACTTTTTCATATGTGCTTGAAAACTTTCTGCCTGTTCCTGTCCACATTGTTTCACATAATCCCAAAATGCCAGTGACGTAGCGTTTGGTCTCCTCCACCCACTGTGCTGTCTTATCTGATTCATACATTGTTCTAACATTCCACGTGCCAATTCTGGATGTTCCCTATGTGTAAGGAAGACAATCTGCGATCCGGACTCTTTGCGGTTTTGTCCGCATCGCCCCATACCTCTTCTAGAAGAACTTCTTTTCCTGTTGACTGGTTTGGTTATTCTGTTTTCGTTACCTGTGGACTTGTAAATGATTGGTTTGATTTTGTGGTTAAAGCCCCAAGCCTTTTCCTCCTCCGTCGCCTGACACGACCTGTATGGTAGGTGTGTAACAGTGTGATTGGCTTGTTCCCTTCAGCGTCCTGATAACACACTGGCGGTATCCCCTTGGTCGCCTCTTACGACACGCATGGCAGGTTGCAGCTTTCCTATGATGGCTTTCCTTGAGGGTTCCGGTGACACATGGGGAACAGACGCTCATATTTTTTTTCTTTTTAGTTGCATATCTAAAGAGGACGTCGCAGTCAACCCCAGCATTTCTGTCTACTTGTGAGTTCTTGGCAAGGTGTACGTTCAGTAGTTTGTCATAGATTCCTGAACGACAGGCACTTACACCATTGTATGAAAACCAAAACAATGCGATATGCTTCCAAATCGCCGGCAGCTGAATTTAGTTTTGGTTAAATAGCGTATTAAGTTACCTTCAATTTAGTTTTCGAATGTGGTATGCCAGATTACGAATTGCAGCAGTAACTCCTTCACCACAGAGCCGCGCATATCTTTATGAAAATCAACGCAAAGCAATGTGCTCCCGGATCGTCTGTGACTGGCTACCATTAAGCCAACCCATGTAGAATTTGATACACGAATTAGTGGCTTGGCTGTGACATGACGTCTTGTCGAAAGCATATTAGTTACGTCATCGGTTTAATATGTAAGACAACATATGGGTACAGCTGAACGGGACAGAGACCTTATGTAGACACTAGGTTTGCTTGTAATCAACATTCAGAAACTGAAGATTTGACCCTATCTGCAATAGTTTCCTTAACTTTAGGAAATCCACCCTAAACAATAGGTATACTTCTTGGAATTGGCCAAACAAATAGAATTGGTTTGACGTCCACGAGACATAAAACAAACATACCAGACCGGATCAATATCAAAGAAGAAATATCGATCTTCTGGAGACATCTTTGTTTGATCTTTGCCAGATTCCAGCCGTGCCAGCCTCTTAGCTATTTTTTTTCTTCTTGCCCATTCACGGTGTAGTCAATATTCTGCCGTTTACTTTATTTGATTATTCACTGACGGTTCGTATGTTAACTCACTGAAGACGGTGAAATTGTCCGCCTTCTGTTTTCTCCAGTTCTAAAATAGTCACATATTTGTATTGGGTAATTTCTCGCCCAGTGAGTCACGGTGGATAAATTGACTTTTATTGCGCGTCAGTGACATCCATGTTTTCTCCATCAGGTTTACAACACAGGAAATAAATCACAACATTCGGTTCTTCTGTGAGTGCCTGGCGTATAATACCACAACATATAATAGAGAATGAAGGTAGAGGTAGTCACAGCAACATTTAGCTGGCTGCAGGACAGACTGTAGTTTGGAGCATTTTGAAATAGGATTTTGTGAATTAGTTTAGTCTTATTAGAAAGTAGGCGTTTGTGGAGTGGCAGTAACTGAAGAGGTTAGAATTGTCGGTAAGCTTCTCACCATTAATTAAACGCACTTTTCTGGAGTGAATAAAGGCGTTTTGTTATTGATTTGGAGCACCCATCCGAGATTGTGGAACAACAATCAATATGTGTTTGTATGTGGGAAGTATAGAATATCATTCTTGTGTTTTCTTGTGTTTTGAGATAATAGACTAGTGAACCAATACCGAAATGGAGGGATACGCCTCGTTAATACTTGGTTACAGAATCCACATCACTGCACTCAGAACATACCCACACATGCTAGGTCCCACTCCACAAAAGCCACCTTAGGATTTCCATGCTCATAGTTCCAGTAGTAGGTTGACTGAAAGTCCACCTGACATTTCCACCACGTAAGAGTGTCCTCCAGACCCTTTACTCTCTCCTCCGGGAATCGGTCTCTCCAGACATGGAAACTCTGCTCAATGATCAATAGGTGGCATTCTGAGAAGAAATATAGGCATCAATTGACTCGGTGGCGCAGTGGCTCACCTACCGGCTTTGTGGTTCCGGGTTTGAATCCGCATTGGACGATTTGAGAAACTAGTTGTCATGGGCTCACAAGTGACCAAATCGAAACTTGATACCAGAGAATGTCTTCGGAAATAAAAGTGGCCGGCGTGATACTGACCTCATCACCCATCGAGCGTTGATTGGTCTATAACAAATATGCGCCTTAAGACGTATAGAACAGCCCTCGACTTTACTTGTTATCGATTCTGTCTGACGAGCAATGATTGTTGGCCATTGTGGTAATATGATCATTTGAATAATTTGAAATGGTGATCGGTAGACAGTCAGAAACCCTGTAAATGGATGTTAAGAATTCGGAAATAAAAACAAACCAGTGAGTTTAAAAATCTGGGATCAATTTTCACTTCAGATTTGGGAACGGACAAGCCTTTTCCTCCTCCGTCGCCTGACACGACCTGTATGGTAGGTGTGTAACAGTGTGATTGGCTTGTTCCCTTCAGCGTCCTGATAACACACTGGCGGTATCCCCTTGGTCGCCTCTTACGACACGCATGGCAGGTTGCAGCTTTCCTATGATGGCTTTCCTTGAGGGTTCCGGTGACACATGGGGAACAGACGCTCATATTTTTTTTCTTTTTAGTTGCATATCTAAAGAGGACGTCGCAGTCAACCCCAGCATTTCTGTCTACTTGTGAGTTCTTGGCAAGGTGTACGTTCAGTAGTTTGTCATAGATTCCTGAACGACAGGCACTTACACCATTGTATGAAAACCAAAACAATGCGATATGCTTCCAAATCGCCGGCAGCTGAATTTAGTTTTGGTTAAATAGCGTATTAAGTTACCTTCAATTTAGTTTTCGAATGTGGTATGCCAGATTACGAATTGCAGCAGTAACTCCTTCACCACAGAGCCGCGCATATCTTTATGAAAATCAACGCAAAGCAATGTGCTCCCGGATCGTCTGTGACTGGCTACCATTAAGCCAACCCATGTAGAATTTGATACACGAATTAGTGGCTTGGCTGTGACATGACGTCTTGTCGAAAGCATATTAGTTACGTCATCGGTTTAATATGTAAGACAACATATGGGTACAGCTGAACGGGACAGAGACCTTATGTAGACACTAGGTTTGCTTGTAATCAACATTCAGAAACTGAAGATTTGACCCTATCTGCAATAGTTTCCTTAACTTTAGGAAATCCACCCTAAACAATAGGTATACTTCTGGGAATTGGCCAAACAAATAGAATTGGTTTGACGTCCACGAGACATAAAACAAACATACCAGACCGGATCAATATCAAAGAAGAAATATCGATCTTCTGGAGACATCTTTGTTTGATCTTTGCCAGATTCCAGCCGTGCCAGCCTCTTAGCTATTTTTTTTCTTCTTGCCCATTCACGGTGTAGTCAATATTCTGCCGTTTACTTTATTTGATTATTCACTGACGGTTCGTATGTTAACTCACTGAAGACGGTGAAATTGTCCGCCTTCTGTTTTCTCCAGTTCTAAAATAGTCACATATTTGTATTGGGTAATTTCTCGCCCGCCGGCTTCGTGGCTTAGAGGTTATGACTTTTCTCCGTAATCTCGTATACTCTCGTCAGGTAACGTGATGACGGTTCAAATCAGCAGTGGTTCGAATCGCATCGGTAACTTACGGGGTATGTGAGCCGGCCGCTCAGAAAGCAATGGCAAACTACTGAGCGTAATCTTGCCAAGAGATCAACATACAGCTGAAAGATGCTGGTGTTGACAGCTAAGTCCTGTAAAAGGATATGCTAAAAAAAAAAAAAAAAAAAAAAAATTTCTCGCCCAGTGAGTCACGGTGGATAAATTGACTTTTATTGCGCGTCAGTGACATCCATGTTTTCTCCATCAGGTTTACAACACAGGAAATAAATCACAACATTCGGTTCTTCTGTGAGTGCCTGGCGTATAATACCACAACATATAATAGAGAATGAAGGTAGAGGTAGTCACAGCAACATTTAGCTGGCTGCAGGACAGACTGTAGTTTGGAGCATTTTGAAATAGGATTTTGTGAATTAGTTTAGTCTTATTAGAAAGTAGGCGTTTGTGGAGTGGCAGTAACTGAAGAGGTTAGAATTGTCGGTAAGCTTCTCACCATTAATTAAACGCACTTTTCTGGAGTGAATAAAGGCGTTTTGTTATTGATTTGGAGCACCCATCCGAGATTGTGGAACAACAATCAATATGTGTTTGTATGTGGGAAGTATAGAATATCATTCTTGTGTTTTCTTGTGTTTTGAGATAATAGACTAGTGAACCAATACCGAAATGGAGGGATACGCCTCGTTAATACTTGGTTACAGAATCCACATCACTGCACTCAGAACATACCCACACATGCTAGGTCCCACTCCACAAAAGCCACCTTAGGATTTCCATGCTCATAGTTCCAGTAGTAGGTTGACTGAAAGTCCACCTGACATTTCCACCACGTAAGAGTGTCCTCCAGACCCTTTACTCTCTCCTCCGGGAATCGGTCTCTCCAGACATGGAAACTCTGCTCAATGATCAATAGGTGGCATTCTGAGAAGAAATATAGGCATCAATTGACTCGGTGGCGCAGTGGCTCACCTACCGGCTTTGTGGTTCCGGGTTTGAATCCGCATTGGACGATTTGAGAAACTAGTTGTCATGGGCTCACAAGTGACCAAATCGAAACTTGATACCAGAGAATGTCTTCGGAAATAAAAGTGGCCGGCGTGATACTGACCTCATCACCCATCGAGCGTTGATTGGTCTATAACAAATATGCGCCTTAAGACGTATAGAACAGCCCTCGACTTTACTTGTTATCGATTCTGTCTGACGAGCAATGATTGTTGGCCATTGTGGTAATATGATCATTTGAATAATTTGAAATGGTGATCGGTAGACAGTCAGAAACCCTGTAAATGGATGTTAAGAATTCGGAAATAAAAACAAACCAGTGAGTTTAAAAATCTGGGATCAATTTTCACTTCAGATTTGGGAACGGATAGGGAAATCAACACACGTTGTGCAAAAGCAAATCAGATACTGTTACAACTAGCGCAACTTTTGTCATATAGAAAGACACCTATAAATTCTAAAATAAATCTCATAACATCTTTTGTTTTTTGGTTTTGTTTTTGTTTTGTTTGTTTTGTTTGTTTTTTTTTGTTTTTTGGCCGACATTATGCTACTAATGTAAAACATGGATGTTTACTGCAACTAATGAGCACAAAATTATAACAGTAGAGATGAGATGCCTTAGAAGACCCGTGTGAGTAACCGTGAAAGACAGAATTAGCAGTGAAGAAATTAGAAGACGACTAGGTCTGAAACCAGTCATGCACTTCATTACAGAACAACAGATGAAATGGTTTGACCACCTCACAAGAATGCCCTGGTATCATCTACCACAAAGATCCACATTAAAGAAATATAATGGATACTGGGCATTGGGTAGACCACGTACAAGATGCAATGATTGTATCAAGAACAACCTTAGAGAAATGAATACCAAATTACACAAATAATTAGAAAGAATGTATAACAGATCTTTTTATCATCCCAAACACTTCACTGGGGCAAATGGAGGAAGAGAAGAAGAGAATAATTTGAAGACATAATATATTTCTGCCAGCATTTTGTGTAGAAATTATTTCAAATTCAAAGTCTTCTGTGCCAGTCTTACCTGTGTATACATTATCCTAACATTCATTCTATCTATTAAGTACATACATATCTGGGATGGCTAGATAGGGGTATCCCCTATCTAAGAATAAATATGGTTCCTCCTTCCCTCCGCTAGCCTACGGGACACTCCGGGGAGGGGGGGGGGGGGGTGCAGTACCCGTTTAGCCCCCCTGATCAGAGTCACAGAAGCCACGAGTTCAGGTGGTGGATGGAGCTGAGGAGCAGCCGACAGATAGTTGTTGGTTATGGCTTGAATGTAGACACAGGATCTCTTTATAGAGACAATGGCTGCAGTCACCATCCGGTATGGTCACTGCCAATAAGAAAAGCAATGGAAAACGGCCTCGCATACGATGCAGGTACACAATCGTTGTGGACATACAAGTTCACCAACGTCACACGGCATGAGCTACAAGACAAAGAGATCTCCTGTAGTTGCCTGTTATTATTTTCCCGTGGCTTTTCCTTCAGAAGCATTGATTATAAATGACCTGGCTTATTCCCTTGATTCTTGTCGGCCATTAATGATTGACAACGTTTGCTAATGCTTTATGCTTCCAATGGGACGCCACAGCATGAACTATGTATTAACAGCCCATGTGACCTATATGTGTCACCCACCCGTCACCCTTTTCCACTTCCAAAGCTTGTCAGGTCTAGAATCATTGGCTACATACACACGCGCACGCACACAAACACACATCACTCACACACACTCCACACATACGTACACACACTCTCTGACTAGGTTGAAAATCGCTATTTGCACGCACAATGAATCACAGCAATTTTCTAGTATCGGTATACGCAGCAATGGCTAGCCTTGTTAGTGGTCGCTATCTGATAGCCATTCTCTCAAATATTTACCACCATCATGTGGCTATCTAACGCAGCCGTTCTCCCAGATATGTAACCTCACCATCATGTGGCTATCTAACGCAGACATTCTCTCAAATATTTACTATCATCATGTGGCTGTCTAACGCAGACATTCTCTCAAATATTTACCACCATCATGTGGCTATCTAACGCAGCCATTCTCCCAGATATCTAACCTCACCATCATGTGGCTATCTAACGCAGCCATTCTCCCAGATATGTACCATCATCATTTGGTTATCTAACGCAGCCAGTCTCTCAAATATGTACCATCATTATGTGGCTATCTAACGCAGCCATTCTCCCAGATATTTACCATCATCGTGTGACTATCTAACACAGCCATTCTCCCAGATATTTACCATCATCATGTGACTATCTAACGCAGACATTCTCCCAGATATTTAACCTCATCATCATCATGTGGCATATCCTTGACAGAACGTCGCTCTCACCGATACTCGATCCTCCGCCAGCTCGCCTGCCGCATGCACGTTCGTACCCCAGGTACCTTCAATGTCCTGTGTCCACCTACGTGCTGGTTGACCCCTGCCTCTACTTCCAGTAACCAGCCCTTCCATCCCTGTTCTCTTCAAGCCACTGTGACATTACATATGGCCACAGTATTGTAGTTTCCGGTAGCCTAACGGCGCTGCCCGGGCAAAATTTCGAGTTAAAAATCTACCCAAAGTATTTCAGGATCCTCGGCGGTGCTACGGATTTCGTGCACTGAGCTGAGTGTCTCCAGACTCAGGTTTGAGTTAGGAGGAGAACGGAGCACTTAAGGGTTGCACCCGTGTGCCGTGATGTTGATCCATAAAACTAAACTAAACTAAACTAAACTAAATTGTAGTTTCCGAGAAACGATGCCGCTAGTGAAACGGTTTTCTTCGATGATTAGATCTGTTAGAATGCCAGTGTGTTCTTCTTCGTGGTTCACGGTGTCATGAGAAATTCACGGCATCTTTTCAATTCAAACTCCCCTACTTTTTTTCTTTTGTAGCTTTTCTCTCCATATCATCATGTCCACTTACCATTGATTTACATCACATTAGTTCCATGCATATTAGCATGTCCACTTACCATTATAGGTGAGTCCCACTAAAATGCCAGGTCAGCAGATTTCCCTGGTGCAGTTTGCCTGTGTTCTCTTCTATGTTAACAATACCTTGTGTATCCGTCCATTTTCATGGGACGTTTGCCTGTGTTCTCTTCTATGTTAACAATACCTTGAATATCCGTCCATTCTCATGGGAAGTTTGCCTGTGTTCTCATCTATGTTAACAATACCTTGTGTATCCGTCCATTTTCATGGGACGTTTGCCTGTGTTCTCTTCTATGTTAACAATACCTTGAATATCCGTCCATTCTCATGGGAAGTTTGCCTGTGTTCTCATCTATGTTAACAATACCTTGTGTATCCGTCCATTCTCATGGGACGTTTGCCTGTGTTCTCTTCTATGTTAACAATACCTTGAATATCCGTCCATTCTCATGGGAAGTTTGCCTGTGTTCTCATCTATGTTAACAATACCTTGTGTATCCGTCCATTTTCATGGGACGTTTGCTTGCCGGCCCAGTGGTCATGAATTTGAATTGGCATCCAGGTGGATGTTAAAAATTGACCTGGACTCTCTGATAGACCTGAGTACCAGAAAATGTCTTGGAAAATGAAGGCAGTCGCTGTACCATTGACTACACTCCCCTCTTCAATGCTTATTGGAATAAAAATTAGGTACGTGGACTTCTAGTAAAAATTTCCCCTGGTCTCTGGGTAGTGAGATCGGACGCTCGTGTGTATTGTTGCGCACGTAAAAAATCCGTTGGCAGTTGGAAATCGAAAAAGAGTTGCCTAACGGCGCTGCCCGGGCAAAATTTCGTGTTAAAAATCTACCCAAAGTATTTCAGGACCCTCGCCGGTGCTACGTAGTTCGTGCACTGAGTTGAGTTTCTCCAGGCGTGATGTTGATCCGTCGACTAAACTAAACTAAACTACAACCTAATGGATAGCAAACCGACTTCATCAAGCCTCACTGCCAACCTCCCAAGCTCACACTTAACCAGACACTAGAACCTAACGGATATCTAGCCGACTTCAGCCAGCCTCACTGCCAACCTCCCAAGTTCACACTTAACCAGACACTACAACCTAACGGATATCTAGCCGATTTCATCAAGCCTCACTGCCAACCTCCCAAGTTCACACTTAACCAGACACTACAACCTAACGGATATCTAGCCGACTTCAGCCAGCCTCACTGCCAACCACCCAAGCCCCTCCCCCGCCCACAGAATCATCAATTCCAGTACTCCAAGTGTTATTTAAGCTGGTCTTTCGAATGGACAACGTACTGAAATGAATACACAATCAATTTAAAACAGCAGTACACCAAATATTCTTTGCTGCTGAATTAGTGATCGGATATACAACCACCGCGATACCTACACGAAATAAAACTGCATTTATAAATTATGATGTTAGTGTGAGTGCTAGGCAACTTACATAGATAGAATTGACAGACAATTAGCAAATTGAGTTGCCAAACAACTACCAGTGTGGGTGGAAAAGAAAGTTAATCACTCTCTGGAATCCCTGTGCGGTCGACAAGCTATAAAACGCCCACCTCGTCGATATCTCAACAACTCATAAACTGTGTACATAACGTTAACAGAGAAAAGACGTTTCGTATAACGTATACAAGAAGAAATGTTAAAGTGTGTTAAAGAGTCATTTTCTTCATTGTATTTATATTCTTCCAGAGTATTACATCGATGATTGACACTGATATACATAGTAAACTATTATAGCTGGTATCCAATGAATGATGCATTTGTCAAAACTTTTGGTTAAGTTTTCGAGTGATCATCTCTAGACTGTTTCCCCTTACAGAGAAAACGAGAGAGAGAGAGAGAGAGAGAGAGAGAGAGAGAGAGAGAGAGAGAGAGAGAGAGAGAGAGAGAGAGAGAGAGAGAGAGGAGAGAACTACAGAGAATGAGAGAGGGGGCTAGATAGAATGAGAGAGAGCTAGAGAGAACTAGCGAGAGTGAGAGAGGGTTGAGAGAGAGCTAGAAAGAGAGAGAGAGCTAGAGAGAGGAAGAGATAGAGACTGACGCCAGCGATACTTATTTCCCTGACAGGTGGCTATTATGTCTAGATGTCCATGCTGTTGTATTATCTATACATAAGTTATGGAGCAGACATGAAGCTTTACTAATCAACATTAGGTACGGAGACCCGTCTGCCTCGGAAATTATTTGTAGCATGCGAGCCGACACGCTGAAGGCCAGATAGATCTTGTAGGCTGATGCCCATGGTCTTTGATTGTCTAGCACAGTGGTTCTCAACCGGTGGGGAATTCCCCTTCCCCCTTGCCCAAGAGGGGAATTCCCCTTCCCCCTTGCCCTAGAGGGGAATTGTAGGGTCTCCGGG
>OY992881.1:16732627-16749104 GCA_963921405.1 Cepaea hortensis
GGTAGTCGCTTACGTTTAAATAAGTAATAATTGTCATTTTCATTTTACTACAAATTAAACCAACTGCTCGTTTCTGAAGTGAGTAAAGTCATTTAGTTATTGAATTGGAACAGCCGTACCAGATTGTAAAGCAATAGTCATTATGTGTCTGTAAGTGAGAAGTATAGAATGTGGTTCTTGTGTCTTCGCCTATGGGATATAAAACGAGAAAGATTGCGCGAGAGAGAAACACTAAAGAAGGAGAGAGACGGAGAGAGGAAAAACGATAGAGATAGAAAGAGTGACAGAGAAAGAGAAAGCTAAAGGGGGAAGAGGGAGGCAGATAAAACGAAGCAGAGAGATCGAGAGATTAAAAAAGATATATTTATAGGGAGAGAGAACAAAAGAGGAGGAGAGATCGGGAGGAAGGGAGACAGAAAAAGCGAGCAAGAGGTAAAGAGCGAATGAAAGAGGGAGAAAATGAGAAAGAGGGAATGCAGGGAGAGATCAAACGAGAGAGGGGGAGGTAGAAGGAGACAGATCGAGAGGGAAAATTAGACGAGGAACAACGCTAGAATGAGAGGAGAGAGAAAAATAAAACAACAGGTGGGGACAGCGAGTGAAGAGAGAGAGAGAGAGAGAGAGAGAGAGAGAGAGAGAGAGAGAGAGAGAGAGAGAGAGAGAGAGAGAGAGAGAGAGAGAGTCCTGTAAAGTTTTAGAAATATCCCGACGCTTTGTTTACACCTCTTTGTCTGTTGTTGTTGTTTTTTTAAACTGAAAACACCAAAACCTTTAAGTATGCCAGCAGACAACCAGTTAGATAGAGAAAGAGACAAGTAGGCAGACATACTGACAAACGGACGGACAGACGGAATAACGAACAGAAGAGTAGGCACTCAAATGAACAGACAAATAGGCATGCAAATAGCGAGACAAAGCGACAACAAAGACAGACACCTTAATGCATCCACTCCGACCAACCGAGTCCATCTATAGCACTTTTACCATCGCTCTCTTTCATCCTTGAATCAAACATCAAATAGGAACAAAGCCAGACCATATCTCGCAACCGCCTTACTTTTACCATCAAGCCATCCCCCACAGTTAAAACCCTTTTATGAACAAAAATCGGTAATTTAACTGTACAATTTCATTAAACAAATGCCTCGAGCCGTCTTTCTTGCCCCGCCGGATGCATAAATTAACCGTTTATCTTGGCAACGGGTCTTACCGGCTGGAGAAAATACGAGAATTTCCTTTTCTTTCCTCGCTTTATTTTCTAGCAATGCTGACGTTTGTTCAATATCTGCTACACAGTGCATGTATTCATCAATCTCTCCCTTCATTAACTTGTGCTGTTTTCTGTCTATTTGTTATGATGTCTGCATATTTAAGGACGTCTAGCGGCATACTGAGCATATAATCCTCGCTCCATTTTATTTCTAGAACAAACCATATTTGATGTGTTCAGTACCATACCCGCCGACTTTACTTTCCAGAATATTTCCTATCACCAATTCTAAGCTGGGTCCACCTGGACCTACAGATTAATTTTAAACCTTAAAAACAACATTCTTGCATCGATGGGGATTCGAAGGAATAACCACCGGACCGGTATGCAAGCGAGCTAGTCGCTGTACCATTGCTGCTCTTACATTCACACGAATTAATTTAAACAGCTTATGCCTGTCTGTCTATCTTTCTATATGTCCGTCCGTCCGTCCGTCGGTCCGTCCGTCCGTCCGTCCGTCCGTCCGTCTGTCTGTCCGTCCGTCTGTCTGTCTGTCTGTCTGTCTGTCTAAGGTAGATAGTGCAATGATTAATCTTTGTATACAGTGATATGAATGACCAGCTCTCTTCATCACAAACGTCACTGTCTCTAATAGCGTAGTCAAACACTTCAACTTGGATGTTTGAGACCTTAGAGTGCCACTGGTGTCTACACTACACTTAAGTACACTACACTACACTACACTAAACTTAGAGTGCAACTAGTGTCTACACTACACTTAAGTACACTACACTAAACTTAGAGTGCAACTAGTGTCTACACTACACTTAAGTACACTACACTAAACTTAGAGTGCAACTAGTGTTTACACTACACTTAAGTACACTACACTAAACTAAGAGTGCAACTAGTGTTTACACTACACTTAAGTACACTACACTAAACTTAGAGTGCTACTGGTGTCTACACTACACTTAAGTACACTACACTACACTACACTAAACTTAGAGTGCAACTAGTGTCTACACTACACTTAAGTACACTACACTAAACTTAGAGTGCTACTAGTGTCTACACTACACTTAAGTACACTACACTACACTAAACTACACTACACTACACTACAAAGACTCTCGTCGCTTCAGAGGTCACAGATTGTGAGAATTGTATGGATATTTTGCCCTGGCCATGCGGGGGGTATGAGGGAATGAACAGGCTGATAGGCTAGCAGGGAATGCACCTCTTGGTGGTAGTTTGCCTATGGACAAGGGGGAGTTGTGGGACCAGGTGGATAAGGCAGAGGAACAGACTGAGAACCCATATGTGGAAAGAATGAGATTGCGGGGGATCGGCAGGGGTTCTGGAAGAATCTCGAAACTGAGAGGAAAGAACAGGAGAACGTTTAATCAGATAGCGTTGGGAACGATTAGTAGTATGACTCTTCGCTGGCTGTTGAACGAGGGGACAGAGCACGTATGGGAATGTCCTGAGTGCAGTAATGTCCTGTTCTTAACTCAACTCAACTCAACACTACACTACGCTACACTACACTACACCATACCATACCATACCATACCACACTACACTAAACTACACTACACTACACTACACTACACCACACCATACCACATTACACTACACTACCACTTCACTACACTACACCACACCACACTACACTATACTAAACCACACTACACTGGAGGTAGAGTTATCTTGACTTAATCTTAATTCCCCCTCGCCCTGGAAACCCCAAAATTCCCCAGAGAGAAATTCCCCACCGGTTGAGAACCACTGGTCTACATGGTGTCCTAGTTATTCTGTGTTTCCGCCCTTTCTGACAGATTTCTCTGAAACAGACAACTATCACAAAACACTTCCACTGGGGGTTGACTAGCAGGGGGTTGACTAGCAGGGGGTTGACTAGCAGGGGGTTGACTAGCAGGGGGTTGACTAGCCTGCGAGTGGTTGTAGATGTATGATAGTATTATACCACATGACACTGGCTCCTGGCCGTCTGACATGCGTTGAATCATTCACGGGAACCATGGTGCTTCACTGATCCTAGTCTTGAAGATGTCGTGAAATGTGCTATTTGATTAGCGTATGTATCCACGGTGGCATTATGATTAATCTTTGCCCTACCAAGGCAGTGCGATGGGTTCCAAAGGCCTGTATGTGCAGTATTGTTTAGACCAAAACAGTTCTTGTGTGGGTGCAGCCTGGCATAATGTCCACTGGATAATTGTCAAGATTTACCTGGAGCTTATGTGGGGAGGAAAAGAGACAAGAAAGGGATGTTGCCAATGGCACCCAATTTCTATTCTGTAATCACTCAAAGATTACGGACGCGGTTCGTAATCCCGTATACCAGCGTTCGAAACACAGCTGCGCGCGATTTGGCAGCACACCGCGTTGCGTTGGTTTTGCGTCGGTATCGTTGCCGGTCGTAAATTTTCCAAGAGATCACCGCGGCAGAAATGCTGGTTTTGACTGCGATGTCCTGTAAAGCAGTGGTTCTCAACCACTGGGGACATTACCACCCCCCCCCCCCAGGTGGAAATTTTAGGGTTTCCAGAGGGCGGGAGGAATTAAGATTATATCAAGATTTCAAGATCGCGTTAATACAAAACTGATAATTTGATATTTGTTTTCTCTCCATACTTTACGGTTCTGTACTTCTCGCCTTTCTGAAATTCGATTTACAACGTAAGTATACCCGAAAATCACGTTTTATATAGACGTCTAGACTTGTTCTAGTATGTGTTATTGAATTTAGCTTCCATTTTCACGTAAACAGTGTAGGGGCGGGGTGAGGGATTTATTGGGAGGAAATACGAAAAGAGGGGGGGGGGTGACGTTCTGAACATATGGTGAAGGGGTGCAAGGACCAAAAAAGGTTGAGAACCACTGCTGTAAATTATATTTAAAATAAAAATAAAAACTATCACTCAAAAGAATCATTCATGCTCTTTTCAGAATACATATACTGGATATTTCTCCGCAGGGCCGGATTTAGACTTAATAAGGCCCTAAGCTATTTGAAATATGGGGCCCTTTATAAGTCCAGATATTCTATGTCAGTGACAAATATGATTTTCGGATACCTAGAGGGTTAAACTGAAATACAATTAAGAAGTATATTGATCGAAAATAGGTGCAATAAGGCAAATCAACTCATTGGACAAATGGCACCAATACTAAAGAACAAACATGTATCAATAACTACTAAGAAAGCACTTTACAACACAATCTTCCTACCAACTCTGTGCTACCAATGCCAAACCTGGACAATGACAGAAAAAGAGAAAAGAAAAATCACAACAACAGAAATGAGGTTCCTGAGAAGAATACTCAACGTATCAAGAAGAGATAAGATCAGAAATGAAGAAATCAGGACTAAAGTGGGGGTTAAAGCTGCTCTAGATTTTATTAGAAAGCAGCAAGTCAAATGGTTTGGCCATGCAAGTAGGCTACCAGTCAACAGCATGCCACAACAGGCAATGACGTACAGACCAGATGGAAACAGAGGAAGAGGCCGACCACGTAAACGCTGGACGGAGGGAATAACAGAATCCATGGGAATGTCGATATACGAAGCCCATAACCGGGCACTCTCACGAAGTTTATACTTCACCTCGACACCGCAAGGTACAAGAGGAACATGATGAGATGAGATGAGATGATTGATAGTGAAATAATAAATCTTTAACTTAAAATCATTTTTATTCATAACAAACTTAAAAATGCAAGCTCTGGTAAAAAGAAACAAAAGTTCTTTTAAAAGACACAATTTACAAAGGCTTATTATCTAATCTCTTGAAACATGTTATAAGAATTAAGGAATTATATTAAACTAAAATATTTTCTTTCTTGCCTTTGCCAGAGCAAAGTCACTGATGACATCATCAAATGATAAACTGCGTAGTTTGTCGCTTTCTATGCACATGAGACTGAGGGAACATAATTTATCTTGAGTCATTGTTCTAAATTCATTTTTTATCCTCTTCAGCTGAGAAAAAGATCTTTCTCCAGAGCAATTTGCAACCATCATACTAAGAAACAATCTCAAAATTGCTTCTACATTAGGGAATGCTGATTGGACACGATCGTTAAATATTACCCTATACAGATCCTGATGTGTCAGACTATCTTGTTCCGCTGAACTATGGGCTTGACTACGTCTAACATATTGTTGAAAATGCTTGACTTCTCCTACAAGATTCATGTCCACAACTTCAGGATATGTTTGGCATAAAGCACTAACTCCTTCATGAATATCTTCTTCTGTAGCTTCTAGTTTTGTTAAGAATGAAAACTTTTTTGCAGCATCATTGTATACTGAGGCCCTCTGTGCCAGACTTGACTCTAATGCATCCATCACAGGTATAAATGTTTTGATTCTGAACTTGTCTCTTGGCTCAAGGTTCTCTAAAGCATCATCTTCATCATCATTGATATGCCTTCTTCTATATCTTCTTTTCTTGTAATCAACATCAGGCAATTTTTTCTTTGCTTCTTCTTCAAAATGATCGAAAAGATCCCTGGAACATTTAACAAAATCCGAAAGTGAAGCATACAATTTCCTACATACATCTAGACTAATTTGGAGGTCTTGCAGTGATTGACTAGTCTTGTGAAATTCATCTAGCAAGTAACTCCACAAACATAACAATACCATAAATTCAAACTCCTCTATTTTATTCAAAATGTTTATGGCTTGATTTCTTGTTTCGCCTTTCTCTGTAGTATCAATATGCAGCTGATGCAATGCAGAAATTATTCCATCATAACTATCAAGTATTGCACTTGTGGCCATTGAATGTGCTTCCCATCTAGTCTTTGACAAAGACTTTGGAACTTTTGAATCATCTTTGAAGAATGACAACAGTACTGCCCATCTATGTGTAGATGATGAAAAGAAATTATATATTTCTTGAACAATTCCAAAAAAGTTTACTGACTCTAAACAACAGTCTACTGCTGCTCTACCAACAAGATTCAGGGAATGACCAGCACATGGAATATACATAGCATACTTGTTAATCTTCAATATTATTTCTTGCATACCCTTGTATTTGCCAGACATATTGGCAGCATTATCATATGACTGGCCTCGACACTTACTAAAATCTATTTTGCACTCTTTTGTAAGGTAGTTGTGCACCATCTTAGCCATACTTTCCCCTGTGTGGCTACCCATCTCTAGGAAAGTTAGAAAACGTTCAATAGGGAGCCCATCATCTAGTGAAACATACCTCACAATAACAGTGAGCTGATCAATATGGGACCGGTCTGGAGTGGAATCTACAGATAAACTGAAGTACCCTGCAGTTCTTAAATCATCCAAGATTGAGTCTCTTACTTTATGTGCCATAATTTGGATAAATTCATCACATATTGTTTTAGAAAGATAAGATGTGACACCTGATCCTTTATTCCTAAATTTGTGTATATGGCTTGCTAGAAAAGGATCAAATTTTGCTATACGTTCGAGTAATCAAAGGAAATTGCCATTGTGAGGAGAACCAAATGTTTCCTTATCTCCTCTGAAAGGTAAACCACGCTCTGCCATAGTAATTATGGCTGCCACAACTCGTTCAAGAACATTTTTCCAGTACTGCCGTTTATTATTTATCTGTTCTGCTAGCTGGCAGTCAATTGTTGAGCCACGTTTTCTTGTAAGATATGTTACCGAAGCTGTTCTATAGTCTACAGAGTTTTCATGACTTTGAACTAAATAGGTGTTGCGCCAATCACAAAATCCATCGGATGATAATGGTGTAGAAGAATTTGAAAAGAGTTTACACACGAAACAGTATGCACGGCCAGTTGCTGGCGAATATACTAACCATTCTCTGTAATATTTTTCACCATTAGCCCGTTTGGGATAGAACAAGCTTTTCGAGCAATATCTGTCTTGGTTTGCAACTCAAGATTTTGATTTTTCAAATGAACCATTTGAGTGCTGACATTCTGACGGACCTTTTTCTACCCAGTATAAAATCTCATCTTTACTTAAATCACCCCATACCCCAACATCATTCTGTTTGTTTTTTTATGCTGAATCTTCTGTGCTTGTACTACTCTCTGGTTTATTAATCTTAATATTTGTTGCTTCATTCGTTGAAGTAGATTCTATACAACTAGATGTACCAGGCTCTGTATCAGGAATAGGGTGAATATCCTGTGACTGACTCACTGTGGTAGAGGCTTTTGGTTCATCAGGCCCCTTATCTATCTATGTTAAGAAACTGTCTAATTTTGTTATCTTGCTAAGCTCTTCTTCAGCTCTCTGCTTCTTTTTCCTCTTTTGAGTTCCACTTTTATAACTTCTGGTTGACATCTTGCAAACTGTGGGCAGACAAATCAACAATGGTTCCGCCACGTCACATGAATAAAAATTATTAAATCAACAACACAAATTATCTGTAGAAATTATTTGATATTTTGTATATTATGATTCTACATCTCCAGTGTTTCAATAAAAACAGACACTAGTGTGATATTATATGCTGGAATGCCGCCATTGTGAATTTTCCCGATTGTAAAGATGTAATCAGGTGGTCTCACAAAATATTTTTTTTCCACACTTCTGCATAACGAATCTTGCTAGAACCTCTATAGTTGTGTGCAAAAAATGGACACAGCATTCATAAATGCAGAATAAAGTATAATTCTCTTGATAAGACACATAGAAATAAAACTGTGAACCAGTAAATTAAATTTCAGCAATGGACGATGGACAAGTTTGAAAACTGACTTGACTTTCATAAATTTTAAGTCATGTAGCAAGATGAACAATAAATACAATAAATATAAAGCAACAAAATAAATATGTAATAGAATTTAAACGTATATTGATATTTTGTTTAACTTGATGATTGTAAATCTTCTTGTTTATTAAAAAAAGCAGATACCAATCCAATATGCCGCGATTCCGACATTATGAATTTAATAAGAGTACACACCACGACCGTGCTCACAAATTTTTTTATTCTATGTCTTCTGCATTACGAATATTGTTGAAACTCAACATTTATATGTAAAATTGGATGCGTAGTGCGCAGTTCAAAAATGCAGGTTAAATTAGCTTAAATTTGACAATAAACAAGCCAAACTATAAACTTCCTTACCTTTGTCAAACAGTGAAAAATATTCTTCAAACAATTCGCTTGCAATAGCTTTCAAGCATGCAGGACTGAAGAATAACCTTTTGACTCCTCGTTAAAGTTGTCGTTCGCGATTTTCATAAAAACAGTTTCGTATTTATCCAATAGGAAACACGACAGGGTTATTTTCGTATACTGCACTCACGGGCCACAGGAAACGGTCCGCGGATCCGATGACCTTGAACTTTCCGAAAAAAGGCGTCCTCCGTTAGCAACGAAATCGCTAATAATACTGCAGTATATTTAAGTATACATATATGACAATTGCTCACTCGGACAATATTTTTTGGGGCCCCCACTTTCTTGGGGGCCCTAAGCTATAGTTTGTTTAGCTTATACGTAAATCCTACACTGTTTCTCCAAGTGCTCCCACCCGGAGGTGGGGTTACCCACCCACCCATTATCTGCCAGAAATGTGGAAATTGTCTTTGGAGAAAGCAATAAGGGAGGTAATTTGAAACTTCCTGACAATATCGGTTCTCAGATCATTGGATTGTGGCCAGGAGCAGACTCCGAGATCCTCCAGCAGCTTGCCACAGGCGCTTGTACCGATCCCTGTACTGATGATTGTACCGAACATTATACTAATGTTTGTAGTGATATTTGTAGTGATATTTGTACTGATCATTGTACTGATCCCTGTACTGATCGTTGTATCGACCATTGTACTGATCATTGTACCGTTCCTTGTACTGATCATTGTATCAATAATTGTACCAATCATTGTACAATTAACTGTATCGATCATTGTATCAATACCGACACAGAGACTGATTGTAACAGCAATGGTCAACATCTACTCAACATATGTTCGGAACATGGACTAATAATAGCAAATAGTTTTTTTCAACATCGTCGTAGCCACACCAAAACCTGGTATAAATGGAATGACATAAACCAAGCATCCCAAATTGACTTTATTCTAATTAGGAAATCAGACAGAAGGCTACTATTAGATTCAAGAGCACTCCCAAATACAGATGTTGATACTGATCACAAACCAGTCATAATAAAAAAGATTTCATCACACAGGAGAATAAGAAACAAAAAAGTAACAACACATGTCATCAATTATTGGAGGCTGCAGGAAAATACAGTTAAAGACGAATTCAATCAAGAAATCCAAAACCTACATAAGAACATCCCTGATGACCACTCAAGCGTAGATAAGGAATGGACATGTTTCAAGGCTGCCATGCTCGACACACTGAAAAATAAATGTGGAACAAAGAAAGTAGGGCAAGACAAAAGATTAAGAACAGCCTGGTGGAACAACGAATTAAAGATAGCATATTCAAAAAGAAGGTAGCATTCAAAAAGTGGATCACAACTAAATCTGAACAGGACTATATTACTTATAGAATAGCACGACGTAATGCCAAACGAACAATTAGAGCATCTAAAGATGAATCCTGGAGAATATACGGTGAACAGATGGCGACCCTTAGCAAAGACTGCCCAAGAGAATTTTATAAACGTGTCACCACAATGAGAAACAGAGATGCATGTTACAACCCAACCACCATCATAAACAGCAAAAGAGGTATACCAATATTTAATCCACAACAAAGACTAGCAAGATGGGCAGAATACTTTCAAGAACTACTTAACCCCACACATAACATAGGAAACCTCACTTTTGTGCCTAAACGCCAGGGACAGCAAGAACCAAATTTCATACATGCAGAAGTCAAAGCAGTTATACAAAAAAGTCCTAAGAACAAATCACCAGGTCCAGATGGAATAACCACAGAAGCTATTCAGGCCTGTGGGGAAACAGGAGTTAAATGGCTAACAAGACTTTTTAATATAGCATGGGAAGAAAGAAAAGTCCCAGATGATTGGCAACAGGCAATAATAGTACCAATATGGAAAAAGAAAGGCAATATGAGAGAGTGCGAAACATACAGAGGTATATCACTCCTAAGCCATATAGGGAAAATGTATGCAAAACTTTTGGAACAAAGAGCTAGACCAATAGTTGAACAACAGTTAAGCAAAGCACAATTCGGTTTTCGGAAAGGTAAAAGTTGCACTGATGCATTATTTACACTTAGACAAATTTGTGAAAAAACTATTGAATATAGTGACCAGCAGAATATTGTGTTTGTAGATCAGGAAAAGGCTTTTGATAGAGTAGACAGATACAAATTATGGACCATCCTTGAAGGCTATGGGATAGAAGGGCAACTGCTAGAAAATATCATAGCCATGTACCACTCGAGCCAAAGTGCAGTAAGAACACAAGAAGGTATATCAGATATGTTCACAGTCAATACAGGAGTGAGGCAGGGATGTGTGCTCTCTCCCCTGCTATTCAATATCTACATGGACAGAATTTCCAAAGAAGCAAGTCTCGACAGACCAGATTCAGAAAATTTAGAACTCTTTACTCCAGATGAAACAACTGACCCACAGGGAATAAATGAACTTCTATTTGCAGATGATCAGTGCCTGTTTTACAGCGATGAGGGCAGACTACAAAATCATATTACTAATCTGAGTTCAGCCTGCAGCAGATACAATATGAGTATAAACACAACCAAAACCGAAGTAATGCAAGTTAGCAGATCGCCAGGCCCACTAAATATACAGATAAATAACACACCTCTGAAACAAGTTAAAGAATTCAAATACCTTGGAAGTATGATCACAGAAGATGGCAGATTGGACAGAGAAATTGACATCAGATGTCAAAAGCTAGTGCACTTACATATCAACTATCACCCTTACTGAAACATCCAAACATACCCATGTCCGCAAAACGACAGATAATAAACAGCATATTCACACCAACCCTATGCTACCAATCTCAAACCTGGACTTTATCCAAATTACACCTTCGCAAAATCAACACCTGCGAAATGAGATGCCTGAGGAGAGCTGCCAACTTAACAATCCGAGACCGAGTAAGAAATGCTACTATCAGACAGACTGTGGGATCAACACCTTGTGCCACATTTATTGACAGACAGAAGATCAAGTGGTTTGGCCATGTCATTAGAATGCAACATCAACAACTACCATCACTGGCCTTACATCAAAGATCATCTGCGACGAGACCACGAGGACGTCCAAGAAGAAAATGGATTGACGACATCAGAGACATTGTACAACCTCACGGAATGACACTATCCAGTGCCGTCCACCGGGCACTGGAACGCAAATTATTCCTCCCCACGACGCTTGACGGCAGAAGTGGAAGATGATGATGATGATGATGATGATTGTACCGATCAATGTACCGATCATTGTACCGATCCTTGCATCGATCATTGCACCGATCATTGTACTGAACATGGTACTAATAATTGTACCATTCATTGATCTATCATTGTACTGTTAAATATATCGACCACTGTACCGATCATTGTACCGATCATTGTACCGATCAATGTACCGATCACTATATCAATCATTGTACTGATCAATGTAGTGATCATTGCACTGGTCATTGTACTGATCAATGTCGTGATCATTGTACCGGTCATTGTACTGATCAATGTACCGATCATTGTACCGGTCACTGTACCGATCATCGTACCGATCGTTGTTTTGATAACTGTATCGATCATTGTGATGATAATTTTACTGATCATTGTACCGATCATTGTACCGATCATTGTTCTGATCATTGTTCTGATCATTTTTTCCGATCGGTAAGTCCCCTAGCAGAAACCCGCTAGGGGTGATCGACGTGTTAGAACCAATGGCCGGCTGGCCAGGGTGACAACTTTCCCTGCAGCAAGTGGGCCGTTTTGGCCTGGGATGAAGTTAAACAAAGTGTTATATGCCCTTTACAGTACGTCGCAATTAACCCCAGCTGTTTGTGTTTCACTAGGTACTTTTACGTTTAATAGTTTGTCATTGTTTTCTGATCGACCAATGCTCATATCATTGTTAAAAAATCTTCTTTAACTTCTTTGTCTATAGACTCCCCTACCACGTGTAGGCACTTCTTTGTCAACAGACTCCCCTACCACGTGTAGGCACGTCTTTGTCTACAGACTCCTCTACCCCTGTAGGCACGTCTTTGTCTACAGTTCCCTACCAAGTGTAGGCACGTCTTTGTCTACAGACTCCCCTAGCGCGTGTGGGCACTTCTTTGTCTACAGACTTCTCTACCTGCCCTCTCTTAAACATCTGGTGTGCTGATGCGGAGTAACGGCTTCAAACCTACCATCGCCAGGCGGACTAAAATGTTGACTACTCGTCCTTGACTTAGGGACGCAAATTACAAGTATCTCAGAAGTCGGAATGGGTTCGCCTAAAGGCCAATGACACTGGTAATAGGGAAAGCTATTCCACGCGTAAAAAATCAATCCACTACACTAGAAGTAGTAGTTCTTGCATGGATTACGCTTGAATTCAACACATGCGACAGCATAACAAAAACAATACTCTGTCCATCCTACGATCATATTCTAACACTGCATTTGATTGTTTCTTTCTCAGGTTTAGAAGGGTTTTGTGTTGTATAATGTGTCATCCAATATTCCGTGCCTTTCTATGATCACATTCTAACACTGCATTCATTTGTTTCTTTCCCAGGTTTTGAAGTGCAATGAAGACACGGTACTTGCCCTTGGAGTCGAGCCACTATTGCACAAAACTGAATCGTATTACACCTGAATGCCACATGCCACAAGATCATGTCTGAACAGTGCAATGAATATGACTTATGCCAATGTGTCCTCGTTAGAAGTCGTTTAACTATCATCACCTTGTAACGACTGAAGATAACGTCTATCATCATCATCTACGCAGGGGTTTCTCATAAACATCGCAATCAAAGATGGAGATCAGTGTAAGAACGTGTATTTGCATCCAAAGCATCTTGATCCTTCTCGCATGCCTTCTTGGGCGGACACTAACCTTAAACTTGGATGGGTCTCCTGGATCTTACGTTCTGTACCCTGCCTGGGAACCATGTCTAAATGGATCATTCTCCTTTGAATTCAAGACTGAAGAGCAACATTCCTTGCTGCTGTACCTCAACAAAGGACAGTACTTCTTCTTTGAGGTCAGGCTCTTTAAAGGAAGGATTGGACTTCGAGTGAACATGGGGGAAGGGACAATGTTCATAAGAGCAGGTATGTTCAAACTAAAATGTTTTCTTTTCAAGCTTAGAGTTTGATGTTTTATGCTGTGTCCAGACTGATCCAAAATTCTGGCCAGGTTGGAGTATCACACTGGTTGTATTTGCATTATTATCAAGTGTCTTGTCGGCTGGCGTAGACGACCATGCTTCTCCACAAATTGCGATCTCCGACGGCATAGAACAATTCGTGTGTTGAATCTCCTCGCTGCCATGACGCCAGACTGTTAAGAATTTTTTTTTCTGGCTATCTATCTCTGTCTCTCTTTTCGTAGATATATCCGATTGTCACAATATGTTCCAGTGTTTGTCTTCTCATAATGTGGTCAAAAGAAACGATGACTGCCTCTTTCTGATGTCTGTGATAAGTTGTCTTTGTGACTCAGCCTTCCTCAAAATGTTCAAATGGCTCATGTTGGCTGTTCAATGAATTTTCATCATTTTTCTATAACACCACATCTCCAAGTAGTCTTCGAATTGTTTCTGAGTTTGTTGTGTTTGTCCTAGAATAATAGTTCATAATGACAGCTAGTGAAATGGTTCAGCCACATAACTAGGTTATCAGTATACCACAACAAGCAATGATGTACAGACCAAATGGAACCAGAAGAAGAGGCCGACCATGTACACGATGGACAGAGGGAATACCAGAGTCCATGGGAATCTTAATAAATGAAGCCAATAAACAGGAACTCTCCCGCTGTTTATGCTTCACCAGTACACCGTAAGGTACAAGAGGAACAAGATGAGATGAGATGATTTGGCATCTGAGCAGAGTCAGAACAGAATTCAGTAATACGTGACTGTTACTGCAGCGGATTAAAACGCGGACTTTATTCAATACGATCGACAATAAACATAGAAGCTTGTCTCAATAGCACACCAGACAGTAGATAATATCACCTCTTGACTATTTCGTTGTCTACAACGTGACAGACAAGCACAATGCTGGACCAAGTTAGTCTAACACTGTCCCACTCAATCAGCCTTCAAGGTTGTCTGTTAAAGCTAGTATAACACGATCAGACTCAGTCTACAAGATCTTCTGACAAAGCTAGTATACCACTGTCCCATTCAATCATTTTTCGTGATCTTCTGACCAAGCTAGTCTAACTGCCCAACTCAGTCAATTTTCATCTTCTGTTTAAGCTAGTCTAACACTGTCTGATTCAATCAATTTCCATCTTCTGTTAAGCTAGTCTAGCACTGTCCTACTCAATCAATTTCCATCGTCTGTTTAAGCTAGTCTAACACTGTCTGATTCAATCAATTTCCATCTTCTGTTAAGCTAGTCTAGCACTGTCCTACTCAATCAATTTCCATCTTCTGTTTAAGCTAGTCTAACACACTGTCTGATTCAATCAATTTCCATCTTCTGTTAAGCTAGTCTAGCACTGTCCTACTCAATCAATTTCCATCTTCTGTTAAGCTAGTCTAACACTGTCCCACTCAATCAAACAAGTAGGAGGTCAGCTTTAAAAATACCACTCATATCAAAGATTTACATACAGCAGAATGGTAACACTGTAACCAGCTTCGCATGTCAAAGATTTATATACAGCATAAAGGTAACACTGAGACTTACTTTACATGTCAAAGATTTATTTACAGCATAAAGGTAACACTGAAACTTACTATGCATGTCAAAGATTTATATACAGCAGAATGGTAACACCCTAACACACCACGCATGTCAAAGACGTGTCTACAGCAGAAATGTAACACTGACACCTATCGCGCATGTGGTATGAGGCATCGAAGGAGGGTTGTCGTGAATCTAACTACCTCATCCCACAGAAAACATTAACTGCAGAATCCAAATAATTATGAACATTTCGATAAAGACATGAAAAACAATTCAGCTAAGGACGATAACAGGAATTATAAAGAGTAAGAAACACACTGACAGCAGCAGAATGTGGCATTATACAATGGAGCCAATAGCTTTGTTAAGATCTTGCTAAGAAACAGCAACTCATGTATATTTCTTACACGTAATTCAGGCTTGGTGAATAGAAATCACAGATTTATGAGTTAATGTGGAAATCTGTTAGGGAGTTAATACTTCAGAACAAGAAACAAGAGCTAAATATGGCATTTTTATGGACAGGTCATGACACAAGAACGGCGGGTGGCCAAAAGTTAAGTAAAAGGAAACAAAATAAACCATTCTTAAACCGCTACATCCACAAAAGTATTTGTTCCTGCTAGATGGAGATATCTATTATTGGTGGAGAAGGAGCTTTCCATTCTCAGTCTACCCAAACTGTCCCATTACCATGTTTTAGTGGTAGTTACGCGACCATTATCAATTCTGTTACGATGAAGGAGCTGATAATTTTAGAAATAGCGAATCTTTTTATTCGGTTGTATTAGACGTTCATATATGGTGTGTTAGGTCTTATCATAAGTTTCTTATTATTCTTATTAGGCATGTTTGTACAAACTAGAATCAACTCTGGAAATAAGATATACTATGCACTACAACATCTACTAAAATCAAATGCGTTATCTCGTAACACCAAAATCACAATATACAAAACACTGATCAGACCAGTTGTGCTGTATGGCTCTGAAACCTGGAGTACAACGAAAGGAGACGAAGCCTTATTACAAACCTTTGAGAACAAAGTTTTAAGACGCATCTTTAGACCCATTAGGATACACAAAGTGGAGAGTGGAAAAGAAGAAGTAACAAAGACATTTATGATCTGTTTAAGTCCCCGCTAATCACTGGTATCATGAAGGCTAATAGACTACAATGGCTGGGGCATATAGAAAGAATGGAAGATAATAGGGAAACAAAACTCGCTTACACTCAGGAAATAAATGACCGTAGACCCCGAGGTAGACCAAGAAGACGGTGGAGGGATAATATATATACAGACCTACAAGCACTTGGAATCAACGACTGGCAAGAGAAAGTCAACCAGAGAGACGAATGGAGACGGATTGTATCTGCAGCAAAGAACCTCAATGGCTCGGAACGCTGAAAAAGAA
>OY992881.1:16749304-16786804 GCA_963921405.1 Cepaea hortensis
CAGCAGCAGTAGTAGTAGTAATAGTAGTAGTAGTAGTAGTAGTAGTAGTAGTAGTAGTAGTAGTAATAGTAGTAGTAGTAGCAGCAGCAGTAATAGCAGCAGCAGTAGCAGCAGCAAGAGTAGTAGTAGTAGTAGTAGTAGTAGTAGTAGTAGTAGTAGTAGTAGTAGTAGTAGTAGTAGTAGCAGCAGCAGTAATAGCAGCAGCAGTAGCAGCAGCAAGAGTAGTAGTAGTAGTAGTAGTAGTAGTAGTAGTAGTAGTAGTAGTAGTAGTAGTAGTAGTAGTAGTAGTAGTAGTAGTAGTAGTAGTAGTAGTAGTAGTTATTGTCGTCGTTGTAGTAGTTTGGTTCAAACCTATGAGACATCGAGTATCTGTTATTAAGAACTCTTATATATTACATAAGTAATTGGTTCAAACCAATAACGAGACATTGAGTATCCGTTACTATGAACTCTTGTATATTACATTAGTACTTGGTTCAAACCAATAACGAAAGAGTGTGTATCTGTTACTATGAACTCTTATATATTACATTAGTACTTGGTTCAAGCCGGACAGTGCAGACGCAGAGCACACCTGCACAGAAAGGGTCCCACTGCTCTGCAGCTGACAACTGTGGAGCACCAGAGCCAGTCTACAGCAGTTTTACGAGGCTGCCCTGACTTCTTTGCCAAACAAAGAGAGAAAGTTTGACCCAATAAAGAAACCCTTCGAAACATAGTCTTGGGGATCGTTGAAGATCTCAAGCCAACAGTTCTGATAATGATAGTTAATACACAAATACACACGTATTGTTATGTACTCATAGCAGTAGGGGTACGAATTAGAGACTAGGGGACACACTTGTAAACAAAATGGAAAGCTATAGTTACCGACCAGGATTCGAACCCGTCACCTCCAAATTACGACAGCACCTCGAACAAGTGTACTTCGACGCATGACTAACTAGACACCCCTTGGAATGGAGATGCATCGAAGTACGTGCGAATTTATTTATGAACTGTCTAAATAGCCCATTTGATATTTACCTCATTATTATCCATGTCAGAATAGCCGCATAGTAAACACTGATCGACGAAGAAGAGAACGAAGGGATTTTTTTTTAAACTATACTAATATTTGGCACCAATGAGTTGTTACAGCACATTGTGAGAGAACACCAAAATAAAACGTGTCCTTCATCAACATCCCCTTCCACTCTTGCCGCCAAGCGTGGTGGGGAGGAATAATTGGCCATCCAGTGCCTGATGGGTGTCACTGGATAGTATCATTCCGAATGATTGTAAAATGTCTTTGATGCCGTCAATCCATTTTCTTCTCTGACGTCCTCTAGCTCTCGTAACATATGTTCTTTGATGTAGGCCAGTGCCGATAGTTGATGAAGTTGAACCACTCTAACAAATTAACAAAACTATTTGATCTGTCTTTCAATATGTGGCACAAGGTGTTGATCCCACTTGTCTGTCTGATAACATCAATTCTTATTCCGTCTCAGATAGTTAAGTTGGTAGCTCTTCTCAAGCATCTCATCTCACAGGTGTTGATTTTACGTAAGTGTGATGTGGATAATTTACAAGTTTGACATTGATAGCATGGGTTGGTATGAATTTGCTATTTATTATCTGTCATTTCGCGGACATTGGTATATTTGGATGTTTCAGTCATTGCGGTAGCCAATTTGGGTAGTTTTAATCAAAGTAATGTGTTTTCTTTGTCCCCATATGGAAGTACGCGTGACACTTAGTTACACATCTTCGAAAGGTGTATGATAGTGTGTCCCACTTAGGTATGAATTTGTATTTGGATTATGTCTGAGACAGATCTCACCCACGGTATAGAACTCTGCCTGCCCATGTGTCAGTGTGTTTTCCTACATTTCATTACCGTAGGATTTTTAATGTTTTCAATTTGCAAACTGACATCCTGTTTCGACCTGATCTGAGGAAACATGATATCAGATCTGACTACCCATAGACCGTTAGATATGATATCATTAGATCCATCCATCCATCATGTGCCAGGCCGATAAGTGTGAGCGGTCATGTTTTGCCATCTCACTCGATCACCCGAGTAGTGGATCAGCTCCGTGTTTCTGTCTCAACCATGCCACGTGGCCAAGCCAACCAGGTATTTACTTCTCGGTCTTCCCCTTGGTCTCTTCCCCCTGATCTTGCCAGTTCTCAAAGTCATTTCTTCTCATCTTCTTCTCTTCTTTGCGTTCATCCGGAGTGTTTTTTCAGATGTGATTGCGGTGTGTCTAGTTAGGCACCCTTGGGTCGAAACCCTTAGGCCAACACATCCGACTTTTAGCGTGCATTTTTGACCAGGTTAGCATTCCTGGGAGACTCTCACTTTTGTGATACCGTCCACCTCCCAGCTGGTCAAGTTGGAACAGTCGAAGACTGCACGGTCATCCTTCAAATGAACGCAGGGACAGTCCATAGCATTTTCCGCCATCCTGGGTGGCTTCCATAATTGCAGAGCCGACACATAACGCTCTGGTGCTGGGCTCACCGAGGGAATCGTCACGTCCTGCTCATGGCTGCTTTAATTCCTCACTTCAATATATTGGGCATTTCGTTCGCCCCGGCCCGTTCCCGCACAAACCAGACAGGTCTGCAGATGGTATCCACTCAGCGAGTTTTCGGACATGTGCTTGTCCTTGTGCCCGTCAGAGCTTTTCCAGGCACGGCGGACATTCGGAAAACTACCTAGTCAGAGCTGTTCCGAACAAGAGCGGCATTCGGAAACTATGTAGTCAGAGCTGTTCCTAGCACGAGAGACATTCGGACGAGATATTTCACTCGGACGTAAATGCGTAGTGCCAATTTTTAGTTTGCCACCCGTAGGACGGCACTTCCGACTTCAGCGGGCATTTTTTAATGAGGTTAGCCTTCCTCGGGTTTCGAGGCACGTTAGATTTACATTGTTGTGATGTCGCCCACATCTCAGCTGGTCAAGATAGAACGATCAACGACATCACGGTCAACCCTCAAAGGAAGGCAGGGGCAGACCATGGGCATTCCCCTGCTATCCAAGGAGGCTTCCATAATTGCAGAGCCTGCACATAATGCTCTGAGACTGGGCTCACCCGAGGAGTTGTCACGTCCTGCCCATGGCTGCTTTAATTCCTCACTTCCATGTGTTGGGCATTTCGCTTGCCACCGGTCGCTCAAGCACACACCAGGAACGGTCACTCTGCGGGTGATATCCACTATGTAAGATTTCACAAAACTCGCTTACACTCAGGAAATAAATGACCGTAGACCCAGAGGTAGACCAAGAAGGCGGTGGAGAGATAATACATGTACAGACCTACAAGCACTTGGAATCAACGACTGGCAAGAGAAGGTCCACCAGAGAGACGAATGGAGACGGATTGTATTTGCAGCAAAGAACCGCAATGGCTCGGTACGCTGAAGAAGAAGAAGAAGATTTCACATTGGACTTCGGGCCACGCAATGGATTCGCTAGCCGTGCGTTCCATTTCGTGTTATTGAGACGTTTTTCCACCTTGTTTTTCCACCTTTGTCTACACTCTCTATGAGTTAGATACAGACAGTTTTTGTAGCCATTTCATTCGACTGGGTCACTTCTTCAACCTTTTTGTACTCGCTCACGAGGTAGGCTACATGTGCTGCCGGCTCAGCACCTTACCTCCGTACAGCAGTGAGCGAGAAACGGCCAGGCCCTCTCATCCGGGGATCCCTCATATCCCCCAGCTGAGAGCCTTCGGACAGGTATCTGAACTGGCCATGTAGCGTGCTCAGTATCTCACCTCCGTTTTTTGGTAGGTGAGTATCGGCCCGGCTCTCTCATCCAAGGGTAGTAGCATAGAGGCGTTTGGCTACATCTCTCAGATGGAGGCCTTTGTGTAAGTGTCCGGACAATGTTTGTGGCTTCGTGCGCCTGAGTTTAAATTCTGACTGCTATCCTCAGTCTACCTGCAGAGCAGCAGGTTGTGTCTCTCTTAGTCTGGTCCCTATCCAAAGAGCTGTCCAATATGTAGTTTATATCCATTGTCACAGCGCTTGGGGTCGGTGAGACACTCAAGCTTCCCAACCGCGGCAAGGTGGAGACACATCGGGGGAGATTTCTTCTCATAACATGCCCAAACAATATTTTGACTGTCTACGTCTAATGTCTCTAATCAGTTTACGATCTTCATTTGTTACACGAAGGACTTGGACATCATATTTTTTCAAAAATAAAAATTAACACGCCTTATTTTGCGAATTGACCCCGATAACTTCTGCGTCTAAGGCAGACACCATAAGCCGAAAGCCACGCTGCCCCCTAGAAAGTGTGTACAGGTACGTACATATGTTGGGGAAACTAGGAATGCAGCCTAGACGGCAAATGGTGGTAGCATTTAATTGTTTGAGAACCGTTGTTTAATGGGACAGTGACAGCTGATAATTAGATAACGGTGTTGTATTATTTCTGTCTCCACGGGACAGCGGGCGACGAAGATGACTCATGTAAAGTGCAGCTATACTTTATAGGTTACTAGCTGACCCTGCCCGGCTTCGCCCAGACCCTGGTGGGGAGCATCTCATTTAATTCATATAAGTAGTCATATAAGTTCTCGTTCCCGTTACCGACTGTCTGTCTGTCTGTCTGTCTGTCTGTCTGTCTGTCTGTCTGTCTGTCTGTCTGTCTGTCTGTCTGTCTGACCCGGCCCGGCATTTCCCAGCTCCTGATGTGGAGCATCTCATTTAATTCATATAAGTAGTCATATAAGTTCCCGTTCCCGACTGTCTATCTGTCTGTCTATCTGTCTGCCTGACCCTGTCCGGCTTCATTAAATTCATACAACAAAAAAAGTAACTTAAAAGAACGTTCTTCTACACACCATCCATTATTTTTAATGAAAACTCTTTCTAATCACCTGCATGACTACAGTAACTTCTTAAGCAAAAAAAGATGAGTTACAATGTTATGCATTGTGCATCATTTTTATGAAAACTTTGAAAATGCCTTACAGATTGTATCATTATTTATTATAACTCATATGCCGGTACATAACTATGGACAAAGAGTTTATAAATCTTTGAAAACGATGCCACAATATGACTATAAGTTATACAGAAAAGTTATGCCCCTTGAAATAACTTTTACAGAGTTAGGTCCCCTGAAATATATGAAATTATGATGAAAAATGAAAAATGAAATAATACTGAGTAAGCAGGCGATTTCACACTAACAAAATATCACAGTTGTCAGCTCTGGAATGAAAGGAAGGCGTGTAGAAAATTTCATCTCAATCGGATGGGCCGTTCGCGAACAAATAAAGGCCATACGGACAGAGATACATAAATACATACAGAGATACATACGCACAAGTCTTTTTTATATATAAGATATGGAATACACCCATGAGATGTATGAGAGAGCTACCACACACCTGTCACAATACAACTTCCTGCAAATATGAATTTGGTAGAGTGACTGATAATTCTGAGAGGTAAAGACACACATACACACACACACACACACACACACACACACACACACACACACACACACACACACACACACACACACACATACAGAGAGAGATAGAGAGAGAGATAGAGAGAGAGAGAGAGAGAGAGAGAGAGAGAGAGAGAGAGAGAGAGAGAGTTAAGAAACGAACAAACAACATTTATTTCAAAGGGTTAAGAATTGGTCACGCAGGCCTGTCTAACATTCTGCCCTTCTTAGCGATGGAAGCTTAGAGATGACCATCAGAGAGGTATAAGCTTAGAGATGACCATCAGAAAGATGGAAGGCTAGAGATGACCATCTGACAGATGGAAGGCTAGAAATGACTATCAGAGAGGTGGAAGGTTAGAGATAACGATCAGAGACATGGAGGCTAGAGATGACCATCATAGAGGTGGAAGGTTAGAGATGACCATCAGAGAGATGGAAAGTTAGAGATGATCATTAGAGAGATGGAAGGCTAGAGATGCCCATCAGAGAGATGCGAGGTTAGAGATGACCATCAGAGAGGTGGAAGGTTAGAGATGACCATCAGAGAGATGGAAGGTTAGAGATGACCATCAGAGAGGTATAAGCTTAGAGATGACCATCAGAGAGGTGGAAGGTTAGACATGACCATCAGAGAGGTATAAGCTTAGAGATGACCATCAGAGATATTGGAAGGTTAGAGATGACCATCTGAGAGATGGAAGTTAGAGATGACCATCAGAGAGGTGGAAGGTTAGAGATGACCATCAGAGAGATGGAAGCTTAGAGATGACCATCAGAGAGGTATAAGCTTAGATATGACCATAAGAGAGGTATAAGCTTAGAGATGACCATCAGAGAGATGGAAGGTTAGAGATGACCATCAGAGAGATGGAAGGTTAGAGATGATCATTAGAGAGATGGAAGCTTAGAGATGACCATCAGAGAGATGGGCGGTTAGTGATGACCATCAGAGAGATGGGAGACGGGAGGAGTGAGACAGACGATCGACTTCATCGCTCCGAGTTTTCTCTACCTGATTCGGTCTCTCTTGACAGAACGGCCAGCCACCTGCTGAAAGGCATAGCACGAAGTACGAGCTCCTGGCTCCGGCGCTAACACCCCCCCCCCCCTGTTTGACGTCCTTTCTAGTCAGTTAATCAGCCAACTGGCGCTATGGCAAAGGAGGTGGTGTCGTAGTAATCCTTTATTACTTTAGTGTCGTCCCTGGAGTGGGGGGAATCAACACCCACATTTTTATTAACCCAATATTATTATCCTAGAGAAACCACCAGAATCCGTCCACAAAACTCCTTCAGTCTGTAGACACCTCTTTCTCACTCTCACTCACCCCTGGATCAAGCCCCCTCTCATTCTTCCCCAACACAACATACTCAACAACTCTAGCTTTAACAAATAAATACAACAAATAATTTGTTAAAGCAAAGAGTATGTGTGTGAGAAGTGTGTGTGTGTGTAATGTGTAGAATGTGTGTCGAATATGCTAATGTGTATGTAGAATCAGACCAGTGATCAGGAGCCAAGTCAGATCATCATCATAGCAAGGGTACGCCACAGCATGATAGCTTAGCACATGAAGACCTCACCCATTGATGCGTCTCGTCTTCCAGACGTCGACTTTCTCCGGTATCTACTGGGTCGACTAGATGCATGATCCTCCAAAAATAGTTATCGTTTAACATTAATCATGGATCTGTCACTCTCGGTAAAGACTAAGGTCCCTATGACTCAGATAAGTACGGATCTCTGTACCGTGAAAACTAGGTTTCAATGTCACAGGTCTCACACTTGTTCTAATCCATTGTTCTAGATTGTCACACACAAACGGTTCTAAAGTACTTCTTCAATGGACTAAATTATTCCACGAGAACCTCATGTTTAAATGTCTTTCTCTAGACTCTAATGTTCAGTGGTATGTGGTGAAGAAACGAGTATCACCCACCCTGGGTAAATCCCTATTGTAAATTAATCGTTTATAATGTTTCTCTCAACTGAGCCAGGTTCGTATGAACCCTCTGGATCCTAGCGCAGCATAAACAGTGCTGACTACACTTCCCTCTGTGTATTTATTCATCTTATAAAATAAAGTGAATGTTCATTTGATGTTCTTCTTAATCAGAGTAGAACTCCATCAAACCCAGTGTTGAGCTTCCTCGTAACTGTTGGAGAATCTGTTAGAGAAAGAGAACACATCTGGTGAAGGCCGCCTGATACTGATCCCTACTAGCTGAGTGTAGGCCTACGGCCTCGCTCAGATATTTATCAGGAAACTAAAGTCTGTCATGGATCAGAGTGGCTCTTCACCTCAATCTGAATCAGATTAAGACAAGGAAAGTCCAATAGACAGAGTGCAGAACCCCAGCAGACACCCCACCTACACTATTCTCACTAACAGAGCTAATTATTACCCCACTACTTTATTCTCAACTAGCAGAGCTAATTATTTCCTCACCCTAGCTAGTTTTAACACGGCTACTGCCTATATTAATTATGCCTAAATACACTATATGGAGTACCTTATGAAAACACCGCATTACTCCTGGATGGCCTCTACAATTTGCCATAAGGACACCTGTTATTTAACTTTAAGTAAATCTAAACACGGTAGGTACTCTCCGAATTCATAACTGCGGTAACGAAACACGTCAACCCAAGTCAACTTTCTTGTCTACACTAACTGTAAACAAGTCATATTTTTGTCAAACAGCCTTGGATTGTTTTAGTGACGTTCTTTGATGTCACCACGGGTGGTCCCGAAGGGCACACAATAGGCTTTTCAATTTCATCAGAATACTGATCTCCCCTTTTCTTCAACTGACGCCAAAGTCTTCTCCCTTGATCGTCAACACAGGTGTCTCCAAGGGTAGACAATCAGTCACCAATTTCACAAGAGTAGTTTCCCCTGTTTTTCTCAACAACAGCCCCCGTCTCTCTTTGATCCTGCTGGTCGTCAAAATAACCTCGACATATTTTTCCGTCTACCAGGGAATTCTCAAGGACGGCGGTGCCGTTTCATCTCCCCGCCACTCGTAGTAAACAACTGCAGCTGTTAATACAGCCTGTCGCTGTTATTTTTATCATCTTATCGCTAACGACAGTGATTTTCGTGACAGGTGGTGACACGCGTAGTTTCACAGTTCCCGACATACCGAGTCCAGGGTTCGAAATCAACCGTGGGTGATTGGGAAGCAGACCTATTTGCGTTGATTTCCATGATATGAGGCGTCGACCGCTCAGAAAAGAATGACATACTAGTGTACTAAAACTTCTTAGTAAATCGCCGTCATTAAATGCTGGTGTTGACTACACAGTCCTGTAAAGGACATGTAAATAACTGAAACTATTCAGCTTAGTGCAGAGTCTAGATCACTGGTATTGTTCTGATCAACGTCCTTATTTTTATTTTCATCTTAGCCTTATTTTCAAATTCGTTATATTTATGTCTATATCGGGCATTTTGTTTACCAACATTGCTAAAGCTTCATCGAGAAGCATGACAAGTCCATTGCGGCTTATAAATGCTGCATCAAGTAGAAGGACATATCATTTGTAGGTTACAAATGCTTCATCAAGTAGTAGGACGTGTCCTTTGCAGGTTACACATGTTTCATCAAGTAGTAGGGCGTGTCCTGTGCAGGTTTCAAATTCTTCATCAAGTAGCAGGACATGTCCTTTCTAGGTTACAAAGGCTTCATCAAGTAGCAGGACATGTTCTTTGTAGGTTACATAGTCTTCATCAAGCAGCAGGACATGTCCTTTGCAGAAGGACATTAGATCCCGCAGTGAAGACTCTCGATCAGTCTCCTCTATTTCGTGTACTTTCATGCCAAAGCTGGCTTTAATATCTTGTGCCCACATTTGTGTTAGTCAGCCCCTGTCCCAGCATGCAGTAACCACGCCATCCAGTATTGATCTGTCCATGTCACTGAGACGGTTAACATAGCTAAAGTATTTCAGTTCTCATTCATGGTACTGTTTATAAGCCGGCTTTCTTCAACGCTCAGATCTTTTACAATGTCGGTGGCTTTCTTCTTTTCCGTCCAGGGTATTCTAATAATTTTTCTGTATCATTTCAATTCCAAATCCGGGATTTTCTTCATTAGTGATTGTCACATGGTACACGATTTGCATGCGTATGTTGTCACAGGGAATATGCATGTTCTAAACGTGTTTACTCATTTCTTAGCTTAACATTCGCTGTAAGTATTTCGCTCCTGGCAGGATTTGTATTTTTCAACAAGAGTTGCAAACGTCGATACGTATAAAATACGTGGGGGATTCAAATTTAAACCTGAAAAATGTGATTGAAATTACAATACGCAAGCCATTGTCTTATAACCTGTCAATATTGTTGTTAAGGATGTCTAGATTGTTAATCACGTGACATCCCGATGCAGACGAACACGGTGACGTTATAAGTATAGTTTAATGATGGTCGCCCCTTTTGACATGCACCAATTTTGTTATCAATTAAAGAAGGCGAATGACGGTGCAGTATGGTGATGCATGCCTGTCAGTCCAGTAAGTGTATGAGTGGAATAAGACGTTTGAAGACGACGTGACGTCTGTGACAGATGTTTCGGTCCGATGAAGACGTATAGCAGGTGGTGCATGAGGGTTTCACACGCCACCACGAGAATATTTGTGCACGGAACCCAAGCACTTTATCGGCACTGAAGGACTTGCATTGAACGCAATGGTGACCTCACTGAAGAAAAATAAATACGCATTTGTTCTTTACTTTTTTTTTTCTTTTTCAGAATACATTCAACCAAAAAACAACATTTAAGGTTATAATTTGAAGCAGGCTCGTACATCAACTTGCCAAGAAATCGCAAACATATAAAAATACCGGGTTTGACTGTGACGTCCTGTACAGGATATGTAACTAACTAACTCTGCGGGGATTTACGATTAACCCCAACTTCATGTTGATTTACAAAGCACTTTTAAGTTCAGTAGTTTGCCATTACTTTTTGAACGTAGTCAACATTTAAGTTCAAGTGGCCCAACACTCGACAGAAAACAACAGGCAGCAGTGAGATTATGTAATGATAAATAGATTGGTTTCATATAAAACAGGGACGCAGACATGGCTGCCATGGGGAGGGGGGGGGGATCCGCTACCACGCCCTCAGCGCACCAGAGGCTTAAATGCAAGCGCATTAACACCGGCGCCGCGCAGACTCTGGTCTGCTGTAGTTCAAACATTTCGGAGACATTATTGATTGGCTTCATTGGTTTTGCATATTAAGCAGAAGTTACCGCAGCTGGAAAACCTTGCAGCCGTTGAAATAACCTCACGTATATTGATAGAAATAAGAAACAACAGACAGTTTTCTTTTGTCATGTGATGAGAAGAGAGGCATTGGAGAACATCGTGACGACTGGAAAGATCGAGGGGAAGAGAGGCCGAGGCCGACCAAGAGAAATGATGCTGGATGGATTGAGACGGTGGCATTGAAGAATATAAGCAGCAGAGTAAGGTCCAGAACACAAACCCAAAAAAAAACGAGATATGTTGAGAGACATGAACGCTTACGCCAGCTGGCATGGCAATTGATGATGATGATGATGATGATGATGATGATGATGATGATGATGATGATGATGATGATGATGATGATAGGCACCAGCCGACGTGGTTGGAAGGATAAAAGCCCTCAGACTTAAACTTCCAATGCGCTGATGGCAATCCTTACACCAGTCATAAGTAGGACTTTTCGTTCAGAAAGCAATGGCAAACTTAAATGTTCATGTCCTGTGCAGGACCCTGCTATCAACCCCAATTCCAGGTTGATTTTCTAAACAAGTTTACATTCAGTAGTTTGCCGTTGCTTTTTGAACCGGATGTCAACGTTGAAGTCTTACTGCTGATAGTAAAATTGCATAGAACATGAACCTGGATTTGATCGCAAAATTATACAAAGGCCATGCAACAATATCTAGATTCCCACTGGTCAGCTCTATGGCGAAGGACATGCAACAATATATAGATTCCCACTGTTCAGCTCTATGGCGAAGGCCATGCAACAATATATAGATTCCCACTGTTCAGCTCTGTGGCGAAGGACATGCAACAATATATAGATTCCCACTGTTCAGCTCTATGGCCAAGGACATGCAACAATATATAGATTCCCACTGTTCAGCTCTATGGCGAAGGACATGCAACAATATATAGATTCCCACTGGTCAGCTCTATGGCGAAGGACATGCAACAATATATAGATTCCCACTGGCCTGCTCCGTGGCCAAGGCCATGCAACAATATATAGATTCCCACTGGTCAGCTCCGTGGCGAAGGACATGCAACAATATATAGATTCCCACTGGTCAGCTCCGTGGCGAAGGACATGCAACAATATATAGATTCCCACTGGCCGACTCCGTGGCGAAGGCCATGTGCCATGACCCTTATGACGTCACGACGGAGTTAAACCATAGTCCAGGTCGGAGTGTAGAGGTTATAATGGTGTTCAGCAAGGGAACACCAGAACGTGAAAAGTGGGTAGTTTCCACACAACGTGGAAACGTTGGAACTCACGTCCCAGGTGACATGAAGTGGGCTCGGGGCGAATCAGTCTGCGTTGATCCATCGTCCAGCATGGACATGGTGAAAAGTATACAGCGTTATGGCTCTACATTGAGCCACGCTTTTAAATTGTGATGTAGTGTACTGTGAATCGATCGTCGAATAAGTTTTTGTGTATTTGATAATGTTGATATTCGTCTGTACATAACATTATACGTAGAAACTCATAAACAGTGTCCGAGTTAACTGCTGTTTGGGACGCAGAGGTGTTTCCAAGGCACCAGGGCCGGGTTATATACTGGCCAAGACCTATTGACGCGTCCTCGTCGAGCGTCCTGGGCAACAGGTCCCTTCGGGGTCCTGGCTAAAGTCAGTAGGATCGCTGATTCCTCCGAAGTCGGAGAGTGTCTACCTGTACGGCGAGGAACCACCAGTCTGCACACCAATAAGCCAGACATGGGACAACGGATACTCACGCAAAACTCAGGTCCTGTATGACATCACACTGATGTTGGACAACAGGATGCCTTCATCCGACATACAGGACTTCGCGTCGGAGCTCAAGCCAACGAACACAAGCAAGCAAGCAAGCAACTGCTGTTTAAGTTTACTCGTGTCCGAGTTGGTGTAATGTGTAAAGTAGTGTAGAGCAACCATCAGCAAGTTATATGCTGCGAGATGACCATGGTGCCGACTGCACAAGAAATTACCTACAGTCATTACCCCTATGAAGGCGGGCGCACTAGACAGAGCTATTACCATGCATGCCGCAGGCTGGCAATGAACTTGAGAGTCGCATTCAACAAAAGAGTATTCAAAAAACGCTGTCGGACTATGGCACCATGCAACAATATATAGATTCCCACTGGCCGGCTCCGTGACGAAGGACAAGCAACAATATATAGATTCCCACTGGCCGGCTCCGTGGCCAAGGAAATGCAACAATATATAGATTCCCACTGGCCGGCTCCGTGGCCAAGGACATGCAACAACATATAGATTCTGTCGTATATTCTGAAGGGACTGGGGATCACTGTTGTGCATTACCCATATTCTAGTTTAAGAAGCTGGCCCCATCCTCTTCTAATATGTAAATAAATCAAGAATGTGACCCTTGAAGTATTACAGGCTCAGTTGCATTATTTGTCTAGGAGTTAATGGTCCTCTTTACGAGTACAGTGAACACTAGATTTGACTCTGCCCCTTCACCAGGATTCTAATAGCTCTCGAACCCCCAAGATATTCTGTGAAAGGTCAGAAAGACTTCCTCAGTATGAATTAGGTGAAATGTAGCATGGGTCTGGAACAGTAAAAGGATGTAGAGTCTCCTCTTTTCCCTTTGTTTATTTATTTCATTTTGAGTTATGGTTGCTTTGCTAAATAAATTATTTAACAAACACTGGTGGCCATTGACAGCTTGGTTACACAAATAAACAGGTAATTAACAGACTGTTTGGACTGATAAATGAATATAAGATTAAGTTACTGTAGATGTCATTTATTGACTGAACCTGTTTCTTTTGGCTTGTGAATACATTCTTTTTTTCTCATCTGTTTGACATAACATATATGTTCAATGGAAAAATGCACATCAATGCCAAATTACAGTTCGTCAATCAATAAACAATAATCACTATGATGATCCTAAGTGTTGTAAATCTTTGTTTTATCGTCTTTAATAGCCAACCTTCTTCAATATTCAATTCTTGAAGTATGGATGCATTTGTTCTTTTCTTTACCCAAGATATTCTTAGAACTCGTCTATAACATTTATATTCAAAGGCATTTATGCGCTGTTCAGCTTGTTTAGTTAGTGTCCATGTCTCACAGGCGTATGTTGCAATGGGAAAGATGCATGCTCTTAAAAATCTACTTTTTGTAGTTCTGTCTGTCCCATTCCATAATTTATTCAGTTGTTATAGTCTTTGGAGAGCAATTGATTGTCGCCGTTTAATTTCTTTCATTGTGTCACCGTTGTTGGTAATCAGTGACCCAAGACATTCAAAATGTTCCACCACCTCCAATTTTTCCCCATTAATGTATATTTCTTTCTCCATAGTAGTTTTATCTGTATGCATTATCTTTGTTTTTGCTAGGTTAAGATATAAGTTGTGATTTTCACTATTCAATTGGGTTGATGCTATTAGGTTTTCTATGCCATCCTGTGTTGTGGAGAGTAATAATGTATCATCAGCATATCGAATCTCTGGTATGTCATGACCGCCGATATTTAGGGCATCATATAGCTCCCTGTTTATATCATCTCTTACATTTCTCATTATATTTTCGGCGTACAGGTTAAACAAATAGGGTGACAACACGCAGCCCTGACGGACTCCTTGTTTCATGTCAAACCAATCTGATGTCTCGCCATCTATTCTAACTGCTGCTTATTAGTCTAGATAGAGCATTTTTATGAGTTGTACTACATGTGATGGAAAGGCCATATTCCTCATCAACCTATTAAGAGAGGTGTTAGACAAGGATGTGTAATGTCTCCAGATCATTTTTCCCTATATAGTGAAAATATTTTCAGGAGTGTAGAAGATATAAATAGAATCAGCATTGGAGGACGAAACATCAATAACATTAGATATTCAGATGATACAGTATTGATTGTAGACGATGCACAAGATCTACAACAATTAGTAGACGCAGTTGTGGTACACAGTGAACAACTGTGGTTGGAATTAAATTGTAAGATGACACAGGTTATTGTCGTCACTGGGAAGAACGAAGTACCACAATGTAATATACAAGTAACTGGGAATATTCTTCAACAAGTGAATCGGTACAATTATCTCGGAACTGTGAGATGCCTTGGAGAGATAAGAACAAGAATCGCCATGACGAAAGTAGCCTTTAGCAAGATGAAAAACATTCTGACCAATAAAAAAAATGCCAATTGAAACGAGAAAAAAAAATGTTGAGGGGATACATAGAGCCTGTTCTTTTGTTAGTTAGTTAGTTAGTTAGTCGACAGATCATCCTCGTTGCACATCGAACCATTCAGTCCATAAGTGCTCGGATCCCCTCCTCAGCAAATCCCGCAGCATGTAGCGGCTAACGACGCCAGTTCTGTGTTGGTTTATCAATCTTCTTTGGCTTCCAGCGTAGTGTTCTTGTTTGGCCACCCCTCTTTTAATTTGCTGCTCTCGCGTCTGGCCATTGTTGTAGATTCACAGTCATCACTTGGTTCTCGCAAAAGTCTCACTTCTCGTAGAGCATTCAGAATGTCAGCCTGGTCCATGGCGCGTCCGCCCTCCACAGTAGCCTCACCTGCGAGCTTGTCAGCCCGCTCATTTCCTTGTACTCCCGCATGCCCTGGCACGAAGATGAAACTAATCTTTGCCAGCCGAGACCGCTTCAGAGGCAGCAACCATTCTTCTCTTCGGATCGACCCCTCCTCTATCTTCTTGATCATGTTCATTGAGTCGCTAAGGAAACAAGCCCTAGTGAATGTCTGTGTCTCGAGCCATGTTATTGCTTTACTTACTGCCATGACTTCCATGGTCAGGCTACTTGTGGTTTCAGTGAAAGCATCAGAGTAATTCTTGTTCTTTTGTATGGATGTGAAACTTGGACAATGTGCAGTCAAGCCGAGTAACATCTGATGACTGCAGAAATGTGGTTTCTGAGGAAAATGCAAAGAATAGCATGGACAGACAGAAAAAAACCAATGACCAAGTACTACAGGGGACAAATGACAATCGTAAATTGATTAGAGAAATTGGACGTAGACAGTCTAAACTTGTTTGACATGTTATGAGAAGAAATGGATTGGAGAACTTGGTGACAACTGGCAAAATCGAAGGGAATAGACCAAGAGTAAGACCGAGAGGAACATACCTGGATGGCTTGGTCACATGGCATGGACGAGACAGGAACACTGAGCTGATCCACGACTCTGGTGATCGAGTGAAATGGCGAGTCATGACCGCCCAAGCTTTCCGGCATGGCACATGATGGATTGACTAGGGGTAGCGTGTATGAACTACTGGAAGATCACAGTGAACGAGCGCACAATAAAAGTATATGCAACTATACTATACCTAACACTCCGGCACCTCATTGGCTCATACACCTGGTACAGAAGATCACAGTGAACGAGCGCACAATAAAAGTATATGCAACTATACTATACCTAACACTCCGGCACCTCATTGGCTCATACACCTGGTACAGAAGATCACAGTGAACGAGCGCAGAATAAAAGTATATGCAACTATACTATACCTAACACTCCGGCACCTCATTGGCTCATACACCTGGTACAGAAGATCACAGTGAACGAGCGCACAATAAAAGTAAATGCAACTATACTATACCTAACACTCCGGCACCTCATTGACTCATACACCTGGTCCAGAAGATCACAGTGAACGAGCGCACAATAAAAGTATATGCAACTATACTATACCTAACACTCCGGCACCTTATTGACTCATACACCTGGTACAGAAGATCACAGTGAACGAGCGCACAATAAAAGTATATGCAACTATACTATACCTAACACTCCGGCACCTCATTGGCTCATACACCTGGTACAGAAGATCACAGTGAACGAGCGCACAATAAAAGTATATGCAACTATACTATACCTAACACTCCGGCACCTCATTGGCTCATACACCTGGTACAGAAGATCACAGTGAACGAGCGCAGAATAAAAGTATATGCAACTATACTATACCTAACACTCCGGCACCTCATTGGCTCATACACCTGGTACAGAAGATCACAGTGAACGAGCGCACAATAAAAGTATATGCAACTATACTATACCTAACACTCCGGCACCTCATTGGCTCATACACCTGGTACAGAAGATCACAGTGAACGAGCGCAGAATAAAAGTATATGCAACTATACTATACCTAACACTCCGGCACCTCATTGGCTCATACATCTGGTACAGAAGATCACTGTGAACGAGCGCAGAATAAAAGTATATGCAACTATACTATACCTAACACTCCGGCACCTCATTGGCTCATACATCTGGTACAGAAGATCACAGTGAACGAGCGCAGAATAAAAGTATATGCAACTATACTATACCTAACACTCCGGCACCTCATTGGCTCATACACCTGGTACAGAAGATCACAGTGAACGAGCGCACAATAAAAGTATATGCAACTATACTATACCTAACACTCCGGCACCTCATTGGCTCATACACCTGGTACAGAAGATCACAGTGAACGAGCGCACAATAAAAGTATATGCAACTATACTATACCTAACACTCCGGCACCTCATTGGCTCATACACCTGGTACAGAAGATCACAGTGAACGAGCGCACAATAAAAGTATATGCAACTATACTATACCTAACACTCCGGCACCTCATTGGCTCATACACCTGGTACAGAAGATCACAGTGAACGAGCGCACAATAAAAGTATATGCAACTATACTATACCTAACACTCCGGCACCTCATTGGCTCATACACCTGGTACAGAAGATCACAGTGAACGAGCGCACAATAAAAGTATATGCAACTATACTATACCTAACACTCCGGCACCTCATTGGCTCATACACCTGGTACAGAAGATCACAGTGAACGAGCGCACAATAAAAGTATATGCAACTATACTATACCTAACACTCCGGCACCTCATTGGCTCATACACCTGGTACAGAAGATCACAGTGAACGAGCGCACAATAAAAGTATATGCAACTATACTATACCTAACACTCCGGCACCTCATTGGCTCATACACCTGGTACAGAAGATCACAGTGAACGAGCGCACAATAAAAGTATATACAACTATACTATACCTAACACTCCGGCACCTCATTGGCTCATACACCTGGTCCAGAAGATCACAGTGAACGAGCGCACAATAAAAGTATATGCAACTATACTATACCTAACACTCCGGCACCTCATTGACTCATACACCTGGTCCAGAAGATCACAGTGAACGAGCGCACAATAAAAGTATATGCAACTATACTATACCTAACACTCCGGCACCTTATTGACTCATACACCTGGTACAGAAGATCACAGTGAACGAGCGCACAATAAAAGTATATGCAACTATACTATACCTAACACTCCGGCACCTCATTGGCTCATACACCTGGTACAGAAGATCACAGTGAACGAGCGCAGAATAAAAGTATATGCAACTATACTATACCTAACACTCCGGCACCTCATTGGCTCATACACCTGGTACAGAAGATCACAGTGAACGAGCGCACAATAAAAGTATATGCAACTATACTATACCTAACACTCCGGCACCTCATTGGCTCATACACCTGGTACAGAAGATCACAGTGAACGAGCGCACAATAAAAGTATATGCAACTATACTATACCTAACACTCCGGCACCTCATTGGCTCATACACCTGGTACAGAAGATCACAGTGAACGAGCGCACAATAAAAGTATATGCAACTATACTATACCTAACACTCCGGCACCTCATTGGCTCATACACCTGGTACAGAAGATCACAGTGAACGAGCGCACAATAAAAGTATATGCAACTATACTATACCTAACACTCCGGCACCTCATTGGCTCATACACCTGGTACAGAAGATCACAGTGAACGAGCGCACAATAAAAGTATATGCAACTATACTATACCTAACACTCCGGCACCTCATTGGCTCATACACCTGGTCCAGAAGATCACAGTGAACGAGCGCACAATAAAAGTATATGCAACTATACTATACCTAACACTCCGGCACCTCATTGACTCATACACCTGGTCCAGAAGATCACAGTGAACGAGCGCACAATAAAAGTATATGCAACTATACTATACCTAACACTCCGGCACCTTATTGACTCATACACCTGGTACAGAAGATCACAGTGAACGAGCGCACAATAAAAGTATATGCAACTATACTATACCTAACACTCCGGCACCTCATTGGCTCATACACCTGGTACAGAAGATCACAGTGAACGAGCGCACAATAAAAGTATATGCAACTATACTATACCTAACACTCCGGCACCTCATTGGCTCATACACCTGGTACAGAAGATCACAGTGAACGAGCGCAGAATAAAAGTATATGCAACTATACTATACCTAACACTCCGGCACCTCATTGGCTCATACACCTGGTACAGAAGATCACAGTGAACGAGCGCACAATAAAAGTATATGCAACTATACTATACCTAACACTCCGGCACCTCATTGGCTCATACACCTGGTACAGAAGATCACAGTGAACGAGCGCAGAATAAAAGTATATGCAACTATACTATACCTAACACTCCGGCACCTCATTGGCTCATACATCTGGTACAGAAGATCACTGTGAACGAGCGCAGAATAAAAGTATATGCAACTATACTATACCTAACACTCCGGCACCTCATTGGCTCATACATCTGGTACAGAAGATCACAGTGAACGAGCGCAGAATAAAAGTATATGCAACTATACTATACCTAACACTCCGGCACCTCATTGGCTCATACACCTGGTACAGAAGATCACAGTGAACGAGCGCACAATAAAAGTATATGCAACTATACTATACCTAACACTCCGGCACCTCATTGGCTCATACACCTGGTACAGAAGATCACAGTGAACGAGCGCACAATAAAAGTATATGCAACTATACTATACCTAACACTCCGGCACCTCATTGGCTCATACACCTGGTACAGAAGATCACAGTGAACGAGCGCACAATAAAAGTATATGCATCTATACTATACCTAACACTCCGGCACCTCATTGGCTCATACACCTGGTACAGAAGATCACAGTGAACGAGCGCACAATAAAAGTATATGCAACTATACTATACCTAACACTCCGGCACCTCATTGGCTCATACACCTGGTACAGAAGATCACAGTGAACGAGCGCACAATAAAAGTATATGCAACTATACTATACCTAACACTCCGGCACCTCATTGGCTCATACACCTGGTCCAGAAGATCACAGTGAACGAGCGCACAATAAAAGTATATGCAACTATACTATACCTAACACTCCGGCACCTCATTGACTCATACACCTGGTCCAGAAGATCACAGTGAACGAGCGCACAATAAAAGTATATGCAACTATACTATACCTAACACTCCGGCACCTTATTGACTCATACACCTGGTACAGAAGATCACAGTGAACGAGCGCACAATAAAAGTATATGCAACTATACTATACCTAACACTCCGGCACCTCATTGGCTCATACACCTGGTACAGAAGATCACAGTGAACGAGCGCACAATAAAAGTATATGCAACTATACTATACCTAACACTCCGGCACCTCATTGGCTCATACACCTGGTACAGAAGATCACAGTGAACGAGCGCAGAATAAAAGTATATGCAACTATACTATACCTAACACTCCGGCACCTCATTGGCTCATACACCTGGTACAGAAGATCACAGTGAACGAGCGCACAATAAAAGTATATGCAACTATACTATACCTAACACTCCGGCACCTCATTGGCTCATACACCTGGTACAGAAGATCACAGTGAACGAGCGCAGAATAAAAGTATATGCAACTATACTATACCTAACACTCCGGCACCTCATTGGCTCATACATCTGGTACAGAAGATCACAGTGAACGAGCGCAGAATAAAAGTATATGCAACTATACTATACCTAACACTCCGGCACCTCATTGGCTCATACATCTGGTACAGAAGATCACAGTGAACGAGCGCAGAATAAAAGTATATGCAACTATACTATACCTAACACTCCGGCACCTCATTGGCTCATACACCTGGTACAGAAGATCACAGTGAACGAGCGCACAATAAAAGTATATGCAACTATACTATACCTAACACTCCGGCACCTCATTGGCTCATACACCTGGTACAGAAGATCACAGTGAACGAGCGCACAATAAAAGTATATGCAACTATACTATACCTAACACTCCGGCACCTCATTGGCTCATACACCTGGTACAGAAGATCACAGTGAACGAGCGCAGAATAAAAGTATATGCAACTATACTATACCTAACACTCCGGCACCTCATTGGCTCATACATCTGGTACAGAAGATCACAGTGAACGAGCGCTGAATAAAAGTATATGCAACTACACTATACCTAACATTCCGGCACCTCATTGGCTCATACACCTGGTACAGAAGATCACAGTGAACGAGCGCACAATAAAAGTATATGCAACTATACTATACCTAACACTCCGGCACCTCATTGGCTCATATACCTGGTACAGAAGATCACAGTGAACGAGCGCACAATAAAAGTATATGCAACTATACTATACCTAACACTCCGGCACCTCATTGGCTCATACACCTGGTACAGAAGATCACAGTGAACGAGCGCAGAATAAAAGTATATGCAACTATACTATACCTAACACTCCGGCACCTCATTGGCTCATACATCTGGTACAGAAGATCACAGTGAACGAGCGCTGAATAAAAGTATATGCAACTATACTATACCTAACATTCCGGCACCTCATTGGCTCATACATCTGGTACAGAAGATCACAGTGAACGAGCGCACAATAAAAGTATATGCAACTATACTATACCTAACACTCCGGCACCTCATTGGCTCATATACCTGGTACAGAAGATCACAGTGAACGAGCGCAGAATAAAAGTATATGCAACTATACTATACCTAACACTCCGGCACCTCATTGGCTCATACATCTGGTACAGAAGATCACAGTGAACGAGCGCACAATAAAAGTATATGCAACTATACTATACCTAACACTCCGGCACCTCATTGGCTCATACATCTGGTACAGAAGATCACAGTGAACGAGCGCAGAATAAAAGTATATGCAACTATACTATACCTAACACTCCGGCACCTCATTGGCTCATACACCTGGTACAGAAGATCACAGTGAACGAGCGCACAATAAAAGTATATGCAACTATACTATACCTAACACTCCGGCACCTCATTGGCTCATACACCTGGTACAGAAGATCACAGTGAACGAGCGCACAATAAAAGTATATGCAACTATACTATACCTAACACTCCGGCACCTCATTGACTCATACACCTGGTCCAGAAGATCACAGTGAACGAGCGCACAATAAAAGTATATGCAACTATACTATACCTAACACTCCGGCACCTTATTGACTCATACACCTGGTACAGAAGATCACAGTGAACGAGCGCACAATAAAAGTATATGCAACTATACTATACCTAACACTCCGGCACCTCATTGGCTCATACACCTGGTACAGAAGATCACAGTGAACGAGCGCACAATAAAAGTATATGCAACTATACTATACCTAACACTCCGGCACCTCATTGGCTCATACACCTGGTACAGAAGATCACAGTGAACGAGCGCAGAATAAAAGTATATGCAACTATACTATACCTAACACTCCGGCACCTCATTGGCTCATACACCTGGTACAGAAGATCACAGTGAACGAGCGCACAATAAAAGTATATGCAACTATACTATACCTAACACTCCGGCACCTCATTGGCTCATACACCTGGTACAGAAGATCACAGTGAACGAGCGCAGAATAAAAGTATATGCAACTATACTATACCTAACACTCCGGCACCTCATTGGCTCATACATCTGGTACAGAAGATCACAGTGAACGAGCGCAGAATAAAAGTATATGCAACTATACTATACCTAACACTCCGGCACCTCATTGGCTCATACATCTGGTACAGAAGATCACAGTGAACGAGCGCAGAATAAAAGTATATGCAACTATACTATACCTAACACTCCGGCACCTCATTGGCTCATACACCTGGTACAGAAGATCACAGTGAACGAGCGCACAATAAAAGTATATGCAACTATACTATACCTAACACTCCGGCACCTCATTGGCTCATACACCTGGTACAGAAGATCACAGTGAACGAGCGCACAATAAAAGTATATGCAACTATACTATACCTAACACTCCGGCACCTCATTGGCTCATACACCTGGTACAGAAGATCACAGTGAACGAGCGCAGAATAAAAGTATATGCAACTATACTATACCTAACACTCCGGCACCTCATTGGCTCATACATCTGGTACAGAAGATCACAGTGAACGAGCGCTGAATAAAAGTATATGCAACTATACTATACCTAACATTCCGGCACCTCATTGGCTCATACACCTGGTACAGAAGATCACAGTGAACGAGCGCACAATAAAAGTATATGCAACTATACTATACCTAACACTCCGGCACCTCATTGGCTCATATACCTGGTACAGAAGATCACAGTGAACGAGCGCACAATAAAAGTATATGCAACTATACTATACCTAACACTCCGGCACCTCATTGGCTCATACACCTGGTACAGAAGATCACAGTGAACGAGCGCAGAATAAAAGTATATGCAACTATACTATACCTAACACTCCGGCACCTCATTGGCTCATACATCTGGTACAGAAGATCACAGTGAACGAGCGCTGAATAAAAGTATATGCAACTATACTATACCTAACATTCCGGCACCTCATTGGCTCATACATCTGGTACAGAAGATCACAGTGAACGAGCGCACAATAAAAGTATATGCAACTATACTATACCTAACACTCCGGCACCTCATTGGCTCATATACCTGGTACAGAAGATCACAGTGAACGAGCGCAGAATAAAAGTATATGCAACTATACTATACCTAACACTCCGGCACCTCATTGGCTCATACATCTGGTACAGAAGATCACAGTGAACGAGCGCACAATAAAAGTATATGCAACTATACTATACCTAACACTCCGGCACCTCATTGGCTCATACATCTGGTACAGAAGATCACAGTGAACGAGCGCAGAATAAAAGTATATGCAACTATACTATACCTAACACTCCGGCACCTCATTGGCTCATACACCTGGTACAGAAGATCACAGTGAACGAGCGCACAATAAAAGTATATGCAACTATACTATACCTAACACTCCGGCACCTCATTGGCTCATACACCTGGTACAGAAGATCACAGTGAACGAGCGCACAATAAAAGTATATGCAACTATACTATACCTAACACTCCGGCACCTCATTGGCTCATACACCTGGTACAGAAGATCACAGTGAACGAGCGCAGAATAAAAGTATATGCAACTATACTATACCTAACACTCCGGCACCTCATTGGCTCATACATCTGGTACAGAAGATCACAGTGAACGAGCGCTGAATAAAAGTATATGCAACTATACTATACCTAACATTCCGGCACCTCATTGGCTCATACACCTGGTACAGAAGATCACAGTGAACGAGCGCACAATAAAAGTATATGCAACTATACTATACCTAACACTCCGGCACCTCATTGGCTCATATACCTGGTACAGAAGATCACAGTGAACAAGCGCACAATAAAAGTATATGCAACTATACTATACCTAACACTCCGGCACCTCATTGGCTCATACACCTGGTCCAGCCGGTTGACACATCCTGCTTTTTACATGTCTTTTCGAGCGATCTCTAAACATTCCTTTCTCCCAGTCGGTCCACTGTTTACACATTCCACGCACTGTGAACGGCCAGCTTAAGTCAAAACAATCATCATCATCATCTTCCACTTCTGCCGTCAAGCGTCGTGGGGAGGAATAATTTGCGTTCCAGCGCCCGGTGGACGGCACTGGATAGTGTCATTCCGTGTGGTTGTACAATGTCTCTGATGTCGTCAATCCATTTTGTTCTTGGACGTCCTCGTGGTCTCGTCGCAGATGATCTTTGATGTAAGGCCAGTGATGGTAGTTGCTGATGTTGCATTCTAACGACATGGCCAAACCACTTGATCTTCTGTCTTTCAATAAATGTGGCACAAGGTGTTGATCCCACAGTCTGTCTAATAGTAGCATTTCTTACTTGGTCTCGGATTTTTAAGTTGGCAGCTCTCCTCAGGCATCTCATTTCGCAGGTGTTGATTTTGCGAAGGTGTAATTTGGATAAAGTCCAGGTTTGAGATTGGTAGCATAGGGTTGGTGTGAATATGCTGTTTATTATCTGTCGTTTTGCGGAAATGGGTATGTTTGGATGTTTCAGTAAGGGTGATAGTTGATATGTAAGTGCACTAGCTTTTTGACATCTGATGTCAATTTCTCTGTCCAATCTGCCATCTTCTGTGATCATACTTCCAAGGTATTTGAATTCTTTAACTTGTTTCAGAGTTGTGCTATTTATCTGTATACTTAGTGGGCCTGGCGATCTGCTAACTTGCATTACTTCGGTTTTGGCTGTGTTTATACTCATATTGTATCTGCTGCAGGTTGAACTCAGATTACAATACTAGCGTTATATCCTGTTTTAACAGCCATTACTTGTTGGTGTAGTGCTCGCCTACTCAAAATAATCTGGCGCTTGGGATAAGTTGTTCTGAACATGCAGTTCACAATACAAACAACTGGGGACAGATGCGAAAGCATTCTACATGAAATCCACATATTCAGTGTTGATCAATCGCGCTTTACTCAGTTGGGCGACAGAACTATGTACTACCAGTCCAACATGAGGAAAACGCATTAGCAAACCGTAGCCCAAAGCACAAACACTCCAGAGGTCTCAACAGTTCAACAGCCCATCCGCCATATTCTACTGGAAGTCCAAGAGATGTGTAAATGTTGGGTTAGACTCACTGTGACGGGATGAGTCTAGATCACTATGCAAACACCACCACTACTACGTTAGTGGAATTACTAATTTACATTCTGGATTCAGTACGGCAGCTAAATTACTAATAATGACGTCATATTGGCGACGCAGACATTTGCTGCACTAAAACTACACACTGTACTATTGGGGACAGCACATATTTTCAAGTCATCATTAAATGATGTCACAAGGGAAATCCCCTGTCTTCAACCCTTATTAATATCAAGTCTAATGACTGGGGATATAGGTCCGTCACTCCCTAGCAACGGGAATACGGCGATATGCTATTAGTACGGCTGCACCGGAAATTGTGACTAACAACTTCCGTCCGGTTCACAACGACCATAGATGCTGTGCCAAGCAGACCTTACATGAAGGGGGCTACCAAATCCAACTCCATCTTTGGTAGATTATACCAAAACAGATCTTAATTGCTGCAATAAGACTGGGGGATCCTCGCTGCTGATACTGCTGACACCTAACTGGTCAGGTTACCGAAACTTACAGCCACCAACTAATGGAGACGGAACCTGGAATCCGGAGGAGCATCGTACACCTGTCGAATGCCAGGGTCGACTCCAAGACATAATCCAAACGAAAGCCAGCACTATTCCTAAACGAGATCAGATTATCTCAGGTGACTCTGTGTCTATATGTGTTCTGAGTGTGTCACTGTCTGGATGGTGTGAATGATGATATGCGATCTAGCTAAGCATAAGAAAACTGTTTTATTTTTGTACCTGTAACATAACTGTAACTGTCATAGTTCACCACGTGAACGACAATTGTCATTATCTCTTTTACTATTAAAGAGTATTATTGTTTTATACTTGTACCAACGTACTCCCCTCGTGATCATTTGAACGAAAGGCGTGCGCGTGAGTGCGTGCAAAGGGGGCTTATCATGAAATGACGAAGGATCACCGACAGATAAACTAGACATTCGTGTTAGGTCTTCCTACATACACGAGTGTTCTTCACCTTCTGCCTTTGTCTACCAAGTGAATCCCAGTCTCTCCTATCGGGACCATCCCTTTAGACATTCTTATAACGAGCCATAATTTCTAGAGACTGTCGGCAAACTCTTGGATAGGGATTTCTGTCTATTTCAATAGAAACACCCTAACGGTCGGTGACACTCACCACAACCTGGGCTTTGTTCCTGATCCGTCTAGTTCTTGGGCTGACCCAACCTTGTGACAATTCATGTCAAGTCCAGTAGTAAAGGATCCATGTCCATGCTTTGCTGTGTGTTGAGTATATTCGCTTTGCTCGCTTCGCTATTTTGGTACAAGTACCCCCTTTCAGCCTTCGACGTTTCGACTTGGCTATGTAGGATGTCTATGGTGTAGCTTGAAGTTTCTCTTTCGTACTTTGGGCTGCTTGTTGTCAGCTTCCCGGCTTCTGATGGGTTGACTGCGTTCGTTGCTTTCTTGATGAGGTTTTTAATGTCTGGCCAGAGTCGCGCACTTGTTGAGGCCTGGAGTAATTGGGAACCCACCCCATCATATGGTGCTGTTTCCTTCAGGGAGTTTTACTAGTTTTCGTCTCTCCTGGTGTTCCTCCTACTTCCCCGTCGTGAGTTGCCTTCGAATCTTCTCGGCGTTCGAAAGTCGGGTCTTGATGTTGAGCGATATCATCCTTCCTCTGTTGCTTCTTCGTCTGTTTGTGCTCTTGTATCCTCTGGTTCGGGAGTGGCTGTCTGGGTCTTGGTCTGGAGCAGGTCATGCATCTCATGAAAAGTGTCTTGTATTTTAAGTAGCTGTTCATCCGTCTCAGCCTTTATAGCAGCCATTCGAACGACATGCTGAGCTATCTTCTGCTGAACTTGCTTCATTTCGTCGAGGATGCGCTGAGCTCATTGTCTGTGTTTCTTGCTTCTTGTCCTTTTCTTTCGCCCTGCTTGATAGTCTTTATTCTGTCTCAGCCTGTATCACAGCCATTCGGGCGACATCCTGCTCAATCTCCTGCTGAACTTGCTTCGTTTCGTCCAGGATGCGCTGAGCGGCTGTTATCTGTGTTTCTTGCTTCTTGTCCTTTTCTTTTTCCCTGCTTGATAGCCTTTCTTCTGTCTCAGCTTGTATAGCAGCCATTCGAGCGACATCCTGCTCAATCTTCTGCTGGACTTGCTTCGTTTCGTCCAGGATGCGCTGAGCGGCTGTTATCTGTGTTTCTTGCTCCGTTTCGTCCAGGATGCGCTGAGCGGCTGTTATCTGTGTTTCTTGCGTCTTGACTTTTCCTTCCTCCATGATTTTGAACTGTGTTCTCAGGTCCTTCAGTTGACCTTCCAGTTAGGCTTTGTCATATTTGATGAGTCGGTTGGTTGCCTCGTACTGCCTCCTGGCCTCCTTATATGGTAGGTTAGACTTGATGGCGATTTTCATGGCTTCTTTGCTGTCTTGGTGACATTGGCAGCCGAGGTACCTGGCGACGTGGTTGCCGAGGCAGTTGGCGCATTTACTGTTATTGTTAGGCCTCCTGAAGTCCTTGTATATCTTTGCATGCTGGCACTGACTGCATGGCTGGGGTCAAGAGCAGTATCTACACACCTCCACCTCAGTCTTGCAGATGGCACGGGTGTGCCAGAACTTCTGACACTTAGAGCACTGCAGCACTCTCGGTATGTAGTGCTCTGGAACTTGGTCTTTCTTGTCCCATCTGATGTACTGAGGGATCAGTCGGTCCTCTGATGTTACGACGACGACAGTAGAGGGGATGTTGTTCTTTCCGATGATCCTCTCGGCACTGGTGATCTTGAGTTTGTGATTCTCTCTTGTCAGCAACTCCCTGATCTGGTCGTTGGTGAGATGGGTCTTGACTCGTTTAATGACCCATCGTTTCATCATGTTGTGTCCGTTGGCTTCCAATAAGATGCCGTGGTGAAGCTTGATGTCGGCTTTCTCATCTCGTGCGATCTTCTGTATCAATGCGGTGGTCTTTGGGTTTTTGTTGATGGAGACCATTACTCCATCAGGTGTCTTGCGCAGCTGGTTGATGCTGTGTCTTCCCATCTGGTTTTCAAACAGACTTATTATCTTGTCTGTTGGTAGCGCGGACAGTTTCGCTTCTCCCACGCGTCTGTTTGAGCAGTATTCTGACGGTGAAGTCCGCAGATGTTGCTGTTGTTTCGTCCTGTGTGGAGGTCACTGGTAGATTGGGTTGCATCGCACTTGGAGCTGGTTGGAACTTCCAGGCTGCTGCTGGCTTGAGTTGTGATTTCTTCATCAACTGGGGCGGCTTCAGCTGGTGTAGTAGCCGGACTGCTGTTCGTAGATACAGCGTCAGCAGTCGTAGCGGGATTCCTCGCCTCTACCTTCTTCTTCCCGGCTGCATATAGCGCATGTCTCTGCGTGGCATTTTTAACGCGAGGCATCCTCTGCGTTATCCGATAAGGCGACTTGATCTCGATAGCGCGTCGAGTCGGAATGTGAAGATGATGATGATGATGGAATCATCATCGCATTCCGATGATGAATGAATGAATTAATTAATCAATTAATTAATTAATATTAACAAAAAATCAAAACAGAGAGCGCGAACAATGTAACAAGCAAGTTGGAACGACAACGAACTGCACTACTCAAATGTGTCAGTCAGTCAGTCAGTCAGTCAGTCAGTCAGTCAGTCAGTCAGCCAGCCAGCCAGCCAGCCAGCCAGCCAGCCAGCCAGCCAGTCAGTCAGTCAGTCAGTCAGTCAGTCAGTCGAGGTTCCAACTTCACGGCAACGGGTCTCCCCCATTATGCTCCGTTCCTGTGCCAGTGAATATCACACAAAATGCTCCTCACTGTCCAATGTGAAAAGTGGAATAGACAGGAGTATCGGCAATCCAACAGCCCGCACATTTACACTGTGCATAAAGCCGCCGCCAGAAATGCCAACACAAAATTCACCCACGAATACCACAGTTCATCGTCGATGGACTCGGCAGTCACCAGAAAGACATCACTGACCCGGGTTTTCTCACATGGCTGGGTCTTTTACCGCAAGGCGACCCACCGAAAGTGTCGCATAAAGCACGAACTCCGCAGCTTCAGTGCCGACTCCCGGGAGTCTCCTGAAAAATGCACTCGTGAACCGAAAAGGCAACTCAGTAAATTCAACAGCCGGTAGCCATTGTTCCGAACATGCAGGTCACTGTACAGGACAGATGTAAAAGCATTCCCCGCGAATTTCACAGCTCACAGTGTCTCCCACGCACTCACTCAGTAGCAGGACGGAACCATGTATTAACAGTCCAACATGAGGAAATAGCGATTGAAAACCGTAGCTGCAAGCATAAACACTCCACAGCCTTAACGGTTCAACGCCTAACCGCCATGTTAGCGACATGAAGTCCTCAAGTGTGTTACAAGTAGACAGATAACAGGTAAAAAGATGGTCTTAAATGACTACACATCATCATTACAGACAGAGACAACAGGCGGAGAGTCATCACTACACATCATCATTACAGTGAGCACGAGGACGGCGCGTATTGCCGGTACACATTTCTGGCAGGTCCGCGTGGAGTGGCCTTCTAGACATGAGCCTCTACTGGCATAGCTTTCTATCAGGTCCGCGCCATAACTTATAAGCCTGGTAAGGATGACAGTGACTCGGCGGTCCCGCCCCTATTGACAGGTGACTGGGAGACAAGCATCCTTTCTTCGTGAACTTGAGTCCATAGTGTCAGCGACGATTCCCTCTAGAAGTTTCTGTGTCAGGTCTGAACGTCCTTGAAAGGGGAGACATCGAGGCTCCGGGCCTAGGTCGACGACAGCTTTTCCCCACTGAGTCAGGTGGGCCATGTCTTTTCTTCAGAACCGGAAGGCCGTTGTACATTTTCTTCGCACTGAAGACGTCTTGACGAGCACTCTTCTTCGTGAATCTGAGTCCATAATGCCAGGACGATCCTCTAGAAGTTTGTGTGCCCGGTTTGAACGTTCTTGTAAGGGGAGACATCGAGGCTCCGGGCCTAGGTCGACGACAGCTTTTCCCCACTGAGTCAGGTGGGCCATGTTTTTTCTTCAGGGCTGGAAGGCCGTTGTACATTTTCTTCGGACTGAAGACGTCCTGACCAGCACTCTTCTTCATGAACTGGGACATAGCTTCTCTCTCAGCCAATGTTCAGTTTGGGGTGGAGACTATTGACCACCTATATATTGACATCAGTTTAACAATCTTCCTGAATGTACCAGAGTTCCCTATCTGTCTTGTCTTTGTGTGCGTGAGACTGATCACTTACGGGTTTGTCCGGTGGGCTACGGTTCTTAGAAACCCAGAGACTTATTTAAACCACCAAATTTCAAGGAAGTGACAATTAAAACATAAACATAAGAAGACCTGCAACAAGTGGTGTTGAGGCGGGTTTCACAGGAAGACTGAACACCTGTAGATTTGTCCGTTGTGCTACTTTAGTAACATTTTCTAAATTGCTTTTTAATTATATAAGCTGCATATTTGGATACCTCTTGGAAAAACAAATCCAACGATACCTCATTCAAGTCTGTGGGTCAATTCTAAGCTGAGATATGAATGTTTGTGGGTCAGTTTATGACGTAACATAGGCAAAGAAGGAAATTGTCTAAATCCCCTTTGGAAATATGTGATCAAAATACATTAGCTAAGGGCACATAACTGCTCTTGTTTTTTTCTCGCTAAGGGGGATAACTCGTGTTGTTTATTTTGAGGGCCACCGTTAGAACGCAAAATTCAAATGAAAACCTTTAACTCTCTCTTCCTCCTGCCTCTTCCTCCACTCCAACCGCTCCTCCGCCTACTCCTTCTCATTCTTCCTCCTCCTCCTTCCTCCTAAAGCCATTTTAATAATATGGCACATTTTTGCAAATGCAAAAATATGCACCACGACTGTCATGTAATAATAAAAATTGTGATTGATTGATTGATTTAAGAACCGACGTCACAGTATTCGGGACATTCCCATAAACGCTCTGTCCCCATCCCCAGCTTCCAGTGAAGAGTTCCAAAACTAATAGTTCCAGTAGCGTCATTCAAAAATTGTGAATAATGTAATAAACCTTAAGATTTATGGTGACTTTCCACTTTTATAATGCCAAATCATGCACTTTAGAAAAAGTAAATAACAAAACCATGAGTTCTTTAGTCTTCATATTCTTTAGTTGCATGTCCTTCACTGGAAGCAGCAGTCAACCGCAGCATTTTTGGCTGTTCGTGTCTGCTAGGCAAATCTTATAGTCAGTAGTTTGCCATTGCTTTCTGAATGACTTTTTCGAAAGAAAAAAAAAACCAGCACCGCTGTGTTTTGAACACGGGTATACAGGATTACGAATCGTGACTGTAACTCCTTTGCCACGGAGAATGGTAGTCTGCATATACAAACATATTATTCTGAGTTATGTTAATTGAGTAATTGTTATTAATCAAAAACATTATTAAAACCAGCTCATTGGTCAAGAGATAATTGACACAGTTCGTAACGCCGCACACCCGCATTCGAAACACAGCTGTGGGCGATTTGGCAGCAGACTGCCCTGCGATGTATTTTTTTAAAATGGTATGGGGGACTGTCATTCAGAAAGCAATGACAAACTATTGAATGTAGACTTGCCAAGAGATCACAACAGAAAATATGCTAGTGTTGACTGTGACATCCTGTAAATGATATGCAACTAACTAATTAAATCTTTCATGGATTCAAATAATATGATATTAATAAAATAGTGACACCATCTGTTCTGTTTCCTTGTCCCATAGATAATTTGATCCCAAAGATAAATAGAAATTAATAGTGTATTATGATTTACTTTAGAAGCAGGCTGCTGGGTTTAATATGAGCCCATTTCAATTAGTTCCATTAGGTCAGATCTTGCATTAATAAATCATTACACCAATCTATTTGATTTGCTTTGCCATCCCACAAAAATATTACAGTTCCAGTGTCTATAATAAGCTAATAAGCATGCCAACAATTTGTGCATACATTGACATTGAAAGCTGCATATTTTACTACACATTTACAATTTTTAATTAGGTCAGAGTTAAAGAATAATAATAATGTCTACATGTTTCTCACTTTTAAGGAGAGAATCAACAATATACATATATATATATTTATATACTGGTCTCCATGGCCAAAGGCTTGCAAACGTAGTTCGTGAGCCGAGTAGCACGCGTTCGATTTGTGCAGCAGAATCGTGTCGGGTTGTGTTATAACGTACTCTTATGGGAGCCGGTCGTTCAGAAAGCAGTGGCAAACTACTGAACGTAACACTTGCCTAGTACATCAACAGCAGCTGAAATATGATAGTGTTGACTGCAACGTCCCATAAGGGATACGAAACCAAATATATATATATATATATATGTGTGTGCGTGTGTGTGTGTGTCTGTGTGTGTGGGTGGGTGTATTTATATATGTGTATGTATATATATATATATATGTGTGTGTGTGTATATATATATATAGATATATCTATATATATATATATATAAAAGAGAATCTCCGTCTGTATGTATGTATGTCGTTTATGTGTTCGCGAAAGGTCCATCCGATTGAGATGAAATTTTCTACACGTCTTCTTCTCATTCCCGTGCTGCCAACTGTCATATTTTTTTAGTGTAAAAACATATTTAATTAATATTATTTAATATTTTAATTTACATTATAATGTATATATAGCGAGGGGACATAACTTCTAATAGCATTGCTATATATGTAAAATTGTTCCATATTTATCAAATAGGTGGAACTTTTCGCTACAGTTGCCGACAGGCATATGCGTTATAGCCTCCTCTCCCTCCTCCGCCTCCTCCTCCTTCTCCCTCCTCCTCCCCCTCCTACTCATCTTCCCCTCCTCCTCCTCTCCTCCTCCTCATCCGATTCCCCTCCTCCTCCTCTCCTCCTCATCCCCTCCTCCTCCGCCTCCCCTCCTCCTCATCTCCTTCTCCTCTCCTCCTCCTCTCCTCCCTCCTCCTCCCTCCCCCTCCTCCTCCCTCCTCCTCCGCCCTCCTCCTCCGCCCTCCTCCTCCCCTCTGCCCCTCCTCCTCCTCTCCCCTCCTCCTCCCCCTCCTCATCCACCCCTCCTCCTCCTAATCCTCCTCCCCTCCTACTCCATCTCCTACTCCCTCCTCCTCTCTCCCCCCTCCTCCTCCCTCCTCCTACGCCCTCCTCCTCCCCTCCGCCCCTACTCCTCCTAACCCCTCCTCCTCCCCCTCTTCCTCTCCCCCTACTCCTCTCCCCCTTCTCCTCTCTCCTCCTCCTCCTCTCCCTCTACTCCTTTCCCCCTCCTCCTCTCCCCTCCTCCTCCTCTCCCCCTACTCCTCATCTCCTTCTCCTCTCCTCCTCCTCTCCTCCCTCCTCCTCCCTCCCCCTCCTCCTCCCTCCTCCTCCGCCCTCCTCCTCCGCCCTCCTCCTCCCCTCCGCCCCTCCTCCTCCTCTCCCCTCCTCCTCCCTCCTCCTCTCTCCCCCTCCTCCTCCCTCCTCCTACGCCCTCCTCCCTCCCCTCCACCCTACTCCTCCTAACCCCTCCTCCTCCCCCTCCTCCTCTCCCCCTACTCCTCTCCCCCTTCTCCTCTCTCCTCCTCCTCCTCTCCCTCTACTCCTTTCCCCCTCCTCCTCCTCCTCTCCCCCTACTCCTTTCCCCCTCCTCCTCTCCCCCTCTTCCTCTCCCCCTCCTCCTCTTCCCTCCTCCTCTTCTCCCCTCCTCCTCTCCCCTCCTTCTCCTCTCCCCTCCTCCTCCTCTCCCCTCCTCCTCCTCTCCCCTCCTCCTCCTCTCCTCTCCTCCTCCACCCCTCCTCCTCCTCCCCCTCCTCCCCTCCTCCTCCTCCTCCCCCTCTTCCTCCCTCTCCTCCTCCTGCCCCTCCTCCCCCTCATCCTCCTCTCCTCCTCGCCCCCTACCTCTCCTCCCCTCCTCCCATTCCTCCTCCTCACCTCCTCCTCCTCTTCCCCTCCTTCTCCACCTCTCCTCCCCTCCTCCTCCATCTCCTCCTCCCTCCTCATTCCTCACCCTCCTCCTCCATCCTCCTCCTCCCCTCCTCCCATTCCTCCTCCTCCTCCCCCTCCTCCCCTCCCTCTCCTCCTCCCTCTCCTCCTATTCCTCCTCGTCCTCCTCGTCCTCCTCCTCCTCCTCCCATTCCTCCTCCTCCTCCCCTCCTCCGCCTCTTCCTCCTCCTCCCCCTCCTCCTCCCTCTCCTCTTATTCCTCCTCCTCCCCCTCTTCCCCCTCCCCTCCTCATCCCCCTCCTCCTCTCCCCTCCTCTCCCCATCCTCCTCTCCCCTCCTCCTCCTCATCCTCCTCCCATTCATCCTCCTCCTCCCCTCCTCCTCCCCCACCTCCTCCTCCTCCTCCTCCCCTCCTCCTCCTCCCCCTCCTCCCCTCCCTCTCCTCCTCCCGCCTCCCCTCCTCCTCCTCTCCTCCTCCTCCCCCTCTTCCTCCTCCCCTTCTTCCTCCCACTCCTCCTCCCTCCTCCTCCCCTCCTCCTCCTCCCACTCCTCCTCCCCTCCTCCCCTCCCTCATCCTCCTCCGTCTCCTCCGTCTCCTCCCCCTCCTCCTCCCATACATACATACATACATACACACACACAGACAGACAGACAGACAGACAGACATACAGACAGACAGACAGACAGACAGACAGACAGACTTATATACAACTGCATGCTCCCTGGTCTCTCCGCGCGGCTTGCCATGCCAGTAGATTGTGAAGTCTCTCTCCTTGATGTTTCCAGATTCTCAGAGTCTGGTCTCTTGCAGGGCGACAATGCCTATCCCCAGTGTGAGTAGTTCGTTGTTTATCACTGCTGTTTTACGGGCATCGACAATCTCATTTAGATCGTCTGAGATGTCAGAGGTCATGATTCTTACGTTCCATGTTCCAAGCCTTAGGGCCGGTTGTTTTTGGTTTTATTTTCCTTGTTACTAGGTCTACTTCTCTAAGCACCTAACAATACATGTACATTTGTTTCTTCTTCTTCTTCTTCTTCTTCTTCTTCTTCTTCTTCTTCTTCTTCTTCTTCTTCTTCTTCTTCTTCTTCTTCTTCTTCTTCTTCTTCTTCTTCGTCTTCTTCTTCTTCTTCTTCTTCTTCTTTCGTTCGCTTGAAATATGTCTATAACTGCAATGTTGTCTCTTGTATGAATCTAACAGTCTTTTTTTGTTCATAGTTAAACGCAGTGTCACAATTCCCCAACATACCGAGTAGAGAGGATTTGAAATCAGCCACGATCGATTTGGAAGCACGTCGTTGTGCGTTGACTTCGAAGTCATGAGGCGTCGACTGATCAGAAAACAATGACAAATTACCGAACGCTAACTTGCATAGTAAAGCACAAACAGCGGTACTTTTGCTTTCTTTCACCCCAAACAAAAGGGAATCCCAGGGTATGACGTCACATCCAGGGGTTCCCTGTGTTGCGCCGAACATTCAGGGGGTTTCCGTGTGTTGCGCCGTAGCTCGGTGCGCAATTCTATGCGGCGGCGGTGTGTGCTATTCTTTCACTTTCCGGTTAGGGTTAGGGGGTAGGGTTAGGATTAGGATTAGGGTTAGGGTTAGGGTTAGTGTGTGTACCCTACCCCTAACCCTAATCCTAACCCTACCCCCTAACCCTAACCCTAACCCTAACCGGAAAGTGATTGCAGGACCGATGCAAATGAGGATCGAAGGGAGACAGAAACGGTTGCCACAGCCCAAAGAAACAACACTGTGGTGTGGGGCAACTGAAACGCACTGACACGCACTCCACCCGAACACAGAGGAGATCACCGTCGGCGCTAAATATAGCTGGTGACTCTAAATATAGCTGGCAAAGTTTGTTTGGGGTGAAAGAAAGCAAAAGTACCCAAAAAGCAATAAATCTTGGGTTTGACTGCAATATCCTGTCAAGAATACGCAACTAACTAGCTTCTTATGGCTTTCAATTTGTTTATTGTTTTGTCCATCTGTGCCATTTGGTGCCATCTGGCACCAACTCGACCTGGTGCTCACCAAACGCACGAATCTCCGCAATGTACGGCTGCCTCGCAACTATCATAGTGCTGACTGCGACACCGATCATTCACTCGTTTCCAGCAAGGTGAAGATAAAGCCAAAGAGAATCTGTTGTCCATCTTTTGTCTGGTGCTTTATTTGTTTCTTGGCAGACGATCAATAATTGTGCACTTCCATCCTCAGCTCGGCTGTCAAGCTGGACTAATGACAGCGCCGGCTCTACCATAGGGTGTGCTGTAATTTCATTCTTACAAAGACTGGCACTGTGAAATGGGAGTACAGAAATCGAATCAAGTTACAGGTTGTAGTCATCCATTGTGACAACATTGAAAGCCAGAACTGGCTGCTGAAGTTACAGCCTGACTATTGAACATATCCCGGAGCCGTGACAAAGTAATGATGCTCGGTTGGTGGAATAGAATGCTGGGTAATTGTTTTACAAGATGGCAGATGCATTGGAGAGTTCTGCGTTTTACGAGATGAAGAAGACATTGTAGAGTTTTGCTTGTTACGAGATAAAGAAACCATTGCAGAGTTCTGCTTGTTACGAGATGAAGATGACATTGCAGAGTTCTGCTTGTTACGAGATGAAGATGATATTGCAGAGTTCTGCTTGTTACGAGATGAAGATGACATTGTACAGACAGACAGATAGATAAATAGACAGATACACAGATAGAACGTATCTAATAACAGCTGCAAACAGCCCCAAACGAATGTAACCGTGTAGAAGTCATCGTGAAAGCACTCGCTTGTTCCAAGTACCCGTTCCCAAATGTCAACTTAATTACCAGGGCGGTGAATTATCCTGGAGACCAGAAGACACTTTATTATGTCCAGGGAAGATCTTGCTTCAACGCCTACCTTCC
>OY992881.1:16791804-16899304 GCA_963921405.1 Cepaea hortensis
AAGCGGCACAATGTAAACAAGAACAAGACGGGACAAATTTTGACGAGCACGCCAGCTCAGCGAATGAATCGATCATCTACATCGCCAACCTCAATCGTGTTGTCTAGTGAACAATCAGACACTGAATTCCAGCTGGACATACAACAGAATTCACCAGCTCAATTTAATCAAACCAGCACATCACATTCAAGCACTCTTTCTTCGGCCGAACCACAGAGCCACAATGATATTGATTGTCGTGAACTTATTCAGGCTTTGGAGATGAGGTTAACAGATTTTATTACCAGCAACACCACTAATATTATTGCTGTGCTTAAAAACGAAAACCTTCTTCTTCGAGAAGAAATCCGCCTCCTTAGACAAGAGAAGGAAACTTTCAAAGCATCAATACATGCTTTAGAACTAAGAAGTGCACAGTCATCTAATAAAAGTGCACAGACAGAAACTACCCTTGGTGTTATAGATGCGTGTGCTACCAGTGAATGTTCGTCGCATAATGACATACAGACAGTTTCTACAATCAACAAAACTACTTCTAAACCTGCAGAACGCACACCATCCATCTACCCCATTGATGTGCATATCAGCAACAGGTTCCAGGCCTTAAGTGTAGACTCTCCAGCAGCAGACCAGGAATGACAAAGTTCAATTGTTACCACTACTGGGCATCAACAACCAACGCAAGCAAGCTATAATAATCAAGAACACAAGAAAGACCGCAGTGGTCAGTGGCAACAACAGCCCAAGCGGACACGCCAGCAGCGTGACCTTACAATTGATGACAGTGCAACTCATGTTATCATTGGAGACTCCCTGCTGAAGGGAATCTATAGTGATCGCATGTCATCTTCTGACAGCGAGTCAACTTCAATCTTTCCTCTACCAGGCGCTGACATTGATAGGCTTACCGCTACACTGCGAAAATTCCAAGTGAATGAGAGAATTAAAAAAGCGACAGTCCATATTGGTGTCAATGACATAATGGATAATAACATCATAAGCACCTCACAACTATCTACGCTGGAGGTACTGTTACGAAATAAATTTCCTAACTCATCTATGTTCATTTCATCCATCATTCCACCATGTTATGGATTCCAGCGTCGGACTGCCGATGCTGCCAATCTAACTTTGTTTAAATTTTGTAAAGACAATGCCATTAGTTTCATTAATAACACCCCGTACTTTACTTCGTCGTCCGGGGCTCCTAAGAAAAAACTATACAGGGATCAAATACATTGTTCCAAGCTAGGAAGTAGTATACTAGCGAAGAACATAAAATATCCCGAACGTGCACAACAACCAGCACCAGTTACAGGAGTAACCCGAACTTCACCCCCAGCGACAGCGACATCTAAGTGTTCAGAAAATGCTCCTTCTCTTCCTGCACCACCATTGCCTATACCCCAGGAATACAATGCCGTGGATAGCAACCCATGCTCCAATCCCAATGTTGCTAACTATGATGGTTTGTTTCCTCCCTTGCCCATAAAGCATCCTCCCCCTATTGTGTCAAAGGAGACACCGTTAAACAATGTTGCTGTGCCCCCGATGTATGCTTCTAATGTAGGCACTTCCAGTAACTCTCACAGCAGTGGTCCCTCGTTGGATGGTAATCTACACTCCTATCAGTGGAACCGCCAACTTCAACAGCTAATGCAATACAATCCTGCAGCCCTGCATCAAGCTTTCATGATGTCACTCCAGCACAGACATTTTCCTACCCCATCTAATAGTCTTAACTACTACTAAATAAAGTTTCAAAAACTCTGAAAATTTCTACCGCAAGCGACATCATCCTTTCATCGTGCAATGTTCGCAAATCACGATCAGTGGCTTCACAAAGATGGCCTAAGTATAGGCCATCTCAACATCTATCATTTGCTCAATAAATTACCTGAGCTTTCGGTAATACTGTGCAAACAATTCCATGTGTTTGGAATCACAGAAAGTCGTCTCAACGACAAAATATCCGACTCTGAAATCACTCTTAAGGGGTTTAAAGTAATTCGAAGAGACGCAAATCAAAAATTAGAGACAGGTATTGCTGTATACATTTCCAATTCTCTCAACTGTTACCGTAGAAGTGATCTCGAGTCAGTAGAGATAGAATGTGTTTGGTTAGAGGTGAAGCCAGCCAGACAACAGCCATTTCTCATTGGATACCTATATAGGAATCCGTGTGCTGGGTACAATTGGTATGACTGTTTCACTACAATGATGGATATAGTGTTTACAGAAGGTAGAGAAGTCATGATATTAGGTGACTTTAACATAGATATTCCTAAATCCAACCAGACATGGGACGATATCATTCTTTCTTACAATTTCAAACAACTAATAAACCGTCCCACAAGGGTTACTGACACATCCTCAACTATAATTGATCATATATATGTTACTTGTCCAGATAATATTGTTGAATGTTCTGTTCCTGTTTGTACAGTTAGTGACCACTACCCGGTATGTTGTACATGGTCAAGAATTGGGTTCAAACCTCTTAAACATAAACATGTAAGTATCAAATTTAGGAATTTTAAAGCATTCAACCAAGATTTATTTTTGCAAGACTTAAGAAAAGCAGCCCTTGATCACGTTTACCAACTTCCTGACCCGGACGATGCATTAGCTTTCTGGACGAAGACAGTCTACAATGTGTTCGATAAACACGTGCCAATCAAAGAAGTTCGAGTCAAAAATCAACATAAATCCCCATGGGTCACTAGAGAAGTGCTGGAAATCATGAGAGAGCGAGATACAGCACACAAAAATAAAGACTTCATCAATTACCGCAGACTAAGGAATAAAGTTAAATATGACATTCGTAGGATAAAAAAAGATCATTTTAAAAATTTGATTGTAGATAATTCAAACAGTACAAATATATGGAAGGCTATTAACTTGCTAACCAACAAGAAACGCCCTACAGAATCAGCAATACCAAATTCTATAACATGCGATGAATTCAGTTGGTTCTTTCAATCAGAAATAGAGAATCTAAAGTCTTCAATACCAGACTCATCGTGTAATTTAAGTTCACTGGCATCATTCTGTGAGGAGAAGTGCACCAGAAATATTCCCGATGAGATTCCTTTAATGTCTGTTGCAGACGTTTATAAATATCTCTTGAACCTCAAATCAACAAACTCACACGGCCTAGATGGTATCAGTAATAGAATTCTTCGTTGTGCTGCACCAGTCATTAGTGAGTCCTTAACGTTCATATATAACCAGTGCCTGGCCAAAAACTACTTTCCATCTGCTTTTAAAATTGCTAAAGTGTTTCCGCTAATTAAAAATGGCTCAATCGATAATAGCGTTTTGGGTAATTATAGACCTATTTCCTTATTATCGTCGCTATCAAAACCACTAGAAAAATACATTCATAAAATAACGTTACACCATTTAATTAACAACGATCTAATAATTAACAGTCAATCTGGGTTTCGACCTAAATATTCTTGCCATAGTGCTCTAACAAAAATGACCGATAACTGGCACTTAAACATCAACAACGGTAGAATTTGTGGAGCGGTGTTTGTAGACTTTAAAAAAGCTTTTGATATGGTAGATCACGATATTTTAATTAGAAAACTAAAGCAAATGAAGACAAGCACCAACATGGTAAACATAATTACGTCATTTCTATCCGACAGGCAACAAGTCGTGTCCTTCAACAACTGTCTATCAAGACCCACACAGCTTAATATTGGTGTGCCTCAGGGCTCAATACTAGGTCCGCTGCTTTTTGCAGTTTATATTAATGATCTTCCTTTATATATCAATACAACTTGTGATCTATTTGCTGACGACTGTACTATATATACTAGTCAAGAAAACCGTAGTGAATTAGAGAATTCTTTACAAAAGGAACTTGATAATCTTACTAGATGGAGCAATGAAAACCGCATGCAAATTAACATCGGCAAAACCAAATCCATGCTAATAACGACCAGACAAAAACTACAGACACTAGCCATAACTGGATCACCGCTCGAACTCCGCATGGGCACGTTACCTATAGTTAATGTGACTGAACATAAAACACTAGGGCTTTTAATAGACAGCCATTTGAACTGGAGCTCTCATGTTCACGCTCTTACCAAGAAAATAGCACAAAAAGTTTACCAACTTGCTAAAATTCAGCACTTCCTGGACGAAAACACACGAAAAATATTCTATACATGCTATATCCAATCACATCTCGATTACTGTTCCACAGTTTGGGATGGTTGCCCTAAATCTAATTTAAAACGACTATGTTCTCTACAAAACCGCGCGATTCGTCTGGTTTCTGGCATAAAGCACGTTGAAAGTAATAATTTGTACAGTCATCTAAGACTTCTACCACTACAAAAGCGCTTCCTTTTCAACAAAGCCAAATTAGTGAATAAAATTATATCTCAAAATACCCCAGAGTATCTTCTGCCGCTGATTCAATCTAATGCAATGAACAGCAAGCGCCTAAATTTGTTACATGTCTCAAAGCCTAGATTGGACCTATACAAAACATGTTTTGCCTATTCTGGTGCTCACTTATGGAATCATCTGCCTCCAGATCTGAAAACTCCAATGAGTCCCTACACATTTAACCGAAAACTCTTTCAATACTTAATCCATACCGACTATATGCCACCATAATTCATTTACTGGTATAATTGTTCAGTATAATTGTTCATTATAATTGTTCACTATATATGTGTGTGCGTGTGGGAGCGAGAGAGAGAGAGAGAGAGAGAGAGAGAGAGAGAGAGAGAGAGAGCGAGAGTGGGTGTCAGAGAGAGGGAGAGAGTGAATGCGTGTGTGCATGCGTGTGTGTGGAGAGAGTGATTGTGTCAGTGCATGCATTCATACGTGTATGTGTGAGAGTGAGTGAGGGAGTGTGTGCGTGCGTGCATGCGTTCATGTGTACGTGTATGTGTGAGAGAGTGTGATTGAGAGAGTGAGTGTGTGTGTGTGTGTGTGTGTGTGTAGGATTGTGTGTTAGAGAGTGAGACAGTGGGAGAGTTGATGTGTTAGTGTGTGTGTGTGTGTGAGCGCGCGCATGCGTGTGAGTGTGTGTATATGAAAGAATACAGAGAGAGAGAGAGAGAGAGAAAGAGAGAGAGAGAGCTGAGCAGATGCATGTCATGTAACACGCATGTTATGTAACACGCGAATCCATATGTTTGTGTATTCTCATCTGTCATATTATAAGTTATATACCATTTGATTTTATCATGTATAATCTAAACTTATGTTCATTACTGTAGTTTGAGTGAGAGAGTGAGTGAGTGTGAATGAGAGACAGAATGAGTGAGAGTGAATGAGTGAGCGTGAGAGTGAATGAGTGAGAGTGAATGAGTGAGCGTGAGAGTAAATGAGTGAGCGTGAGAGTGAATGAGTGAGCGGGAGAGTGAATGATTGAGCGTGAGAGTGAATGAGTGAGCGGGAGAGTGAATGAGTGAGAGTGAATGAGTGAGCGGGAGAGTGAATGAGTGAGAGTGAATGAGTGAGCGTGAGGGTGAATGAGTGAGCGGGAGAGTGAATGAGTGAGAGTGTCTGTGTGTGTGAGTGAATGAGTGAGAGTGAATGAGTGAGCGTGAGAGTGAATGAGTGAGCGTGAGAGTGAATGAGTGAGCGGGAGAGTGAATGAGTGAGCGGGAGAGTGAATGAGTGAGCGGGAGAGTGAATGAGTGAGCGTGAGAGTGAGCGGGAGAGTAAATGATTGAGCGGGAGAGTGAATGAGTGAGCGTGAGAGTGAATGAGTGAGCGTGAGAGTGAATGAGTGAGCGTGAGAGTGAATGAGTGAGCCTGAGAGTGAATGAGTGAGAGTGAATGAGTGAGCGTGAGAGTGAATGAGTGAGAGTGAATGAGTGAGCGTGAGAAGGAATGAGTGAGCGTGAGAGTGAATGAGTGAGCATGAGAGTGAATCAGTGAGCGGGAGAGTGAATCAGTGAGCGGGAGAGTGAATGATTGAGCGTGAGAGTGAATGAGTGAGCGTGAGAGTAAATGAGTGAGTGTGAGAGTGAATGAGTGAGCGGCAGAGTGAATGATTGAGCGGGACAGTGAATGCGTGAGAGTGAATGAGTGAGAGTGAATGAGTGAGAGTGAATGATTGAACGGGAGAGTGAATGAGTGAGCGGGAGAGTGAATGAGTGAGCGGGAGAGTGAATGAGTGAGCGGGAGAGACAGAATGATTGAGCGTGAGAGTGAATGAGTGAGCGGGATAGTGAATGAGTGAGCGGGAGAGTGAATGAGTGAGCGGGAGAGTGAATGAGTGAGCGGGAGAGTGAATGAGTGAGCGGGAGAGTGAATGAGTGAGCGTGAGAGTGAATGAGTGAGCGGGAGAGTAAATGAGTGAGCGGGAGAATGAATGAGTGAGCGGGAGAGTGAATGAGTGAGCGTGAGAGTGAATGAGTGAGCGGGAGAGTGAATGAGTGAGCGGGAGAGTGAATGAGTGAGCGTGAGAGTGAATGAGTGAGTGGGAGAGTGAATTAGTGAGAGTGAATGAGAGAGAAAGAGAGAGAGTGTGTGTGAGCGTACGCATGCGTGTGAGTGTGTGTATATGAAAGAATACAGAGAGAGAGTGAGAGAGAGAGAGCTGAGCAGATGCATGTCATGTAACACGCGAATCCATATGTTTGTGTATTCTCATCTGTCATATTATAAGTTAAATACCATTTGATTTTATCATGTATAATCTAAACTTATGTTCATTACTGTAGTTTGAGTGAGAGAGTGAGTGAGTGTTAATGAGAGACAGAATGAGTGAGAGTGAATGAGTGAGCGTGAGAGTGAATGAGTGAGCGTGAGAGTGAATGAGTGAGAGTGAATGAGTGAGCGGGAGAGTGAATGATTGAGCGTGAGAGTGAATGAGTGAGCGGGAGAGTGGATGAGTGAGCGGAAGAGTGAATGAGTGAGCGTGAGGGTGAATGAGTGAGCGGGAGAGTGAATGCGTGAGCGTGAGAGCGAATGAGTGAGCTGGAGAGTGAATGAGTGAGAGTGTCTGTGTGTGGGAGTGAATGAGTGTGAGTGAATGAGTGAGAGTGAATGAGTGAGCGTAAGAGTGAATGAGTGCGCGTAAGAGTGAATGAGTGAGCGTGAGAGTGAATGAGTGAGCGGGAGAGTGAATGAGTGAGCGGGAGAGTGAATGAGTGAGCGGAAGAGTGAATGAGTGAGCGGGAGAGTGAATTAGTGAGAGTGAATGAGTGAGCGTGAGAGTGAATGAGTGAGCGTGAGAGTGAATGAGTGAGCGTGAGAGTGATTGAGTGAGCGTGAGAGTGAATGAGTGAGAGTGAATGAGTGACCGTGAGAGTGAATGAGTGAGCGTGAGAGTGAATGAGTGAGCGTGAGAGTGAATCAGTGAGCGGGAGAGTGAATGATTGAGCGTGAGAGTGAATGAGTGAGCGGCAGAGTGAATGAATGAGCGGGACAGTGAATGAGTGAGCGTGAGAGTGAATGAGTGAGAGTGAATGAGTGAGCGGGAGAGTGAATGATTGAACGGGAGAGTGAATGAGTGAGCGGGAGACTGAATGAGTGAGCGGGAGAGTGAATGAGTGAGCGGGAGAGACAGAATGAGTGAGCGTGAGAGTGAATGAGTGAGCGGGAGAGTGAATGAGTGAGCGGGAGAGTGAATGAGTGAGCGGGAGAGTGAATGAGTGAACGGGAGAGTGAATGAGTGAGCGGGAGAGTGAATTAGTGAGAGTGTGTGTGTGTGAGTGAATGAGTGAGAGTGAGAGTGAATGAGAGAGAGAGAGAGAGAGAGTGTGTGTGTGGTGTGTGTGTGTGTGGGACGCGCTGGCATCACTACTTTTACGTCACATACTTTTTATGTACACATTTTTCTCCATGTTTAGCCTTGTTTATGTTTACAACATTCATTTCACAATGTTTATTTTACTTCCTATGTAAATGTATAATGCTCTTGATGAACGAAAGACGAGTGATTGGAAGGGCCGAATGTAAGACGGGCCTGCGCGCCCAATTTGTGACCCTAATAAAGTTGATTTGATTTGATTTGATTTGATTTGAGAAAGGCGAGACGGACATATAATCAGATTGCTACTAGTACTATTGAGTTGGAACTCTTCGCTGGCTGCTGAGGATGGGGACGGAGCGCCTATGGGAATGCCCCGAATGCTGTGATGTCGGTTCCTAGATCAATCAATCAATCAATCAATCAATCAAACAATCAATATGGAAGCATTTTATTTTAGTGCGAGGACAAGCAACCTGAAGGCTAAATGCCATGGCAGGGCAGATTAGACTCTAATCCGTGATCGGTAACGCGTCATAATGGAAGCACCGACATGTGCACAGTTAGAGCATTGCTTTGCATCTCCGGCAGCTTCTGCAGCTGGTCTTGTTCCAGATGTATTGGTGTTACCTTTCCTCTGGAGTAAACTAGGCAGGCCGAGAGAGGGATCATGCTGCATGGGCAACACATGGTCTCTAGAGTAAACTAGGCAGGCCGAGAGAGGGATCATGCTGCATGGGCAACACATGGTCTCTAGAGTAAACTAGGCAGGCCGAGAGAGGGATCATGCTGCATGGGCAACACATGGTCTCTGGAGTAAACTAGGCAGGCCGAGAGAGAGATCATGCTGCATGGGCAACACATGGTCTCTAGAGTAAACTAGGCAGGCCGAGAGAGGGATCATGCTGCATGGGCAACACATGGTCTCTGGAGTAAACTAGGCAGGCCGAGAGAGGGATCATGCTGCATGGGCAACACATGGTCTCTGGAGTAAACTAGGCAGGCCGAGAGAGGGATCATGCTGCATGGGCAACACATGGTCTCTGGAGTGAACTAGGCAGGCCGAGAGAGGGATCATGCTGCATGGGCAACACATGGTCTCTGGAGTAAACTAGGCAGGCCGAGAGAGGGATCATGCTGCATGGGCAACACATGGTCTCTGGAGTAAACTAGGCAGGCCGAGAGAGGGATCATGCTGCATGGGCAACACATGGTCTCTGGAGTAAACTAGGCAGGCCGAGAGAGGGATCATGCTGCATGGGCAACACATGGTCTCTGGAGTAAACTAGGCAGGCCGAGAGAGGGAACATGCTGCATGGGCAACACATGGTCTCTGGAGTAAACTAGGCAGGCCGAGAGAGGGATCATGCTGCATGGGCAACACATGGTCTCTGGAGTAAACTAGGCAGGCCGAGAGAGGGATCATGCTGCATGGGCAACACATGGTCTCTGGAGTAAACTAGGCAGGCCGAGAGAGGGATCATGCTGCATGGGCAACACATGGTCTCTGGAGTAAACTAGGCAGGCCGAGAGAGGGGTCATGGTGCATGGGCAACACATGGTCTCTGGAGTAAACTAGGCAGGCCGAGAGAGGGATCATGCTGCATGGGCAACACATGGTCTCTGGAGTAAACTAGGCAGGCCGAGAGAGGGATCATGCTGCATGGGCAACACATGGTCTTTGGAGTAAACTAGGCAGGCCGAGAGAGGGGTCATGGTGCATGGGCAACACATGGTCTCTGGAGTAAACTAGGCAGGCCGAGAGAGGGGTCATGGTGCATGGGCAACACATGGTCTCTGGAGTAAACTAGGCAGGCCGAGAGAGGGGTCATGGTGCATGGGCAACACATGGTCTCTGGAGTAAACTAGGCAGGCCGAGAGAGGGATCATGCTGCATGGGCAACACATGGTCTCTGGAGTAAACTAGGCAGGTCGAGAGAGGGATCATGCTGCATGGGCAACACATGGTCTCTGGAGTAAACTAGGCAGGCCGAGAGAGGGATCATGGTGCATGGGCAACACATGGTCTCTGGAGTAAACTAGACAGGCCGAGAGAGGGATCATGGTGCATGGGCAACACATGGTCTCTGGAGTGAACTAGACAGGTCGAGAGAGGGATCATGCTGCATGGGCAACACATGGTCTCTGGAGTGAACTAGACAGGTCGAGAGAGGGATCATGCTGCATGGGCAACACATGGTCTCTGGAGTAAACTAGGCAGACCGAGAGAGGGATCATGCTGCATGGGCGACACATGGTCTCTGGAGTAAACTAGGCAGGCCGAGAGAGGGATCATGCTGCATGGGCAACACATGGTCTCTGGAGTGAACTAGGCAGGCCGAGAGAGGGATCATGCTGCATGGGCAACACATGGTCTCTGGAGTAAACTAGGCAGGCCGAGAGAGGGATCATGCTGCATGGGCAACACATGGTCTCTGGAGTGAACTAGGCAGGCCGAGAGAGGGATCATGCTGCATGGGCAACACATGGTCTCTGGAGTAAACTAGGCAGACCGAGAGAGGGATCATGCTGCATGGGCGACACATGGTCTCTGGAGTAAACTAGGCAGGCCGAGAGAGGGATCATGCTGCATGGGCAACACATGGTCTCTGGAGTGAACTAGGCAGGCCGAGAGAGGGATCATGCTGCATGGGCAACACATGGTCTCTGGAGTGAACTAGGCAGGCCGAGAGAGGGATCATGCTGCATGGGCAACACATGGTCTCTGGAGTAAACTAGGCAGGCCGAGAGAGGGATCATGCTGCATGGGCAACACATGGTCTCTGGAGTGAACTAGGCAGGCCGAGAGAGGGATCATGCTGCATGGGCAACACATGGTCTCTGGAGTAAACTAGGCAGGCCGAGAGAGAGATCATGCTGCATGGGCAACACATGGTCTCTGGAGTGAACTAGGCAGGCCGAGAGAGGGATCATGCTGCATGGGCAACACATGGTCTCTGGAGTAAACTAGGCAGGCCGAGAGAGGGATCATGCTGCATGGGCAACACATGGTCTCTGGAGTAAACTAGGCAGGCCGAGAGAGGGATCATGCTGCATGGGCAACACATGGTCTCTGGAGTAAACTAGGCAGGCCGAGAGAGGGATCATGCTGCATGGGCAACACATGGTCTCTGGAGTAAACTAGGCAGGCCGAGAGAGGGATCATGCTGCATGGGCAACACATGGTCTCTGGAGTAAACTAGGCAGGCCGAGAGAGGGGTCATGGTGCATGGGCAACACATGGTCTCTGGAGTAAACTAGGCAGGCCGAGAGAGGGGTCATGGTGCATGGGCAACACATGGTCTCTGGAGTAAACTAGGCAGGCCGAGAGAGGGGTCATGGTGCATGGGCAACACATGGTCTCTGGAGTAAACTAGGCAGGCCGAGAGAGGGATCATGCTGCATGGGCAACACATGGTCTCTGGAGTAAACTAGGCAGGTCGAGAGAGGGATCATGCTGCATGGGCAACACATGGTCTCTGGAGTAAACTAGGCAGGCCGAGAGAGGGATCATGGTGCATGGGCAACACATGGTCTCTGGAGTAAACTAGACAGGCCGAGAGAGGGATCATGGTGCATGGGCAACACATGGTCTCTGGAGTGAACTAGACAGGTCGAGAGAGGGATCATGCTGCATGGGCAACACATGGTCTCTGGAGTGAACTAGACAGGTCGAGAGAGGGATCATGCTGCATGGGCAACACATGGTCTCTGGAGTAAACTAGGCAGACCGAGAGAGGGATCATGCTGCATGGGCGACACATGGTCTCTGGAGTAAACTAGGCAGGCCGAGAGAGGGATCATGCTGCATGGGCAACACATGGTCTCTGGAGTGAACTAGGCAGGCCGAGAGAGGGATCATGCTGCATGGGCAACACATGGTCTCTGGAGTAAACTAGGCAGGCCGAGAGAGGGATCATGCTGCATGGGCAACACATGGTCTCTGGAGTGAACTAGGCAGGCCGAGAGAGGGATCATGCTGCATGGGCAACACATGGTCTCTGGAGTAAACTAGGCAGTCCGAGAGAGGGATCATGCTGTATGGCAACACATGGTCTCTGGAGTGAACTAGGCAGGCCGAGAGAGGGATCATGCTGCATGGGCAACACATGGTCTCTGGAGTAAACTAGGCAGTCCGAGAGAGGGATCATGCTGCATGGGCAACACATGGTCTCTGGAGTGAACTAGGCAGGCCGAGAGAGGGATCATGCTGTATGGCAACACATGGTCTCTGGAGTAAACTAGGCAGTCCGAGAGAGGGATCATGCTGCATGGGCAACACATGGTCTCTGGAGTAAACTAGGCAGTCCGAGAGAGGGATCATGCTGCATGGGCAACACATGGTCTCTGGAGTGAACTAGGCAGTCCGAGAGAGGGATCATGCTGCATGGGCAACACATGGTCTCTGGAGTAAACTAGGCAGGCCGAGAGAGGGATCATGCTGCATGGGCAACACATGGTCTCTGGAGTGAACTAGGCAGGCCGAGAGAGGGATCATGCTGCATGGGCAACACATGGTCTCTGGAGTAAACTAGGCAGGCCGAGAGAGGGATCATGCTGCATGGGCAACACATGGTCTCTGGAGTAAACTAGGCAGGCCGAGAGAGGGATCATGCTGCATGGGCAACACATGGTCTCTGGAGTAAACTAGGCAGGCCGAGAGAGGGATCATGCTGCATGGGCAACACATGGTCTCTGGAGTAAACTAGGCAGTCCGAGAGAGGGATCATGCTGCATGGGCAACACATGGTCTCTGGAGTAAACTAGGCAGGCCGAGAGAGGGATCATGCTGCATGGGCAACACATGGTCTCTGGAGTAAACTAGGCAGTCCGAGAGAGGGATCATGCTGCATGGGCAACACATGGTCTCTGGAGTAAACTAGGCAGTCCGAGAGAGGGATCATGCTGCATGGGCAACACATGGTCTCTGGAGTAAACTAGGCAGTCCGAGAGAGGGATCATGCTGCATGGGCAACACATGGTCTCTGGAGTAAACTAGGCAGTCCGAGAGAGGGATCATGCTGCAAGGGCAACACATGGTCTCTAGAGTAAACTAGGCAGTCCGAGAGAGGGATCATGCTGCATGGGCAACACATGGTCTCTGGAGTAAACTAGGCAGGCCGAGAGAGGGGTCATGGTGCATGGGCAACACATGGTCTCTGGAGTAAACTAGGCAGTCCGAGAGAGGGATCATGCTGCATGGGCAACACATGGTCTCTGGAGTAAACTAGGCAGTCCGAGAGAGGGATCATGCTGCATGGGCAACACATGGTCTCTGGAGTAAACTAGGCAGTCCGAGAGAGGGATCATGCTGCATGGGCAACACATGGTCTCTGGAGTAAACTAGGCAGTCCGAGAGAGGGATCATGCTGCATGGGCAACACATGGTCTCTGGAGTAAACTAGGCAGTCCGAGAGAGGGATCATGCTGCAAGGGCAACACATGGTCTCTAAAGTAAACTAGGCAGTCCGAGAGAGGGATCATGCTGCACGGGCAACACATGGTCTCTGGAGTGAACTAGGCAGGCCAAGAGAGGGATCATGCTGCACGGGCAACACATGGTCTCTAGAGTAAACTAGGCAGTCCGAGAGAGGGATCATGCTGCACGGGCAACACATGGTCTCTAGAGTAAACTAGGCAGTCCGAGAGAGGGATCATGCTGCATGGGCAACACATGGTCTCTGGAGTGAACTAGGCAGGCCAAGAGAGGGATCATGCTGCAAGGGCAACACATGGTCTCTGGAGTAAACTAGGCAGACTGAGAGAGGGATCATGCTGCATGGGCAACACATGGTCTCTGGAGTAAACTAGGCAGACTGAGAGAGGGAACATGCTGTATGGCAACACATGGTCTCTGGAGTAAACTAGGCAGACTGAGAGAGGGAACATGCTGTATGGGCAACACATGGTCTCTGGAGTAAACTAGGCAGACTGAGAGAGGGAACATGCTGCATGGGCAACACATGGTCTCTGGAGTAAACTAGGCAGGCTGAGAGAGGGATCATGCTGCATGGGCAACACATGGTCTCTGGAGTAAACTAGACAGGCCGAGAGAGGGATCATGCTGCATGGGCAACACATGGTCTCTGGAGTAAACTAGACAGGCCGAGAGAGGGATCATGCTGCATGGGCAACACATGGTCTCTGGAGTAAACTAGACAGGCCGAGAGAGGGATCATGCTGCATGGGCAACACATGGTCTCTAGAGTAAACTAGGCAGTCCGAGAGAGGGATCATGCTGCATGGGCAACACATGGTCTCTGGAGTGAACTAGGCAGGCCAAGAGAGGGATCATGCTGCAAGGGCAACACATGGTCTCTGGAGTAAACTAGGCAGACTGAGAGAGGGATCATGCTGCATGGGCAACACATGGTCTCTGGAGTAAACTAGGCAGACTGAGAGAGGGAACATGCTGTATGGCAACACATGGTCTCTGGAGTAAACTAGGCAGACTGAGAGAGGGAACATGCTGTATGGGCAACACATGGTCTCTGGAGTAAACTAGGCAGACTGAGAGAGGGAACATGCTGCATGGGCAACACATGGTCTCTGGAGTAAACTAGGCAGGCTGAGAGAGGGATCATGCTGCATGGGCAACACATGGTCTCTGGAGTAAACTAGACAGGCCGAGAGAGGGATCATGCTGCATGGGCAACACATGGTCTCTGGAGTAAACTAGACAGGCCGAGAGAGGGATCATGCTGCATGGGCAACACATGGTCTCTGGAGTAAACTAGACAGGCCGAGAGAGGGATCATGCTGCATGGGCAACACATGGTCTCTGGAGTAAACTAGGCAGACTGAGAGAGGGAACATGCTGCATGGGCAACACATGGTCTCTGGAGTAAACTAGGCAGACTGAGAGAGGGAACATGCTGTATGGGCAACACATGGTCTCTGGAGTAAACTAGGCAGGCTGAGAGAGGGATCATGCTGTATGGGCAACACATGGTCTCTGGAGTAAACTAGACAGGCCGAGAGAGGGATCATGCTGCATGGGCAACACATGGTCTCTGGAGTAAACTAGACAGGCCGAGAGAGGGATCATGCTGCATGGGCAACACATGGTCTCTGGAGTAAACTAGACAGGCCGAGAGAGGGATCATGCTGCATGGGCAACACATGGTCTCTGGAGTAAACTAGACAGGCCGAGAGAGGGATCATGCTGCATGGGCAACACATGGTCTCTGGAGTAAACTAGGCAGACTGAGAGAGGGAACATGCTGCATGGGCAACACATGGTCTCTGGAGTAAACTAGGCAGACTGAGAGAGGGAACATGCTGTATGGGCAACACATGGTCTCTGGAGTAAACTAGGCAGACTGAGAGAGGGAACATGCTGTATGGCAACACATGGTCTGTACAATTCAGCCCAGGCTTTGTGCTACGGAGTGGTATAATTCTATCCGTGGTACTTGCCATGGGTTGTAGTAATTATGTCTTTTCTTTTTTAAGCACGAACGAACGAACGAACGAACGAATGAACGTACGAACGAACGAACGAACTTTGTTTTCAAAGGGTAACAAACTTGGGCACAAGGCCCGTCTTACATTCGGCCCTTCCAATCACTCATCTTTCGTTCATCAGTGCATAGTGCATTCACATAGGGAAAAAAAAACATTGTTAAATGAATGTTGTAAACATAAACAATGCATGTTACCATGTTATGAGACAAACCCCCCACCCACCCACCCATCCCCTATCCATCCGCGTGTCCCGCACACACACATCCACCACCCAACCACACACTTACCCACAGGCACATTCATGCCTCCATCCATCCACCCATCCCCCAACCCACACATCCCACACACACCCCCAATTACACCATCTCCCCACCCACACACACACATCTTCCAGCCATCACACATCCCTCCACACACACCCCCACCCACCCACCCACAAACCCAGACACACATGCATGCATCCACCCATCCATCACCCACCCACACATCCCCCACCTTCACACATCTCCCCACCCACACGCACACATCCTCCACCCATCCCATAACCTACCAACACTCACCCACCCATATACCCTCCAGCACCCACCCACACACCCCCAACCACTCAGCCAAACACATATCCCCCAACCACATATCAACACCCACACACACATATTACCGCCAACTCCCATATCCCTCACCTACCCACACACAAAACCCGCACCCACCCACACATTCCCCACTTACATACATCCCCACCCACACAATCTCCACCACCCACACATCCCACACCCACACATACATCCCCACCCACCCACCCTCAACCTACTCACACTCAACCTCCCACACACCCTCCACCCACCCACTCGTCAACCCCCCCCCCCCCCCTCCCGATCTCCAATCCACAATCACTCATCACTTAACTACACATCTCACCACCCATACACTCACACACACATCCCCACACCCATACACACATCCCCACCCACCACTTTCCTTATCCAAAAACGCACACCCCACCACCCACATATACCCCACCCACACACATTCGCCGCTCACACACATCTTCCCACCCACATAAACATCCCCCACCCATACACTCATCTCTCACACACATCCACCCACTCACGTACACATCCATCAACCACTCACACCCACACATCACCCACCCACCCATCAACATATGCATCTCTCATCTACCCTCCCACCTACACACACTCCAACCACCCAGCCAAACACACATCCCCCATCCTCACATACATCCTTCATCCACCCGCATATCCCACACCTCCCGCACCCCTCACACATTTCCCCTCCCACACAACAACCCACCCATAAACACATCCCCCACACACACAGACATGCATTCCCCATACGCATCCTCGCCCACACATCTCTCTCCCCCCCCCCCACACACACACACACACCTCCCCACCGACCCACACATCCCCCGCCTACAAACATCCTCACCACCCACACATACATCCTCAACCCACTCACATTTACCCCACAGTGTAACAAGCTATCGTCTGTCAAAATAACAAAGTGCTAGCAGAAGTAAAAGTAAACATAGATTATGGACGTCTCCGAGACGAAAGAAATATCACAATTTAACATCCAAGTAAACAGACGAATTTTTAAAATAAGGATGCGATCAACATAGAACAATTAGTATAATGAGCCACATCACGAAGATTCTGCTGAGAATTATCATGCAAAGGGTTAGGAAGAAAATACAACCCGAAATAGGAGAAGAACAATGTGGGTTGAACGTTCTATAGAAGTAAACAAAGATCTATATCTTTGCTTTATTGACTACACAAAGGCTTTCGATAAAGTGAGACATGTCAACATGATAAGGATGCTTGAAGATCTACAAATTGATGGAAAAGACCTAAGACAAAGACATATATTGGAAATAACGAGCTGCCATCAGAATTGATAACGATGTAGGTCAATATCAGCCTATTAAAAGAGGTGTGAGACAGGGATGTGTAATGTCTCCAGATCTGTTTCCCCTGTACAGTGAAAATATATTCAGAAATATAGAAGATATGGAAGGAATCAACATTGGGGGTCGATACATCGAACGAACGAACGAACGAACGAACGAACGAAAGTCTTTATTTTCAAAGGGTTAAGAATTGGGCACGCAGGCCCGTCTGACATTCTGCCCTTCTTCTCTATTTCCTCTCATACATTCTTTCATTCAACATCACTTATAAAGCAAATTTTGACAACAAAAGAAAAATAGCATTAAAACGCATGAAAAATAATCAATAACAAATGACTCACTGAGGCAGTGTTTAACATGGGCATTATAAATACCTAAGGAGGGTGTAACGTGCCATACATAAGGGAATGGTTGTTGACTAGTTGTCGTTTGAGATAAGTTACCATTATTGTCTTTTTGTGTTTTTGTTTATGGGGGAATGTAGTCTGTACTGAGATAGTGTTCAAACAGGTTGCGAATGTATGTATAATGATTGGTGGTGTCTTTGATTACTTGTGGAAGATTATTCCACAACTGAGCGGCAGAGTATGCTAAGCTTGTTTTATATAAGTCTATCCTATGTTTAGGGACATGAAGTATATTTAGTCGTTCGTTATGTCTAGCGTTCGGGGGTACGGGGTGTCAGGCATTGGTAGCACCTTTGGTAAGGATGACTCTTATATCCTTTTCAGGACCCATCCCCCACTGGTCCAAGCCTGACACCCAGCTCGCGCCTGTGACTCCTAGTAGCTGTCAGCATGCGACAGCGGCCACCCCCCGGGAAATAGCTGTGAGAGCCTGGCTAAACCAGGCGTGGGTAGCCGATGTGGTGTCAAACCAAGCGGTAAACAATGGTATGCCTTCCCAGCATGTGAAGACAGGATTCGGCAGACTGCGCGGAAGAAATCATTCCTGATTCAACGGGCAAGACTGCGTTTACCTGCAAAGCGTTGTGGGACGTAATGAGCACGGCAGGGCACGTAGAGCGCCCTGGTCATCCACTGCACCTGTATTCGTCTCCAGTCGTCTCGACTTGTCTTACCACTGAACTCAGATGGACTCAGGCGAGAGAGTGAGGTAGACGAATTGCGCAACTCGTCCTCACTTTAATCCAAGTCATCGCGCAAGTCATTCTTCATCCAACGTCATATATCACCTTCAAGCCCTGTGGCGATGGGCGAGCGGCGAAGCGTCAGGCGTGGGTGCGCTGGCAGCCGTAGTCACAAACCTGCACACAGGCGGCTCAGGCCATATGGTCGTCTTCTACTGACAGGAGCAGCAGTAGGATTCTGCAGGCCCCTGAGCGACTGAGCAGCCCTCTATAGGAACACACTGCTCACCTCCATAGCATGAGGAAGGGGCTAGAAAAGGTGCCCTAAACATTGTCTGCTCCATCACTACCTAACCAGCTAGCCGTGGTTGGTGGGTACCCTAACTGCGGTCGACATACACATAAAGATAAAACAAGTAAAGCTAAAAGAGGAAACCACATTCCCTTAACAATTGGATCTTGGAATGTACGCACCCTACTTGACAGAGACGGCGAGTCGGGTCCAGAGAGACGAACAGCACTGATTGGGAGAGAGCTGGGCAGGTACAGCATTGACATTGCAGCCTTGAGCGAGACACGACTTGCAGAAGAAGGCAAATCGGTGAAATAGGTGGAGTGGAAGGAAAAGCGAGGAAAGACGCCAATTCGGTGTGGGATTTGCCATTAAGTCGGCCCTGGTCGGCAAATTAGCTGGATTTCCAAAGGCTATAAACAACAGGCTCATGACCATTAAGTTGCCCCTGCTGAAGGGAAGGAAGCATGCAACCATTGTGTCTACGCACCAACTATAACCAGCGAAGATGATGTCAAGAACAAGTTCTATGAGGACCTCCACAATGTATTAACATATGTTCCCAAAGGAGAAAAACGCATACTCCATGGGGATTTCAATGCCAGAGTAGGCACGAACACCACCTCTTGGAGTGGCATTATTGGAAAGCACGGAGTCGGAAATTGTAACAGCAATGGACTCCTTCTTCTTCAGACATGTGCCGAACACGATCTCCTGATTACCAATACAATTGTCCGTCTCCCCGTGAGAAATAGGACATCGTGCATGCACCCTCGCTCGAAACACTGGCACCTCATTGACTATGTCATCGTCAGGAGAAGTGACAGACAAGACGTTCGGGTAACAAAATCCATGTGCGGTGCCGAATGTTGGACAGACCATCGTCTCATTGTCTCAAAAATAAACATTCACATCAAACCACCACGGCGTCCTCAAGGGGTAAAAATGCAAAAAAAACAACAACTAGATGTTACCAGCCTAAACAGCAAGAAAATGCAGCAGTCGTTTGAAAATATGATGGAAGACCGCCTCAAGCCCAATGATGCAGCTAAACAGGATCCAGAAACAGAATGGAGAGCCCTAAAGGACATAATTTACAACACTGCTATGGAAATCCTGAGTCCAACCCCCCGAAAGCATAAAGACTGGTTTGATGGAAATTCCGAAGACATCAACCAATTGCTGGCCGAGAAACATCTTCTCCTCAAGGCACATTTGAATGACCCGAAGTCAACATAAAAAAAATATGCCTTCAAGAACATTCAGAGAGTAGTGCAGCAGAAACTTCGGCACATGCGGGACTCCTGGCTGAGCAGCAAAGCTGATGAAATTCAGGGCTTTGCTGACAGACATGATATGAAAAACTTCTACGAGTCACTGAAAGCGGTCTATGGTCCTACATCACCAGGCATAGCTCCCCTCCTCAGTGCAGATGGGGGAACATTGGTCACCGATAAGAAAGAAATCCTTCAACGCTGGGCAGAGCATTTCAGCAACATCTTAAATGCAACTTCCTTCTTCGATGATGAAACCATCAATTGCCTTCCTCAAGGTCCCACCAATGAGACACTTGATGTCCTGCCAACCATAGTGGAAGTAAACAAAGCCATCCAGCAACTCTCCAGCGGCATGGCACCTGGTCCTGACTCCATCCCAGCAGAGATATACAAGGCAGGTGGGCCGGTCCTAACAGAGCAGCTTCACCAAGTCTTTACAAACATATGGGTGAATGAGAGTATGCCACAAGATTTCAAGGACGCGTCAATAGTCCACCTTTACAAACGTAAAGGAAACTGCCAATCCTGTGACAACCACCGAGGCATCTCCTTGCTTTAAATTGCAGGGAAGATACTCGCCAGAATTCTTCTCATTCGCCTCACGGCCCATCTCGATCAAGGTCTTCTTCCTGAGAGTCAGTGTGGCTTCAGAAAAGAACGTGGAACTGTTGACATGATTTTCGCAGCAAGGCAGCTGCAAGAGAAATATCAGGAACAGAACTGCGAAATGTTCTCCACTTTCATTGACCTTACCAAGGCTTTTGATACAGTCAGCAGAGAAGGACTGTGGAAGATCATGGCAAAATATGGCTGTCCACGAAAGTTTGTCCAAGTAGTGCGGCTATTTCATGATGGTATGCAGGCAAGAGTACAGGAAAATGGTGAACTGTCTGAACCCTTTCCTGTCACCAATGGAGTGAAACAAGGATGTGTCATGGCACCACCACTGTTCAGCCTCATGTTTTCAGCCATGTTGATGAATGCCTTCGAGAACGACGACATTGGAATAGACATCCACTACCGTATGGATGGAAAGTTATTCAATCTTAGAAGGCTGAAAGCTAACACCAAAATTAACAGTGACACCGTCAGAGAGCTTCTGTTTGCTGATGATTGCGCTCTATACGCCAACTCAGAGGCGGACATGCAACATAATGTTTCAGCTTTCTCACATGCCTGTGCCAACTTTGGGCTCAACATCAACTTGGAGAAGACTGTAGTTATGTACCAGCCAGCTCCAGGGAATAATCACACTGTGCCGAATATCAAAGTGAATGATCATAGACTAAATGTTGTGGACAAATTCACCTATCTTGGCAGCACTGTGTCACAATATGCCACAATTGATGACGAAGTGAATGCAAGTATCTCCAAGGCCAGTGTGGCCTTTGGCAGGCTGTACAAGAATGTATGGGACAGAACTGGAATAAGCCTGCAAACAAAGCTAAAAGTCTACAAAGCAGTTGTATTATCCACACTGCTATATGCTTGTGAAACATGGACTTTTATCAGCGACACGCTAGGAAATTAAACCACTTCCACACAGTCTGCGTTAGGAAGCTACTAAAGATTAAATGGCAAGACAGGATCCCAGACACTGAAGTCCTAGAAAGAGCGTCCATGCCCAGTATCCACACTCTACTAATGAAGAATCAGATTCTCTGGGCTGGTCACTTGACTCGCATGCCAGATCACAGGCTCCCCAAACGAATTTTTTACAGCGAACTGCGTTGTGGTAAACGCTCCCAAGGCGGCCAGAGGAAACGCTTTAAAGACACTCTGAAAATCTCTCTGAATGCTTTTGGAATTCATCATGACACCTGGTAGACTGCAGCCAGAGACCGAAATTCGTGGCGTGCATCATTACACAAGGGTGCAGTCATGTGTGAGGCAACCAGGACTGCAAGAGCTGTAAAGAAAAGGCAGGACAGAAAGACCACTGCAGGAAATCCTCCTACAGAAACGTCAAGCATTCTTTGCCTACCAAGCAACAACATGTCTAGCGTTATATTTAAACAATGGCCAAAGGTAGCTTGGAGCATTTTGAAATAGGATTTTGTGAATTAGTTTGGTCTTATTAAAATTTGGCGTTTGTGGAGTGGCAGTAACCGAAGACGTTTATGTAGGTTAGAATTGTCGGTAAGCTTTTCACCATTAATTAAAGGCACTGCCCTTTTCTGGAGTGATTATAGGCGTTTTGTTATTGATTTGGTTGATCTGGTTTGATTTGGATTTGATTTATTGATCAATAACATTAGATATGCAGATGACACAGTCTTGATTGCAGACAATGAACAGGACCTGCAAAATTTAGTAGATGCAGTTGTTGCACACAATGAACAACTAGGTTTAGAACTGAATATTAAGAAGACACAGATTATGGTCGTCATTGGGAAGAAGGAAATACCACAACGTGATATACGAGTAGATGGGCATATTCTTAAACAAGTGAATCGATACTGTTATCTCGGCACAGTCATAACATCTGATGGGAGATGCCTTGAAGAGATTAGAACAAGAATTGCTATTGCGAAGGTAGCCTTTTGCAAGATGAAAAACATACTGACCAATAAAAAGATATCAATTGAAATGAGAAAAAGCATGTTGAGGTGATACATAGAACCTATACTTTTGTATGGATGTGAAGCGTGGACAATAAGCAGTCAAGCTGAAAAACAGCTGATGGCTGTGGAAATGTGGTTTCTGAGGAAAATGCAAAGAATACAATGGACAGACAGAAAAACCAATGAAAAAGTCCTTCAAGAAACAAATGAAGATCGTAAACTGATTAGAGACATTAGACGTAGACAGTCATCATTTTTGGGCATGTTATGAGAAGAAATGACTTGGAGAACTTGGTGACAACTGGCAAGATCGAAGGGAAGAGACCAAGGGGAAGACTGAGAAGTAAATACTTGGATGGCTTGGCCACATGGCATGGTCGAGACAGGAACACGGAGCTGATCCACGACTCTGGTGACTAGTGAGATGGCAGAACATGACCGCCCACGCTTACCGGCATGGCACATGATGGATGGAAGTGTTACAACTCTCTGGGAAAAGTCTGTTACGGAAGGAGCCTAGCACAGATGAGAAAACCTATTGTATTGATAGTCTTTCTGCAAGATGTAAACACCGACCAATATGATGCTGTTAAGGAATGTTAGGTCAGTTGCATATCATTTACAGGACGTCGCAGTCAACCCCAGAAATTTTTTTTTTTTTTTTTTTTTTTTTTTTTGCTGTTTGTGATTTCTTGGCAAGTTTACGTTTAGTGGTTTGCCATGCACTTTCTGAACGACCGGCTAGCATACCATTTTATTTTTTTAAAAAAATTAACGTAAGGCGGTCTGCTGCCAAATCGCCCGCAGCTATGAATCGAACACGTTGTGCGGGATTACGAACTGGTCCGTAAGTCCTTCGCGGCAGAACGGATGTTTACAGTACTCGTTATATCTACAAGATCGGTTTGATTTGGCAACAAGAAGTAATCCCGAAGATTACAGTTTGGAAGACATCGATAGAATATGTACGAGACTTACTAAACACAAATAAAATAATTATATTACGTTTCAGTCTAAAGCACAAATGTTACAGTAATTGTTCAGTTTACAAGACTAGTGTACTTTTGCAGACCCAAAAATACAGTTTGGGAGCCATTGATAGATTTCGTAAAAGACTTTGCCAAACGCGACTAAAGCACAACTCTATTACTTTTGAGTCTAAAGCCCAAATGTTACAGTACTCGTCCAATTCCCAAGACCTGTGTGCTTTTCGTAGCCCGCGAAAAGACTAAATAAACTTGTCACAATTACAGTGAGCTCTCTTATTCTCTTCCACAAGTAAACGTTGCTTAGCAACGAAATTTTGCTAGTGCCTGTATTAAGAGACATATAATTGCCGGTTAGGCGTTGTTGGCTGATGAAAATAGCCACAGAATGAGTTTAACTGAGATATCGTAGCTTATTTAACACCACTCGACTTGAAATTGGCTACTATTGTGGAAAAACAGGTCATATGGTGAGGGAGTACTAGTTTTGCTATTTTGTGCAATTAATGAAATTGGAGGTGTCTAGAACAAAAAGTGGCCGTGTGGTATTACTGCTGATCGATTGGCTAATGGTTAATAGTAATACGTCACGGCACTACGGACAGACTTATAAACTCTCCGTCTCGCTCAGCAAATATGGAAGTGGATGGATGTTGACAAGCCAATCGCAATGTGCAAGGACTCGGGTTACAACGTTTCTCTCTCTCTCTCTCTCTCTCTCTCTCTCTCTCTCTCTCTCTCTCTCTCTCTCTCTCTCTCTCTGTGTGTGTGTGTGTGTGTGTGTGTGTGTGTGTGTTTGTCCATCCGTCGAGCTTATCAATCATATATTTGTGTTTGGCTGGCTCGGCAAAACTTGGTGGAGTATTGATACATGACAAGGCAGACGTGGTTGCGGCCTTGTGGGAGCACGTGTACACCTCGGAGGAGCAGATGGATCACCATAGTCTGGTTAGAATGAGACAGCGAGGTGTGACGAGGGGATCTGGCCAACGCTCGACGCTCAGAGGAAAGGCGAGACGGACATATAATCAGATTGCTACTGGAACTATTAGTGTTGGAACTCTTCGCTGGCTGCTGGGGATGGGGACGGAGCGCTTATGGGAATGTCCCGAATGCTGTGATGTCGGTTCCTAAATCAATCAATCAATCAATCAATCAATATTTGTGTTTTTATTAAGCATGCTGTTGATTGGGATGGTGGTAGTAAAAGTGGTGGTAGTAGACGTAATAGTGGTGGTGGTGGTGGTGGTAATAGAAGTAGTTGTTGTTACTATTGTTTTAGAGTTATAGTAATTGTATAAATGGTGGCGGTTGTTTAGCTGTAGCAGTAGTTGGAATTTTAGTAGTCTTAATGGTCGTAGAGTAGTAGTCGCAGTAGTAGTAGTAGTAGTAGTAGTAGTAGTAGTAGTAGTAGTAGTAGTAGTAGTAGTAGTAGTAGTAGTAGTAGTAGTAGTAGTAGTAGTAGTAGTAGTAGTAGTAGTAGTCGTCGTGGTGGTGGTGGTGGTGGTGGTGGTGGTGGTGTTAGTAGTAGTAGTTGTAGTAGTAGTAGTAGTAGTATTAGTAGTAGTAGTAGTAGTAGTAGTAGTATTAGTAGTAGTAGTAGTAGTAGTAGTAGTAGTAGTAGTAGTAGTAGTAGTAGTAGTAGTAGTAGTGTAAGTTGTAGTAATAGTAGTAGTAGTGGAAGTAGTAGTACTAGTAGTAGTAGTAGTAGTAGTAGTAGTAGTAGTAGTAGTAGTAGTAGTAGTAGTAGTAGTAGTAGTAGTAGTAGTAGTAGTAGTAGTAGTAGTAGTAGTAGTAGTAGTTGTTGTTGTTGTTATATCAATAGCAGAAAGTAGTAGTCGTTTTGTAGTAGTAGTAACTGTTGTGGTGGTGGTTTTTATTGGTGATGGTAGTGATTTTACTGCTAATGATGATGACGATATTACAGATGACGACGATGGCGAAGACCAAGACAACAATCATGATAACGATATTGTGCCATCTATAAATTTTGTTTAGTTTGCCTGTTATTAACTCTGCATCTACATGATCAGATTTTTAAACCAGCAATTTACATTTTGCTAGTTTCATTTTTTTTTCCTAACAATTTGGCTCATTGTGTAGTGCCAGGCAGCTCCTTCGAAAAGATGTTTTTGGTTTGTCTCAGCTTCCGTCAAGTACCCCATATTTTCAGGTTGTCTTCCGTGGCACATGTACAGAATGTATAACTATGCAAATGACCTGGCCTTAACTGTGAGAATGCAATCAATATTAGGCACAAAACTAGAGTCGCTATAGAAAACCATAATGAATAATGTAGAGAAAGGCAAAACATTGCAATGAGAAATATGCGCTTAACTGAAAGGTTAACTGTGGCTTGTTCTTCGTTACGTGTGATTTTTAGAGTTGTGCGGTGATTCGTTGATCTTGCTTTCATTGCCCACTAAAGTCTTCATACTTACTCCAGTATTCTCCTATATACATATTTACTCCAGTATTCTCCTATAGACACGCTACTCCAGTATTCTCCTATAGACACACTACTCCTGTATTCTCCTATAGACACGCTACTCCAGTATTCTCCTATATACATATTTACTCCAGTATTCTCCTATAGACACGCTACTCCAGTATTCTCCTATAGACACACTACTCCTGTATTCTCCTATAGACACGCTACTCCAGTATTCTCCTATATACATATTTACTCCAGTATTCTCCTATAGACACGCTACTCCAGTATTCTCCTATAGACACACTACTCCTGTATTCTCCTATAGACACGCTACTCCAGTATTCTCCTTTAGACACGCTACTCCCATATTCTCCTATAGACATATTTACTCCAGTATTCTCCCATAGACACACTTCTTCAGTATTCTCTTATAGACACGCTACTCCAGTATTCTTCTATAGACATATTTTCATCCAGTATTCTCCTATAGACATATTTACTCCAGTATTCTACTATAGACATATTTACTCCAGCATTCTTCTATAGACATATTTTCATCCAGTATTCTCCTATAGTCATATTTACTCCAGTATTCTCCTATAGACATATTTACTCCAGTATTCTCCTATAGTCATATTTACTCCAGCATTCTTCTATAGACATATTTTCATCCAGTATTCTCCTATAGTCATATTTACTCCAGTATTCTCCTATAGACATATTTACTCCAGTATTCTCCTATAGTCATATTTACTCCAGTATTCTCTTTTAGACACGCTACTCCCATATTCTCCTATAGACATATTTCCTCCAGTATTCTCCCATAGACACACTACTTCAGTAGTCTCTTATAGACACGCTACTCCAGTATTCTTCTATAGACATATTTTCATCCAGTATTCTCCTATAGACATATTTACTCCAGCATTCTCCTATAGACATATTTACTCCAGCATTCTCCTATATACATATTTACTCCACCATTCTCCTATAGACATATTTACTCCAGTATTATACTATAGACATATTTACTCCAGTATTATACTATAGACATATTTACTCCAGTATTCTCCTTTAGACACGCTACTCCCATATTCTCCTATAGACATATTTCCTCCAGTATTCTCCCATAGACACACTACTTCAGTATTCTCTTATAGACACGCTACTCCAGCATTCTCCTATAGACATATTTACTCCAGCATTCTCCTATATACATATTTACTCCACCATTCTCCTATAGACATATTTACTCCAGTATTCTCCTATAGACATATTTACTCCCATATTCTCCTATAGACATATTTACTCCAGTATTCTCCTATATACATATTTACTCCAGTATTCTCCTATATACATATTTACTCCAGTATTCTCCTATATACATATTTACTCCACCATTCTCCTATAGACATATTTACTCCAGTATTTTCCTATATAGACATATTTACTCCAGTATTCTCCTATATACATATTTTCATCCAGTATTCTCATATAGACATATTTACTCCAGTATTCTACTCATTGGCACCTTGCCGTCTTGACAGACGATAGTTTGTGCTTTAAAAAGGCATAATAACTTTTAACTATGGCGGTAGCGAGTGTGACTGATAAGGCCAATTTGCGCTGTAAATGTCCGTTCACAGTGGGTGCATGTGAACACGTGGTCATTTCCACCATCATGCACCATCTTACGTCTCAAACGCTTGGTGTGTGACTTTTCTGCAATAATTTTCTCCTTTGACTTTATTCCATTTCTGATATTTGCCCTCCATGCAACACGTTCAGCGGCGACTTGCTCCCAATGTGCATTATCAATGCCTGTATCAATCATGTCCCGCTTACACACATCTTTGTATCGTAGTAGAGGCCGACCCTGAGATCTCTTACCCATCTGTAATTCACCAAAAAAGATATCCTTTGGTATTCTACCATCATCCATCCTCCTAAGATGTCCTATCCATCTAAGTCTACGAAGACTGAGCATGGAATAAACTGTCACACAACCTGATCTTTCCAATACTTCAGTATTTGTGATTTTGTCTTGCCACTTAATACCAAGAATTCTTCGCAGACACCGCATATGAAAGCTGTTTAAATTGTTCTCTTGGTGTGAGTAAGTTGTCCAGGTTTCACTGCCATAGAGAAGAGTACTAAGGACACAGGCTTGATAGACAAGGACTTTTGTTTTGGCAGTAAGCTTCCTGTTCTCCCAGACTCTTTTTCTTAACCTGTTCATTGTTGTTGCTGCCTTACCAATCCGGATGTTGATTTCCTGATCTAGGGATAATTTGCTATTTACCACTGATCATAGATATGTAAAATGGTCTACTATTTCTAGTTCAGCGTCGTCAATAAAGATTGATGGTACCCCATGTGCACCTTGTGACATAATCTGTGTCTTCTTTTTGCTAATTGTTAAACCAAATTCAGAACAAGCATTGGAGAATGCAGATAGTAGACATTGCAATTCTTCCTCAGAGTGGGTCGTAACTGCAGCATCATCTGCAAAAAGCAACTCTCTGATCAGTACCCTCCTAATTTTGGTCTTAGCCTTCAATCTCTGAGCATTGTAGAGGCCGCCATCTGAGCGTGAGTGAATGTATATACCACCATCCTGATCACGAAATGCATATTTCAGTAGAAGTGAAAAGTATATTCCAAAGAGGGTGGGAGCTAGTACACAACCTTGCTTAACTCCACTCTTGATTTCAAATTCTTCAGAAGTTGCACCATCAAACTTGATTATACCCTTCATGCCTGTGTGGAACGATTCCACAATGGACAGAAGAGTTGGTGGGCAGCCAATCTTCTTTAGTGCCTTGAACAGACCCTCACGACTGACCAAATCAAATGCCTTTGTGAGGTCGATGAAGGCAATAAACAGTGGTTGATTCTGTTCTCGGCATTTTTCTTGCATTTGTCGCAATGAGAATATCATATCAGTGGTAGACCGGTTCTGTCGAAAGCCACACTGTGATTCGGGGTAGACTTGATCTCCTAGGACTTGAAGTCTGCGCAGAACAATTCTGGCAAATACTTTTCCAACAATACACAGAAGTGAGATACCCCTATAGTTGTTGCAGTCGCTCCGATCGCCCTTGTTCTTGTACAGTGTTATGATGCTTGAATCTTTGAAATCCTGTGGGACTTGTCCTTCACGCCAGCATAGCTCTATTAGCTGGTGGATCTGTATAGTGAGTGTGTCTTGCCCACTCCTGATAACCTCTATTGGAATCCCATCCTTACCTGGAGCCTTGCCAGATGCAAGTTCATTTATAGCACACTTAACTTCTGTTATGGTGGGAAGTGTGTCCAGGTGGTCAAGAGTTGGTAGAGCCTCTATGGCGTTGAGGGCATTATCCGCTAGTTTGGTCTCACTTGAGTAAAGCTCCAAATAGTGCTCTACCCATCTGTCCATCTGCTGTTTCTTATCAGTGATGACTTCTCCAGTCAAGGTTTTCAATGGTGCACTTCTTTTGATCACTGGACCACAGGCTTTCTTTATTCCTTCATACATGCTTCTTATGTCTCCCTTATCACTTGCGATTTGAATGGACTCACATAACTTGATCCAATAATCATTTGCACACTGCCTGGCAGCCTTTTGCACATCCTTCCTAGCTTGCCTTAGCTCACTCAGCGTGTTACGCGTTGGTCTTTCCTTGTTTCTTAAGAGAGCTTTCTTCTTCTTATCAATCAAGGGCTGCAGAGTCTCGCTGTTGGCCGCAAACCAGTCCTGCCTCTTATGATCCACAGTGCCGTAAACCCTTACGGCAGTTTTACAAAGAGTTTCCTTAATTTGACCCCACTTTTCATTTACTGTACAATTTTCTGGTGTATCAGTGAAAGCGTCTTCAAGTTGCTGTTGAAACTGAAAGCACTTTTCAGGATCATGAGTGTTAATAATATTAATCCTGGGGCTAGATTTGTGTTTAGCTGTGTAGATTCTCTTTGGTCTCAGTCTAACCCTTGCAACAACCAAAGAATGATCCGTATCACAGTCAGCACTGTGGTAACTACGAGTCAATGATATATGGTTCAGATGTTGTCTCCGTGTGATGATGAAGTCCAGCTGGTGCCAATGGCCGGATCTTGGATGTTTCCATGTGACCTTATGCATCTCTTTTGTTTTAAAAAAAGAGTTTGTAATACATAGGTCATTACTGGTGCAATGCTCCAGCAGCCTTTGCCCATTATCATTCATGCGACCGATGTTGTATTTTCCAAGGCACACTGGCCATGAACTCGAGTCCTTGCCCACACGAGCATTGAAATCACCGAGCATATAAATGTAGTCGGATTTTGGAACTGCCTTGATCACAGTGTCTAACTCCTCATAGAACAAATCCTTCACATCATCAGAGGAATCGAGTGTCGGTGCATATGCAGTAATAATGGTGGCAAACCCACAAGAGGTTGCCAAGCGCAGGGATAATAGTCTTTCATTTCCTCCTGCTGGAATTTCAATCATTCCCAGTAGCGAATTCTTCACTGCAAAGCCCACACCGTGTTGCCTTTTTTCTGCCTGCCCTTTACCCTTCCAGAAAAAGGTGTAGTTGTTTTCCCTGAGTGACCCTTCCTCAGCGAGGCGAGTCTCCTGCAGGCCAGCAATATCAATGTTAAGACGATTGAGTTCGGCATCAATCACAGCCGTTTTTCTCACATCGTCAATATTGGTCAAGTCAGTGGAAAATCCTGGACACATGGTTCTCACGTTCCAGGTTGCAAGCCGTAGCTTGAGGTTTCTATTTATATTTTTGTTTGTACCTGGTGCATTGGTTTTAAAGCCTGCGATTCAGATTTTGTCCTAGCCCCAAGCACCCATTGAAGCAGGCAGGCTGTGGCGGATCAGCACCCAATTGGCTGGGGGCTGCCCAGCTTGACGCGGGCGGTAGCTGATCAGTGACACCTATAGGTGTCTCCCACCGTCAGAGGCAACGCGTGGCGCCCCATGTCTACGCCAACTGACAAGGACTTATAACCCGTAACAGTTGCCTCTCGCTTTGATTCCGAGTTATTGCCTCTCCATAGCACAAAGCCTGGGCTAAAATATAGAGATCATGTGTTGCCCATGCAGCATGATCCCTCTCTCGGCCTGCCTAGTTCACTCCAGAGGAAAGGTAACACCCCTACATCTGGAACAAGACAAGCTGCAGAAGCTGCCGGATCAGCAAAGCAATGCTCTAACTGTCCGCCTGTCGGAGCTTCGATCCTAGACCAGTCGCCAACCAAGGCTTAGGGCCTGGTCTGCCCTGCCATGACAATTTTGTCTTTAGCTTGCATTTCCTCGCACCAGGGTAAGGCTTGTACCCTCCCAATTGTGCTCTTCCGCCCGAAGCCGTTGGCACAATGTGGGGTGTCGGGTTTGGTAAGCGCCGCCCAACGCTCGGCGCTAACAGAAACCAGGTAGTACCGTCTACTGTTATACGGTAGCTCAGTCATATCTGACTAAGACCTGACTGACAGTATACATATTTACTCCAGTATTCTCCTATATACATATTTTCATCCAGTATTCTCCTATATACATATTTACTACAGTATTCTCCTATATACATATTTACTCCAGTATTCTCCTATATACATATTTACTCCACCATTCTCCTATAGACATATTTACTCCAGTATTCTCCTATATAGACATATTTACTCCAGTATTCTCCTATATACATATTTTCATCCAGTATTCTCATATAGACATATTTACTCCAGTATTCTACTATATACATATTTACTCCAGTATTCTCCTATATACATATTTTCATCCAGTATTCTCCTATAGACATATTTACTCCAGTATTCTCCTATATACATATTTACTCCAGTATTCTCCTATATAAATATTTTCATCCAGTATTCTCCTATAGACATATTTACTTCAGTATTCTACTATAGACATATTTACTCCAAGTATTCTCCTATATACATATTTTCATCCAGTATTCTCCTATAGACATATTTACTCCAGTATTCTCCTATATACATTTTTACTCCAGTATTCTACTATATACATATTTACTCCACCATTCTCCTATAGACATATTTACTCCAGTATTCTCCTATATACATATTTACTCCAGTATTCTCCTATATACATATTTACTCCAGTATTCTCCTATATACATATTTACTCCAGCATTCTCCTATATACATATTTTCATCCAGTATTCTCCTATAGACATATTTACTCCAGTCTTCTTCTATCTACACGATACTCACTATTCTCATATAGAAAAGCTACTCCAGTATTCTCCTATAGATCAAGCAAGGAGAGTGTAATCACAGTGCACAATCTTCGTGGCAACGGCGAGAATCCAAATCTGTGTAAACCATAATCCCACACGGCATCATCATCATCATGTCCCCCGCCCGCTGACATAGGAGTTCATGTCTCTCCACAGATCTCAATCTTTGGTGTTCTGAATGAACTTTATTAATAATATTTCTCTTTGTCACCGTCTTAGTCCATCCAACATAATTTGCTTGCTATTCCTCTATCTCTTTTTACCTTGATCTTTCCATTTGACACGATGTTCCCCTATTCCTCTCTCCTCACATGACCAAAGAAAGCTGTTTGTCTCTTATGGTTGTATATAATGTTCTATTTTCATTATTCTCTTTCATGCATTCGTTGTTAGTTAGTCTGACAGTTCAAGGTATTCGCAAACATCCGTCTCATGAACGGCACCTCTGTTGCTTCTAAGTCATTCCAAATTGGTTAATTTATGTTCAAGTGCAATAAATAATATTTTTCGGTACACTTACTAATTGTGAAATTTTGCCAAAGCGTAGGCCTGTTCAACCTGCTCTTTCAGTTCCGTCAGTTATCAGTTGGGGTATCTTCATTGCACTTCGGACATGTCCATAGGTGCTCAGATCCTCCCCCCAGCATATGCATCAACGTCCGGTGGCTAATAGTGCCAGTTCTGTGTTGGTTGACGAGGCGCTTTGTTTTCCCGATGTACCTCTCGCGTCTGGCTGTGCCGATTCTTACTCCTAAGTCTTTGATCCTGGACAGCGATGTGGATTCACTGACGTCAAAGTCCTCTGTTCTCGCCATATCTTTAAGGACGTTAATAACATCGGCACGATCCATGGGCTGGCCATCTACAGTGGGTGCAGAGCCAACCTGCTCTTTGCCATTTGCAACTAATGAGGTATTTTTGGCTTGTGCGACATGCACACGGCTCCTGTGAATTACTCGACCTTATGTGAGAAGGACAGACTTTTGGCACACTATCCCAAGACCGCGGGGTTTTATACCATTCGCCTCTTTTACTTGTAAAAATGCTCACAGCCTGTCCTGAGATTCGAACAATGTCTTCACGAGCCAGGGGTAGATTCCTTTAACAGCACTACGCTACCTAGCACAAGACTACAGATTCTTACCTAATCACAACGTTACTTAGCCCAAGACTACAGATTCTTACCTAATCACAACGTTACTTAGCCCAAGACCTACCTAACCCAAGATTCCTACCTAACCACAACGCTACCTAGCCCAAGACTACAGATTTCAACAAGAGACTACCGATTTTAATGAGAGACTATTGACTTCAACAAACAACTACAGATTTTAATAACAGATTACAGATTTCAAAAAGAAACTAAATATTTCAGCAAGAGATTACATGTTTCAACAATAGATTATAGATTTCAACAAGAGACTGCAGATTTTAACAAGAATGACATATTTCTGTAACTGTCGACACATGTGTGCAGGAGAGGAATACCTACATCAGAAATAATCATCTCTAGAAACAGGCAGCAATCGTCGACCCTGATATGCGAGAGAAAGACCAGCATGGGAAAGGCGCATCAAGCCTTGCCTGCTACACAAAAAAGAACTACTACTGCTTGAGTGGAGCAATAAGCGTGGACCGATACACCCACTTGGTGAAACTTGCAGGTCGATACCAAACCCATTCTTCTCACTCGCGAGGCGATCACTGACAAAACCAGACCAGGCACCGGGGTTCATCTGTGTGTGCACTTGGGTGTGAATGTCGCTGGGCTTGCATTTATCCATTATTGAAGAATTTAGACGCCATCTAGGCTTGCTCAATGGCAGGTGTTGATTAGTGGGAAATGTCTTAGCTTTAAGTGCTGTCAGGATCTGGATGATGGTTGATGCAGTATGCCTGTTGTATCCTCTAGGACACATGTGTCAAACTCAAGGCCCGCAAGCCACATCCAGCCCGCCGTATAATCATATCAGGCCCGAGAGGTCTCAACCGACGTACAAATATATTCGGCCCAAGAGAGAATTTTAGGCAGAAATATTTTTTTATGGTCACGATATAAAGTGCAAATCAAATTCCTTAATTAGCAGCCTTCCGAATGATAGACTACCTGAGAGCGTTCTCGCTTCGATCAGAATAAGCGAAAATAAAAGTTGTGTAGTGAGTTAGTGTTCGTCGTTATAGTTACCTAGCAACATTCAGATGCTCGTTTTGGATTGGTGCATAAAAAATGAAAGTAGTGTAATGCCCGCATATTACATCACCTTTTCCCCTCAACTTTATCAAAGCCAAAGGTTTAAATCACCGCCAATTTCAGTCTTTTTAGAAATAGAGTCGTTCAGTGACATGCCTTATCATACAGAGGTGCGGTGGCTAAGTCGGGGAAAAGTTCTCAGTAGATTTTTCCAGCTGAACGAGGAAATCTGTCAATTCATGGACAGTAAAGGAAAAGATCCACAGTTTTTCGTGATAAAATGTGGAAATGTGAATTGGCGTTTCTGTCTGATATAGCCACCCATCTCAACAACTTGAACCTGCAGCTCCAGAGACGGGATCACATTATCACTGATATGCATGATGCAGTGAAGGCATTTCAAGTCAAGCTGCGCTTATCCTGAAGAGATGCCCCGGATTCGTCTACATGCGGCTCGAACCTTGAGCATGTTTGGTAGCACATATCTGTGTGAGTAGCTGTTTTCTGTGATGAAGATTAACAAATCATCACACAGGAGTCGTCTCACTGATGAACACTTGCAGTCCATCATGAGAATCTCAATGACACAACACATTACTCCCAACATAAACGAACTTGTAGCCAAGAAAAGATGCAAACATCGTGCTCTGACAAATAGACATAAAAGTGAAAATGTGTATACCAATAGTGTTTTATTATTAAAACTTGTTTCTGTTTTAATTTATATTAATGTTTTTAAAAAGGTTTAATTTTCGGCTTATTGAATGTTTATCCTGTCCGGCTCGCAACCTTACGCGTGATTTGAGATTTGGCCCGCTGAGAGATTGAGTTTGACACCCCTGCTCTGGGATGTGCTTGTATAGATGTCCGCGTCATGCCTGCTCGGTTGTTATCAGGGCTTCCGTTGTAGCTGGCAACTATTTGTTCGGTGTATTTCTTTCTTTACATCCCGCATGATCATATTACTCGAGGAAGAAGATGATGATAATCATGATCATGATGACAATGATTATGATGATGATGAAAGAGGAGAAGGAAGAAGATTAGGATTAGAAAGATGAAGGGTTAGAAGAAGTGAAGGAGACGAACAACGACAACGACGAGGAGGACGACGAAGTGGAGGACGACAACAAGGAGGAGGAAGATGAGACATAGGAGAAGGGAGAAGAGTGGAGAAGGGAGAGTAGTTGAGACATAGGAGACGAATGGAGATAAAGAAGATAGTGGGAGATATAGGAGAGGGTTTAAAACAAAGGTGAAGTATCGAGACAGAAGAAGTCTGGAAACATAGGAGAGGAGTGGATACATGGGATAATGATAGGAGTGAGTACATATGAGAGTCCCGGTAATAATTTAAAAAAAATAATTTCCAACAAATACATTCATATTTGAGGGAAAACATGTGATTAACCTATCCGGGAACAAGTAAATCAGAATGTTATGGCAACATTTTAGGTTCATAATTGCCATATAACCACATTCTCCTGTTAAATAAACAATCCTCCGTGTGTTGGCGATCATGCAACTTCACCAGACAATGTCCCTTTGATGTCCAACTTCTGTGCTCATTGTCATCATGAACAAATCGAATTTGGCCGGGCATTCAGGTTGCTAGCGGGTGCGTTAGGATAACCGTTAGGGGACTACACTGATAATGTCAAGAGCGCAGTCGGACGAGAGTTGGGTGGAAAGACTGGGGAAATATTCCTCCGGGCATTTAGATCTACAAGCGATGGCCCTATCACACTTCAGGCCACAAGCAAGTCCCTGATTTGAAACTTTTCTTAATGTAACTAATCTACACGTCTTAACTGGCAGAGTGGAACACGTAGTTAGAGTTTTACAGTCGTTTATTTGTCTATACATATTACACAGGAAATCAATCGGGGAACCCATTGAGGCCACTAAGACAGTCCATAAATTCCGGTCGGTAACTAAAGCTTTCAAATGTTATGTTGTCTAGTGCGTCCTCTAGTCTCTACTTCCGTCTTCTCCTTCTATTTGCACCAAACAATACTATGTGTGTTTATTTATGTAACTGTCTCAGTGGCCTCAAGGGTTCCCCAATTGGTTTCCTGTGTAATACGTGTACAGCAATAGAACCGACCAATCATTTCTCTTCTTTAAATGTTTGTGAATATACTGGACACAGCATTACGGTCCGATGTGTTTATGTGTTTTTTATGTGGCCTATGCTGGTTTCATATAAAATTATGATACCAATGGTGCTATCTCAATGGTTTGATACGAATTCTGTCAGTATTCCATAGTTGTGGGTTCTTCTGTATGATAAACCTGGCTAATGAAGACACTTTTCGGCAGTGTCTAGTTGGTCATGCGTCGAAGTACACTTATTCCTGCAGAGAGGCGCTGTCGTCATTTGGAGGTGACAGGTTAGAATGCCGTCGGTAACTATAGCTTTCAAATTTTATGATGTCTCGTGTGTCCTCTAATCTCTACTTCCTTCGTCTCCTTCTATGAGCGCCAAACAATACTATTTGTTTTTATTTATATTTGTCCATAACTGTTTCTTTAATTGTCTTTGTTTTGGTCTCTTCTGTTCTTTTATATCTAATGTGTAAAGAAACATCAGTGTTTGCGACCCCGGCATTCTCATGTGGGAAGAAGAGACAGAAATAAACACTAATAAAAGAAGATTAGCATTTGACAGTGATAAAATACCAATAGAATTCATAGCGTCTCTGGAGAATTTTGGAGTAGATAAAATCACTCGATTTGTCAATCGTGGCTATGGAAAGAGTTCTTCAGAGCTATTTCTAGCTAATCCTGATGTATTAAAGCGAATCATGGACAATTAACAGATTTGTTAGGATGATGTGGAAGCTGCGGAGATGTGGTTTTATAGAAGAGTGATTTGACACAGTGGACAGATAAAAAGAAGAATGAAGATATATTAAAATAGCTTAGAAAAAGAATTGGTTACTCGACTCAGTAAGCGACTGCCCAGTCAGTTGGCATGTCATGAGTATAGGAAAGTTGCAGTAAGTCGTGACATCGGGAAAGATGGAAGGTAGGAGAGACAGGCGGAGACCAAAGAGTAGAGTCTGAACCGTTTGATATCATGGCAGGGAGGAACGTTGATATCATAAATAGCTGGCAGCACACGAGACAGAAGGCTGTGGACAAACATGATCACAGCCACACTACGTGGACTATACGAAATTGACGGTGATATGCGGTGTTATATGTAAAATACAGGTTTCATACGGTAAGGCAATAAACATCAACGTTCAACATCATCATCTCCATCATCATATACCATGCCAATATGCGTGGGTGGTCATGTTTCGCCATCTCAAACGATCACCAGAGTAGTGGATCAGCTCTGTATTCTTGTCTCGACAATGCCATGCGGTCAAGCATATTCACTTCTCTGCCTTCTCCTTGTTCTTTTCCTCTCAATCTTGCCAGTTGTCATCAAGTTCTTCAGTTTGCATATTCGCATGACGTTCCCAAGAAATATTGACGGTTTAAGTATAAATCCGTTTAAGGATGGAAGCTCCGACAGACGCACATGTAGAGCATTTCTTTGCTCATCAGGCAGCCTCTGCAGCTTGGCTTGTTCCATATGTATTGGTGTTACTTTTCCTCTGGAGTAAACTAGGCAAGCCGGGAGAGGGATCGTACTACGTGGGCAATACATAAAGCCTATACTTTGTGCTATGGGGAGGTATAACTCCATCCAAGGTCCCCACCATATGGTGTAGTTATTATGCCTGTTTTGAAGCGCAATGTAACAAACTATCATCTGTCTAAACGGCTAGATGCCAATGATATAATTTTCTAGCTTCATTAGCCTCTTTCCGGCAATCATTGTTACTCTGGCAATCCAAGGAATTCGCAACAATCGTCTCAGGAGACACATTTCCGTTACTTAAAAGCTCTTACTGGTTTAACGAACTTACACTGGGACTGCTCTATAGTGAAGAGGTTAAGGATGTAATTCGTAATCCGACATGCCGCGTTCGAAACACAGCCGCGGTTGATTTGGAAGCAGACTGCCTTGTGTTGGTTTTCATACAACGGAATGAGTGCTGGTCGTTCAGAAAGCAGTGGCAAACTACTAAACGGAGACTTGTCAAGAAATCAAAAACAATCAAATAATGCTGGGTTTGACTGCGAGGTCCGGTAAAGGATATGCAACTAACTAACTAACACTGGGAATCCAATAGCAACAGACAGATCAGGAAATTGTAACCAGGCATTTAAAAAAAACGTAAAGAGAGATGTGAGACAAGATAAATATTATTCCCACGCGTGTACAATAATTGTTCTTCTTCTGCCGACAATCTGCCAATGAAGGATAGCTCTCAATCATGTCATGCCAAGCCCTTTGTAGACTATGTCCAGGATTGATTAGATTTTGCAGGGTTAGATTTCAACTGGATGGGGTAGCCAGTTTCATCCATCCTTCATGAGTCGCCTCTTACGACATGCTCTAATTACTGTGAGAAATACGCTAGCAGATATTTGTGTCGGTCGTCACTGGGTTTAGATTCTCTTCCTCTCTCTCTCTCTCTCTCTCTCTCTCTCTCTCTCTCTCTCTCTCTCTCTCTCGTCTGTCTCTCTCTCTGTCTGTCTCTCTCAATCTCTTTATTCACTCTCTATCTCTCAATATCTCTTACTCACTCACTCCCCTTCTTTCTCTAGATCTCTGACTCACACTCCCTCCCCTCTCTCTCTCCCTCTCTAATTCGCTAACTCACTCTCCTTCACTCTCTATCTCTCACTCACTCCCTCTCTCTCACAATCTCGCACTCACTCACTCTCTCAATCTCTCTCACGTATTCACACTTTCTCTCCCCTCTCTCTCCTTTCTCTCGATCTCTCAATCTCTCACACACTCTCCCTCCCACACTATCTCTCTATATCTCTCATCACTTATCTCCTTCCCACTCTATCTCTCAATATCTCTCATCACTCACCTTCCCTCTCTCTTTCTCTCTTTCTCTCTCGATCTCTCACTCTCTCTCTCTCTCTCTCTCTGCCCCCTCTCCCCTCTCTCGCCATCTCTCATTCACGCTCTTTCCCTTTCTATCTCTCACTATCCCACCCTCTCTCTCTCTTTCTCAACCTCACTAACTCTGCCTACCTCTCTCTCAATCTCTCTCACTCGTACACTCTCCTTCTTTCTTTCTCTCCTTCTCTCGCTTTCTCTGTCTCTCTCTATCCCTCCCCTTCTATATCTAAGACCCAACAGCTGAACCTGATATAAGCGTGCCACAATGTGTAGGCCTGCGAGCACGAAGCAATGTCAACAGACTGTTTCATCAGCTAGCATCGTATCATTGTCCCATCCGCTCATTTCATTGACAACGACACTTCCCAGCTGTTAACCGTGTGGTGCCGGTTCCTTTCAGATCCCGCGAGCAGTCAATAGTATACATAACACTGGCAATATATAACATTGACAATATATCACATTGACAATACATCACATTGACAATATATCACATTGACAATATATAACACTGACAATATTGTCGGATACGTTGAGATGGATGGCTCAATCCCAAAGAGATAAAGGATGAAAAATCCTTTTTCCCAATGTGATCCTGCCCGTTTAATTAATTTAGCTGTACTGACTCAATTGTTGAGACCAGAAATAGAGTTTTAGAGAACCAAGGAATACCTTCAGGAAATAACTGACAAAGTTGTATTCCCTTTTATACCCAAAATATCCTTTAAGTGGTTCCTTGCCTCTCCTCTACCAACTAATTAATTATATCTAGGGTAGTTTAAAACAGTTTGACTATGACAAGTAAAATACAATCAATACATGACATGACCTCAGTTTTTATGATTTAATAAACACAAATATGGATTTTGTAAATTGCATTCAAAATTACAATTTCCTGTCATAAAATAAGGACATATATAGTAAATATACAGAATTAATGTGCCAATGATAAGGTATAGATTAACAGCTATATTGTTTTCAGTGGCCTGTAATGCTAATCTTTTACTGGCCTGGATGATCTGGAAAAAAAAGAACTGTTTACACTTAGAATTCTCCACTTCCAGCTTTGGGAATCCCTCCGCTCTCAATTGCTGTAGTCTTAGTGTTCCAGGGCGTAATAGAACATAAGTTGGCTCTTGGTTTTCCTTTCCATTGTTTGACAGGGAAATATTTACATAAAGATTACCTCTCCTCTGAGACAAATGGAATGGTTGCAGGTAGATAAGTTTCTGCGCTACTCTATCAAGGGCATCACTCAACAATGTGCTCACTCAACAGGTGCTGCATTCAATCTTCACCAAGTCAGGTCTGGATAATGACCACTACCTCATCCAAACACGACGGCTTCACAATGCGTGTCAACATTTGACATCACCAAGAAGTAAGGTCATAGATTTGGTTGTTTCTAAATACTGGCTGCTGGATGTATGGTCCTTCTTCTCTTTCTCACTTAGTCGTGGCGAGTTAAAAAGCTATCATTCCGCCGGCACATCTTGGTTTGTGACCAGTCGCTGTTTCGTTGGTACAATGAGGCCGGAAATCGATTGTAGCTGTTTATATCTCAGCTTTCTCCGTTTCGTGTTTTTACTTTCCCGTGGACCATGAGTCCGTCCTTTAAAATATGGGATTGTAGTCATATGAAACAAACTTAGTATTTTTGGTGGTGAACTCTGATTTTGTCGTCCTGGAAATAATTAATGCGTTGTTACGTTTTGTGAAAATATATCACATGGCTCCCCTCTAAGACTGTTGTTCGCCTGAAGAACAGTAGCTTTGAGCAAGCGTAACAAGCTTATATTTCCTCTAATCCTTTCTTCTCCCATTCTTTCTTTCCTCCGTTGATTTTTGTACAGAATCTTCAATAGGATGTCTGCTGAGAAAGTCTGCTCCTACATTCATCCTTCCTCACAGCAGTTGTTGGATTTAATCTGTTAGAGTTTTGGCTTTGGCGTTTGGAACAGGGTAAGTCTTTAACATGCCCAGGTGCTGGATCCTTCAACTTCATGTTGAATTCTACTAGATCTGTTAGTCCTAGCTTGTCTGTTAGTATCGCTGCATAATTCTCTAAGCACTCTCGAACCTGCTGCTGATCCGTCGTTAATGTTGAACTAATGTCCACATCTCGATAAGTCTTTTTGAACTGCAGAGGATACTCGACTCCCTTTGAGTTTCCATGTTCAACTTCTGTTGTTACTGCCATCGCTATCAAATGTGCTGTCTCGGTGGCGGGTCTCTCGTGGTACTTTTGTAACAGGTTGAGATGAAAGATTTTCTCTTTCCCCTTTATAGAGATCTTATAGTTTGTTCTGGAAATTCTCTCCTTCACTACGTAAGGTCCTCGCCAACCGATCTGCAACTGATTTTGACTTGTGGGAAGAAGTACTTGCACTTTTTCTCCCACCCCTAACTCTATGTTGTTTGATTTCTTGTTGAAATCTCTCGTGATGGGCCTTTCCCCTAATGTTGCTGGTGGTGTCCAGAGCTTCGGGGCTACTTTCTGACATTCTGGGCATGATTTGACATATCGTTGGATGTCCATGTTAATTCCAGGCCAGTAGTAGTAAGTTGAGATTCGTTGCATGGTTGCGTTGATTCCCATATGTCCGCTAAACGGTATACTATGTCCCATCTAAAGTATTTGTGTTCTGTAAGTAGTTGGAACAACCAGTTGAGAATACTCTTGTCCTAACTTTCCTGCCTTTCTGTGAAGAATTCCATTCTTCATGTAGAAATCACACTTCCCAGGAGGTGTATGTGATTTTGGCAACTTACGGAAGCACGTCCCAAGTGAATTATCTGTTGCTTGGGCTTGTTTTAAATCTTCGGGTTGAAGATTTGCTGGTGTCGTAGTCGTTGGAGTTTACTTGGCCTGTTGGCGCGTAGTCACCGCTGATGCTATCATTGGCTGTACTGGTTCTCCTAAAAAGACGTAGCGACATCCGAGCATGACAGGGTGGACTGGGTCTTACATGACCGCTGCTCTGATTTCTCCAGTAACATATCGTGAAGTTATGCTGACCTTGGCAACAGGAAGTGTCATAGGTACGAACTTTTCAGAAATCCCTGTATTTCGACGGTTTCATCTGTAACTTGCTCTGGGTTTACCAATGAGGCTTAACCAATTGCATAGAAAAATAAACCTGTATCATAGAGACATTCCACTGTCCATCCATTCAGGTTGACAGATTCTATGACTGGCAGTTTGGAGTTGGTGAACCGTTGCGTGTCTACATTGGAACGAGCATTACGGTTTTTTCTCGCTACTTTAGGTTTTACTGCACAGGCTGTGGTAAGAGGTTGAGGCTTCTTTTTGCAATCCTTTGTGTTATGCGTATGAGTTTTACAATGGCTGCAGTAGGGCTTCTCCCACTTGACCTGTTGGTTCTGTTTTGTAGTGGTCTTATTTGATCCATTCGATCCATTTGGTTTGCTGGATTTCGGTTCTCCTTTATCTTTGGTCTTCTGAGGGAATTGGCGAGGAAGATTATTGGTATTTCGTTGATTACCTCCCGCCTCTTTCTGCGACTTTTCATATCTCTCTGCCAAAGTAATGATAGACTCCAATCACTCAGCTCCATTCTGTGTTAAAAATGCTCTCATGTCCTGAGACATTTTCTGTTTGAGTTGATCTATCAGAAACATTTCTTGTAGATCTTGGTAGGTTTCCTCAAATCTAGAGATGGTACGCCATTTGTTTAGGTAGGATTTTAGTCGTTCTACGCATTGAGAATAATTCTCTCCGGCTTCCTTCCGAGCAGTCCTGAACTGTTTATTATAGTTCTCTCGTCTATATCGAATCTGGCTAATAAGGCTTGTTTTAGGATGTTATAATTTCCCAACTCCTCCGGTCTTATTCTAGAAAATACTTCGTAAGAAATTCCGCGAAGTCCTTGTGACAATTTAACTGCCCATTTGGTCTCCTCCAATCCGCACATCACACCTATCCTCTCGAATCTTGCTAAATAATTTTCTATGATGTCTGTTTGTTCGTTGAAAGGATCCAACGGAAAAGACATGGCGTTCACGTGAACTTAAACTGCTTCCCCTGGTGGTTCAGCTGAAGATCTACTTTGATCTGTTGAGGGATTATGTTGGTTCATGATTTCCAGTCGTCGTAACTCGGTTTCATTGTCCAACTTCCTCATTTCCAGTTCATGTTGTCGTCTTCTTTCTTCTTGTTCTCTGTCTGCCTGTAGCCTTTCTCTTTCTGCTTGTCTATCCTTCTCCTTATTTTCCAATTCGAATTGTAGTCTCCTTTCATCCTTTTCCTTCTCAGCTTGTAGCCGCTTTCCTTCTTTTTCCTTCTCAGCCTGTAGACGTTCATGTTTCTCGAATTCCTCGCTAACATATTGAGCTAACTCCTTACCTGTTAGGTCGCACTGCTTACCAGTCTCTCAGTCTACCAGTCTCTGAAAAGATTTCTCAGTCTGGCGGTGTCTGCCATTCTTCCCATTTTTCTTGTCTTCTCTGAAGGTGAATACACCTGTATACCTGGAGAATAGACTTTAAGCAAAGCACGTATGTCTGATTAGAGTTATCTACCTAACTTTATCAATATCTAATGATATGATAGCTTCTGACTAGGTGAACGTTACTATCCTAACCAGCTATATTCTACTTTCTAATTAAAGAAATACCCGGACTTATCCCCCAACTTGTCGGATAAGTTGAGATGGATGGCTCAATCACAAAGAGATAAAGGATGAAAAATCCTTTTTCCCAATGTGATCCTGCCCGTTTAATTAATTTAGCTGTACTGACTCAATTGTTGAGACCAGAAATAGAGTTTTAGAGAACCAAGGAATACCTTCAGGAAATAACTGACAAAGTTGTATTCCCCTTTATACCCAAAATATCCTTTAAGTGGTTCCTTGCCTCTCCTCTACCAACTAATTAATTATATCTAGGGTAGTTTAAAACAGTTTGACTATGACAAGTAAAATACAATCAATACATGGCATGACCTCAGTTTTTATGATTTAATAAACACAAATATGGATTTTGTAAATTGCATTCAAAATTACAATTTCCTGTCATAAAATAAGGACATATACATATATAGTAAATATGCAGAATTAATGTGCCAATGATACGGTATAGATTAACAGCTATATTGTTTTCAGTGGTCAGTAATGCTAATCTTTTACTGGCCTGGAGGATCTGGAAAAAAAAGAACTGTTTACACTTAGAATTCTCCACTTCCAGCTTTGGGAATCCCTCTGGCTCTCAATTGCTGTAGTCTTAGTGTTCCAGGGCGTAATAGAACATAAGTTGGCTCTTGGTTTTCTTTTCCATTGTTTTACAGGGAAATTTTTACATAAAGATTACCTCTCCTCTGAGACAAATGGAATGGTTGCAGGTAGATAAGTTTCTGCGCTACTCTATAAAGGCCATCACTCAACAATGTGCTCACTCAACAGGTGCTGCATTCAATCTTCACCAAGTCAGGTCTGGATAATGACCACTACCTCATCCAAACACGACGGCTTCACAATGCGTGTCAACATTTGACATCACCAAGAAGTAAGGTCATAGATTTGGTTGTTTCCAAATACTGGCTGCTGGATGTATGGAACTTCTTCTCTTTCTCACTTAGTCGTGGCGAGTTAAAAAGCTACCATTCCGCCGGCACATCTTGGCTTGTGACCAGTCGCTGTTTCGTTGGTACAATGAGGCCGGAAATCGATTGTAGCTGTTTATATCTCAGATTTCTCCGTTTCGTGTTTTTACTTTCCCGTAGACTATGAGTCCGTCCTTTAAAATATGGGATTGTAGTCATATGAAACAAACTTAGTATTTTTAGTGGTGAACTCTGATTTTGTCGTCCTGGAAATAATTAATGCGATGTTACGTTTTGTGAAAATATATCACAAATATATCACACTGACAATATATCACATTGGCAATATATCATATTTGCAATATATAACACTGACAATATATCACATTGACAATATATCATATTGGCAATATATCACATTGGCAATATATCACATTGACAATATATCACATTGACAATATATCATATTGCCAATATATCACATTGACAATATATCACATTGGCAATATATCACACTGACAATATATCACATTGACAATATATCACATTGACAATATATCATATTGGCAATATATAACACTGACAATATATCACATTGACAATATATCACATTGACAATATATCACATTGGCAATATATCATATTGGCAATATATAACACTGACAATATATCACATTGGCAGTATATCATATTGGCAATACATAACACTGACAATATATCACATTGACAATATATCACATTGACAATATATCACATTGGCAATATATCATATTGGCAATATATAACACTGACAATATATCACATTGACGATATATCACATTGACAATATATCACATTGACAATATATAACACTGACAATATATAACACTGACAATATATAACACTGACAATATATAACACTGACCTTATATAACACCGACAAAATATAACACTGACAATATATAACACTGACAATGTATCACATTGACAAGATATCGTGTTGGCAATATATAACACTGACAATATATCACATTGACGATATATCACATTGACAATATATAACACAGACAATATATAACACTCGCAATATATAACATTGACAATATATAACACTGACAATATATAACACTGACAATATATAACATTGACAATATATAACACAGACAATATATAACATTGACAATATATAACACTGACAATATATAATACAGACAATATATAATACAGACAATACCTAACACTGACAATATATAACACTGACAATATATAATATTGACAATATATAACACAGACAATATATAACACAGAAAATATATAACACAGACAATATATCACACTGACAATACCTAACACTGACAATATATAACACTGACAATATATAACACAGACAATATATCACACTGACAATACCTAATACTGACAATACCTAACACTGACAATACCTAACACTGACAATATTTAACACAGACAATATATCACACTGACAATACCTAACACTGACAATACCTAACACTGACAATATATAACACAGACAATATATAACACAGACAATATATAACATTGACAATATAAAACTGACAATATATAACACAGACAATATATCACACTGACAATACCTAACACTGACAATATATAACACTGACAATATATAACACAGACAATATATAACACTGACAATATATAACACTGACAATACCTAATACTGACAATATATAACACAGACAATATATAACACTGACAATATATAACACTGACAATATATAACACTGACAATATTTAACACTGACAATATATAACACTGACAATACCTAACACTGACAATATATAACACTGAAAATATATAACACTGACAATATATAACACTGACAATATATAACATTGACAATATATAACACTGACAATATATAACACTGACAATATATAACACAGACAATACCTAACACTGACAATATATAACACTGACAATGTGTAACACTGACAATACATAACACTGACAATATATAACACTGACAATACCTAACACTGACAATACCTAACACTGACAATACCTAACACTGACAATATATAACACAGACAATATATGACACTGACAATATATAACACTGACAATATATAACACTGACAATACCTAACACTGACAATATATAACATTGACAATATATAACACTGACAATACCTAACACTGACAATATATAACACTGACAATATATAACACTGACAATATATAACATTGACAATATATAACACTGACAATACCTAACACTGATAATATATAACACTGACAATATATAACACTGACAATATATAACACTGACAATATTTAACACTGACAATATATAACACTGACAATACCTAACACTGACAATATATAACACTGACAATATATAACACTGACAATATATAACACTGACAATATATAACATTGACAATATATAACACTGACAATTAATAACACTGACAATATATAACACAGACAATATATAACACTCACAATATATAACACTGACAATATATAACACAGACAATATATAACTCTGACAATATATAACACTGACAATACATAACACTGACAATACCTAACACTTACAATATATAACACTGACAATACCTAACACTGACAATATATAATACTGACAATGTACCAGAGAAATTCAAATGAACACCTTAAAAGTGTGGTAGAAATTACAATGACCATACCAATACTGAGAATACATAACATTAACAATATATAACATAGACAATATATCACATGAATAATATATCACATTAACAATATACAACACTGACAATATATCACATTAACAATATATAACGTTGACAATATGCAACTTTGACGTTTTATCACATTAACAATACAACACTGACAATATATCATATTAACAATATACAGCAATGACAATTTATCACATTAACAATATACAACACTGACAATATATTACATTGACAATACACATCAGTGACAATATATCACATCAACAATACAACACTGACAATATATCACATTGACAATACACAACACTGACATTATATTACATTAACAATACACATCAGTGACAATATATCACATCAACAATACAACACTGACAATATATCAGATTAACAATACAACACTGACAATATATCACATTGACATTATACAACAATGGCAATATATCACATTAAGAATACAACACTGACAATATATCACATTGACAATACACAACACTGTCAATATCACATTAACAATATACAACAATGACAATATATCATATTGACAATATACAACACTGACAATACATACCACCTACAATACACAACAGAGACAATACATAACATTATCTATGGCAGTTTCATTTTATCATGTTCCCCCACAACTGTCTCTAATAAATTACTTGTTATATTTTACCATTTCCCTTACAACTGCCTCTAGTAAAGTTCTTGTTATATTTTATAATTTCCCCCACAACTACCTCCAATGTTTTGTTGTATTTTACCATTTCTTCCCACAACCACCTCCACTGTATTGTTACATATTACTATTTCCCCCACTACCTGCAATGTCTTGTTATTTTGTTTATCATCTCCACCACAACTGTCTCTAGTGATGTTCTTGTTATATTTTACTATTTCCCCCCACAACTGTCTCTAATGTTTTGTTGTTTTTTACCATGTGTCCCACAACTGCTTCTAGTGTTATTCTTGTTATATTTTATAATTCCCCCCCCCCCCACAATTACCTCCAATGTTTTGTTATATTTTACCATTTCCCCCAACAACTACCTCCAATGTTTTGTTATATTTTACCATTTCTTCCCACAACTACCTCCAATGTATTGTTACATATTACTATCCCCCCCCCCCCCCCCATCACAACTGGTCTCTAATGTTTTGTTGTTTTTTACCATATGTCCCACAACTGCTTCTAGTGATGTTCTTGTTATATTTTACCCATTCCCCCATATCTATATCGTAAAATCAGCGTTCTAGCGGTGACTTGGTCGATATCCGGCCGACCAGCTTTGCTCCCATTCTGTGCTAGCTGGAGCCTTTGTCAATTTTTTAAAGATCCACTTTAATGCGGATTCAAACCCATGATCACGGGGGGGGGGGGGGACAAGCAAGCGACTATACACTGCATTGCCACGTCACACAAGCCTTTCCCATTTATAAAATTGCCACGAAGCAGTTTTATACAATTGGGGCTGTGAAGTGACACAACCATCACATTTTGTAGTTTCCTGTAACTGGGACTGTGAAGTGACACAACCATCACAATGTGTCTGCATGCCAAGAGGAATAGGTGGCCAGTCTCTCCCTCACTTAACAGGCGAGGAGCTCAGACAACCGTGCTTGTGACAATATCATCACAGTTGCCTGTCGACCTCGCTAACACGCCTCAGGCCAGTGGCAAACTAAGTCCTAATCACGAGAATAGCAACCTGAAATGATAGACCAGCCCCATTTGGTGACCTCCTGGCGGCGATCTATTTCTGGCCGGACATTTGATGCCACTTCGATTATTGCCAGACACAGACTGGGAGACTCGCTGACCAACCCCTGGCCACGGGTCAAACACGACGTCACTGGACTGGTTTCTGATGTTGTTTCTAACCGAATTTTATACAGGGGGGAAGGTTTAGATGGGGAACCTGTGATTAACTTATCTCATTATAGTAATATATCGAGGAGTAAAAACGGACAGGCAGAGACAGACAGACAAATAGATATATACATAGATACATAGACAGATAGATAGATAGACAGCCCGTTATACAGACAACTAGATACACAGACAACTAGATATACAGGCAATTAGACATACAAACAATTAGGCATAAAGACAATTAGACATACAGACAATTAGATATAGGCTACAGACAATTAGATATACAGACAATTAGACATACAGACAACTAGATTTACAGGAAATTAGACATACAAACAATTAGGCATGAAGACAATTAGACATACAGACAACTAGATATACAGATTAAGTTGAGTTGAAAAGAATCGACATTACAGCACTCGGTACATTCACATACGTGCTCCGTACTCATCTTCAACAGCCAGCGAAGAGTCCCAATATTAATGGTACCCGCTTAATGAGTCCATCTGGCTCTTCAACGGAGTCCTGGGTGTATGTTCGTTCAAAACTCCGCACAACAGTTCAGACTCAGCCACTCTGTGTGCCTGCTCGTTCAAACCTCCGCCCAACAGTGCAGACTCAGCCAGTCTGTGTGCCTGCTCGTTCAAAACTCCGCCCAACAGTGCAGACTCAGCCAATCTGTGTGCCTGCTCGTTCACAACACCGCCCAGGGGTGCAGACTCAGCCAATATGTGCGCCTGCTCGTTCAAAACTCCGCCCAACAGTGCAGACTCAGCCAATCTGTGTGCCTGCTCGTTCAAAACTCCGCCCAACAGTGCAGACTCAGCCAATCTGTGTGCCTGCTCGTTCAAAACTCCGCCCAACAGTGCAGACTCAGCCAATCTGTGTGCCTGTTCGTTCAAAACACCGCCCAGAGGTGCAGACTCAGCCAATCTGTGTGCCTGCTCGTTCAAAACTCCGCCCAACAGTGCAGACTCAGCCAACCTGTGTGCCTGCTCGTTCAAAACTCCGCCCAACAGTGCAGACTCAGCCAATCTGTGTGCCTGCTCGTTCAAAACTCCGCCCAACAGTGCAGACTCAGCCAACCTGTGTGCCTGCTCGTTCAAAACTCCGCCCAACAGTGCAGACTCAGCCAACCTGTGTGCCTGCTCGTTCAAAACTCCGCCCAACAGTGCAGACTCAGCCAACCTGTGTGCCTGCTCGTTCAAAACTCCGCCCAACAGTGCAGACTCAGCCAATCTGTGTGCCTGCTCGTTCAAAACTCCGCCCAACAGTGCAGACTCAGCCAACCTGTGTGCCTGCTCGTTCAAAACTCCGCCCAACAGTGCAGACTCAGCCAACCTGTGTGCCTGCTCGTTCAAAACTCCGCCCAACAGTGCAGACTCAGCCAACCTGTGTGCCTGCTTGTTCAAAACTCCGCCCAACAGTGCAGACTCAGCCAACCTGTGTGCCTGCTCGTTCAAAACTCCGCCCAACAGTGCAGACTCAGCCAACCTGTGTGCCTGCTCGTTCAAAACTCCGCCCAACAGTGCAGACTCAGCCAATCTGTGTGCCTGTTCGTTCAAAACACCGCCCAGAGGTGCAGACTCAGCCAATCTATGTGCCTGCTCGTTCAAAACACCGCCCAACAGTACAGACTCAGCCAATCTGTGCGCCTGCTCATTCAAAACTCCGCCCAACAGCGCATACTCAGCCAACCTGTGTGCCTGCTCGTTCAAATCTCCGCCCAACAGTGCAGACTCAGCCAATCTGTGCACAAGCTCGTTCAAAACTCCGCCCAACAGTGCAGACTCAGCCAATCTGTGCACAAGCTCGTTCAAAACTCCGCCCAACAGTGCAGACTCAGCCAATCTGTGCGCCTGCTCGTTCAAAACTCCGCCCAACAGTGCAGACTCAGCCAACCTGTGTGCCTGCTCGTTCAAAACTCCGCCCAACAGTGCAGACTCAGCCAATCTGTGTAGCCTGTTCGTTCAAAACACCGCCCAGAGGTGCAGACTCAGCCAATCTGTGTGCCTGCTCGTTCAAAACTCCGCCCAACAGTGCAGACTCAGCCAACCTGTGTGCCTGCTCGTTCAAAACACCGCCCAACAGTGCAGACTCAGCCAATCTGTGTGCCTGCTCGTTCAAAACCTCCACCCAACAGTGCAGACTCAGCCAATCTGCCCTCCTGCTCGTTTTCCACCACACCAGTATGTCCTGGGGGAACACTCCAACAGATGATATATAAACAGGCAGGCAGTTAGTTGCATATTCTTTACACGACATCACAGACAAATCCAACACTTTTGGCTGTTTGTGATTTCTTGACAAGTTTACGTTCAGACAGACATCCTTTTTTACAAGACATCACAGTCAACGCCAGCATTTCTGCCGCTGTGATCTCTTGATAAGTTTACGTTCAGTAGTTTGCCATTTCTTTCTGAACGACCGGCACTGATACCAACGCAAAGCTATTTGCTGCCAAATCGCGCACAGCTGTGTTTAGAACGTGGGTACACGGTATTACGAACTGCATCCGTAAGCTCTTCGCCATGGAGACCGACAGACAGACGTATAGATAGACATATACATAAACAGACAGACAGACAGACAGACAGACAGACAGACAGACAGACAGACAGACAGACAGACAGACAGACAGACAGACAGACAGACAGACAGACAGACAGACAGACAGACAGACAGACAGACAGACAGACAGACAGACAGACAGACAGACAGACAGACAGACAGACAGACAGACAGACAGACAGACAGACAGACAGACAGACAGACAGACAGACAGACAGACAGACAGACAGACAGACAGACAGACAGACAGACAGACAGACAGACAGACAGACAGACAGACAGACAGACAGACAGACAGACAGACAGACAGACAGACAGACAGACAGACAGACAGACAGACAGACAGACAGACAGACAGACAGACAGACAGACAGACAGACAGACAGACAGACAGACAGACAGACAGACAGACAGACAGACAGACAGACAGACAGACAGACAGACAGACAGACAGACAGACAGACAGACAGACAGACAGACAGACAGACAGACAGACAGACAGACAGACAGACAGACAGACAGATAGATAGATAGATAGATAGATAGATAGATAGATAGATAGACATAGTGATAGCATATAAACAGACAGACATACACACTTGCACAGAACAGGCATTTAGATAGACATCTAAACAGATAGACAAGCAGTCACCCTGTCAATCATAGAGAGATACAGACAGATAGACAGGCAAACATAAAGACTGACAATGAAATATGAATGGAAGCACCATGCAGCTACATCAGTCTACACTATGACAAGATCAAAGAGATGACACGATGTCCCACACAACAGATAAAGTAGACACAAGACAGCTCCAACATACCTCATACCAACAAGCCAGCTCCATAAATCAATTTAGAAATAATGTAATCGATAAATTAATAATTACATAAATCAATGTATAAACCAATAAGTAAAACAAAATTATCCAATAATCAAAAACCTATTAGTCAATCATCGCATAAATCGACCACTTCATCGAAATAGACACCCATCAATCAACCCATTAAACAGTTCACATATCAGTGTTTTATCCCGTTAATCAATCAATCAATAACTCAATCACTGAATCACTCAATCAATAAATCGAGTTCCCTCATTTCTCTGTGCAACTGTAATTATTATTTACAAAACAAAATGTTGGATATACCGATATTTATGATATTAATACAGAACAGTATGTTTTGCGTGAGTAGTCCAAGAAAATGGCAAAGCAGCATCAGACAGGATCAATAAGGTGGGGTTAAGAAGTTCAGTACGAATGAAGCGAGAAATAATGACTTCGGTATAACTAAAGTAATAGGATTACAAAGTCACAGGATCATGACTTGTGTGTACCTGGATAAACTTAAATATCAAAGCCGATATTCGCTGACATAGAAAACTATGGGTGGACGCTGGTTGGTTGACTTATTGGTTGGTTGGTTGGTTGGCTGGTTGGTTGGTTCGTTGGTTGGTTGGTTGGTTGGTTGGAGGTTGATTGGTTAGTTGATTGGTTGGTTGGCTAGTTTGTTGGTTGGCTGGTTGGTTGATTGGTTATTTGGTTGGTTGGTTGGTTGGTTGGATGATTGGCTGGATGGTTGCTTGATTGGTTGTTTATTTGGTTGGTTGGTTGGTTGTTTATTTGGTTGGTTGGTTGGTTGGTTGGTTGGTTGATTGGTTGGTTGGTTGGCTGGCTGGCTGGTTGGTTGGTTTGTTGGTTGATTGTAAGCCCCTTGGAATTCTATGAGTCTGAATTCTTAAGTCCAATACATTAGCGTTAAACTAGAAATGAACTTTGACCTATCGAAGTGGGATTGGTGTAAAGATACCTCTCCTGAAAGAGTTGCCCTGGTGTAGTGACTAGACACTGGCCTGTCGGTCCGTCGTAAATGGGTTCAAATCCCCATGGATCTGATGACTAACATTGACCAAGGCTCCTAGAGTGACCAAGCCAACATGGTTACCAGAAATGTCGTGGGAAGTAAGTGCGGCTGACATCTAACTGACCACATTAACAACCGGCGGTGTTCAACATGGCTGAATGGCTACGAGCGTTCGGTCTTAAACTTCCAGTACTCTGATGCTGAAGTAGCGGGTTCAACTATTACACCTGGTCTGTTGACACTGATAGTAGGAAAAGCTAATCCACGCGCATACATCATTCCAGTCCACTCCCAGTTGTGATAACTACCTGAGGTAAAAGGTCGTGTAAGGACTACGCTTGCCTTCAAAGCGAGTCTATGCACACACACACACACACACAAATAAATAACAAAAATTACCAACCTGTCCTGATTGGAATAGAAATATGCGTCTAACAGCATCTGCCTAATGAGCCTTAAGGCGTGAAGAAGGCTCCATGAAGGACACGTGACCAGTCCCGGCCTAATCCCAGCCAGGCTGTCAGTAATGTGCTGAATCATCATCTGGTTACTTCATAATATCTCTCTCTCTGCTCACGTGACGTCCCAGTAACAGATTGTGCACACATCACTAGTTTATGGAGAGAGAGTGTACAGCATTGTAACACAGTTCCCGTGAAGATGGTACTTTTGTACCGATTCGAGAAACAAGACTTTACACCAATGTCACTTCCGCAGGTGCAAGACATTCTCAGAGCTCAAAGGAGCTGAACCCCAGTCTTCCAGCGAGTTCAGCATTGAAACAATTATGTCCTGTTTTCAGTGTTCAGTTTTCAGGCTCCAGGGTTTGGACAAGCGTTTAGGGGAGTACTAAACAAGTGAATAGGTACAACTATCTCGGAAGTCATAGCATCTGATGGCAGGTGCTTTGAAGTGATTAGAACAGTCATAACATCTGATGAGAGATACCTTGAAGATGTTAGTACAGTGATAACATCTGATGGGAGGTGCCTTGAAGATATTAGAACAAGAATCGCCATTGTGAAGGTAGCCTTATGCAAGATGGAAAACATAATGACCAATAAAAAGATGTCATTTGCAGCGTGAAAAAGATTGTTGATGTGCTACAAAAGAACCTGTGCTTTTGTTTGGATATGAAGCGTGGACAATGAGCAAACAACCTCAAAAACATTTAGAGGCAGTAGAAATGTGTTTTATGAGGAAAATTCAAAGGACACCTTGGACAGACAGAAAAACCAATGAGCAAGTCCCACAAGAAACAAATTAAAACCCTAAACTTATTAGAGCAATTAAACGTAGACAATCAAGATTTTTTTTGGGCACGTTATTAAAAGAAATAAAATAGAGAACTTGGTGACAACTTGCAAGATTGCGGGGAAAATAACACAAGAAGGCAGAGAATTAAATACCTGGATGGCTTGGCCACATGGCATGGTCGAGACAAGAACACAGAGCCGATCCACGACTCTGGTGATCGAGTGAGATAGTGAAACATGAAGCCAACATTTATCGGCATGTCACATGATGATGATGAATGTATTTTTTTCGTATTTAGTATATTGTTTATAGTTCCGTTCTTGCTGTTCCGTTGATGAAGACTTCGATCGAAACGTCCGCCTATCTGTGTGTGTTTGTCTACGCGTCGAACTTCTCGGTCTTCATTCTGTGTTTTTATTCGGATTCCATATCTGTCCTTTTCTGGTAAATACTTCAATTCAAATAAGTGTCGTTTTAATTAATGCGAGTTTGGGCTCCATTGACATTTAGTTTCACACCTGTGGTGTTCTCTTGAGGCCTTGTTACTGGATTTCTAATTGACCGTTCCCGCGTTTCCTTGACAATTGGAGGCCGAGATGCCAATTATTTGGGGCCAAAAACTGTCCAACTGTCGTGATAGAGACCGGGATGTAAGCCTGGAGTTGTTATTACCTACTATTGCAGTTTTTGTTTCGTTTGTTCTGGTAGTGAATTTTTTTATACTTCATTTATAGACGTGCATATCAGAACAGGTTAGTTGGTTACTTAGTTAGTTAATTAGCTACAAACCAACCATCCGACATAGCTAGCTAGCTAGCTAGTTAGTTAGTTAGTTAGTTAGTTAGTTAATTAGTTAGTTAGTTAGTTAGTTCTTTCGTTCGTTCGTTCGTTCGTTCTTGCGTGCGTGTGTGCGTGCGTGTATGCGTACGTTGGTTGGTTGGTTGGTTGGTTGGTTAGTTAGCTAGTTAGATTAGTTAGTTAGTTTGTTGTATAGTTAGTTATTTAGTTAGTTAGTTAGTTAGTTAGTTAGTAAGTTAGTTAGTTAGTTAGTTAGTTCTTTCGTTCGTCCGTTCGTTCGTTCGTTCGTTCGTTCTTACGTGCGTGTGTGCGTGCGTGTGTGCGTACGTTGGTTGGTTGGTTGGTTGGTTAGTTAGCTAGTTAGATTAGTTAGTTAGTTTGTTGTCTAGCTAGTTATTTAGTTAGTTAGTTAGTTAGTTAGTTAGTTAGCTAGTTAGTTAGTTAGTTATTTGGTTAGTTAGTTAGTTAGTTAGTTAGTTAGTTAGTTAGTTAGTTAGTTAGTTAGTTAGTTAGTTAGCTAGCTAGTTAGTTAGTTAGTTAGTTAGCCAGCCAGTTAGTTAGTTAGTTGGTTGGTTGGTTGGTTGGTTGGTTTGTTGGTTGGTTGGTTGGTTGGCTGGCTGGCTGGCTGGCTTGTTGGTTGGTTGGTTGGTTTGTTGATTCCTCTTATTTTATTGTCTGCATAGCGTTCTTGTCTTCGAGCCCAGCTCATCTCAATTGTCTAAAGCAAGGGTGTCAAACTCAAATCACACGTAAGATTGCGGGCCGGACAAGATAAACATTCAATAAGCCAAAAACTAAACCTTTTTTTAAACATTAATATAAATTAAAACATAAGTTTTTTCTGCAAAGTGTGCATTGGGAAACACCATTGCGGTGACTTGGTTTAACATTGCCTGGCAACAAAAAAGTGAGACATGTTGCACTGGTGCATTTGTGTCTCCCATAAGCGCATCTTGTCTTGAAATGCCTTCACTGCATCATGTATATCAGTGATAATGTGATCCCGTCCCTGGAGCTGCAGGTTCAGGTCGCTGAGATGAGTTGTTATATCAGACAGAAACGAAAAACTGTGGAATCTGTTCCTTTACTGTCCATGAATTGACAGATTTCCTCGTTCAGCTGGAAAAATCTATTGAGAACTTTCCCCCGACTTAGCCATCGCACCTCTGTATGATAAGGCATGTCACTGAAAGCCGACTCCATTTCCTGCAAAAAAGACTGAAATTGGCGGTGATTTAAACCTTTGGCCCTGATAAAGTTGACTGTTTGTGTTACAGTGCTCAGTACATCTTCTATGTAGAGGACTTTACCACACAGTGATCCTTGGTGTATGATGCAGTGATATGCTATCAATTCACCAGTAAAGTTCTCCTGCATCTTTAACCGCATCCTTCCAACTAGCCCACTTTTTTCGCCACACATCGCCGGTGCTCCATCTGTTGTCATTCCAACGAGTTTGTCCCAAGGCAGGTTCATGTTGGTTAAACTTTGACATACGTTGTCAAAAATGTCTTTTCCTGTCGTTGTCCCATGCATGAATTCGATGACCAATATTTCTTCTGTAACATTCAAACTGGAGTCCACTCCACGGATGAAGATGGCCCAGCTGTGCAGTGTCAGTGGTGTCATTACTTTCATCGACAGCAAGGGAGATTGCAACAAAGTCTTTGCCTTTTTCGATCCGCTGTATTTTCACATCAGTGGTCATCTCACAAACCCGATCAACAACCGTATTTCTGCTAAGGCTTACCTTTGCAAACATCTGTGTTTTGTCTGAACACAAGACGTCACACACTATCATCATGCAGCTCTTCAGAAACTCCCCTTCTGTAAATAGTCGGCCTGATTTTGCGATCTCCTGACACAATAAAACTTGCTTTGACTACAGCATCAGTTTGTGATTTTGCTTTGGAGAAAAACATCTGCTGTGATGTTAGATGCCTCTTCAATTCTTCTACATTCTGTAGCTTCTGCTCTGCATTCAGACTGTTTAACTGGTCTTGATGTTTAGTCTCGTAGTGCCGTCTCAGATTATATTCTTTGATCACAGCCACACTATCTCCACAAATTAGACACACAGGTTTACCACCAATATCAATAAACATATATTCAGCCTCGCAGCGGCTTTGAAAGGCTCTGTTTTCAGAATCAACTTTTCTCTTGGCCATTTTAAAGGCTAGCTTTGATTATAAAAGATTGTGTTCTATCAACAGACGCTTGATTGATATCAGGTTAGACGTAGCGGGAAAAGGTGATGTAATATCCGGGCATTATATTACTTTCATTTTTTTTTTTATGCGCCAATCCAAAACGAGCATCTGAACGTCGCTAGGTAACTATATCGACGAACACTAACTCAGTTCACAACTTTTATTTTCGCTTATTCTGATCGTAGCAAGAACGCTCTCAGGCAGCCTATCATTCGGAAGGCTGCTAATTAGGGAATTTGCTTTGCACTTGATATCGTGACCATAAAAAAATATTTTTGCCTAAAATTCTCTCTCGGGCCGAATATATGTGTACGTCGGTTGAGATCTCTCGGGCCTGAAATGATTGTACGGCGGGCCGGATGTGGCCCGCGGGCCTTGAATTTGACACATGTGGTTTAAAGCATGCTCATTGAGTCACTGAGTGTCTTTTTTTAATTGCCTCTACCCCGTTGAACCTGAGTAGATAAGTTATAATTAGGGCCCGACCCAGTTTCAGATTAATAACTTTGTTACCGAGTCAGCAAAATCTTGGATATTAATTTTAAAGGGATTGGTGTCCTTAGGAGAAAAGGGACTGTGGTGTCACTGAGAAAGTATGCCTGGGTGAAAGTGTGTTCCCTGCTAAGCTATTGCATTAGTTACTGCCATGATATCCAGGGTAAATACTTCACCGCTATGAGTAACAGTGTAGCGAAGTGATAGCAAATAATATCAGTAACAGTGTAGCGACGTGATAGCAAAAATATCACTTACCATGTAACGAAGATTAAAGTTATAGCAATTATTTAAGTAACAGTGTAACGAAGATTAAAGTGATAACAAAAATATCAGTAACAGGTAGTGAAGATTAAAGTGATATCAATTATATAAGTAACAGTGTAGTGAAGATTAAAGTGATATAAAATCATCAGTAAAAGTGTAGTGAAGATTAAAGTGATATAAAATCATGAGTAACAGTGTAGTGAAGATTAAAGTGGTAGCAAAAATATCAGTAACAGTGTAGTGAAGATTAAAGTGATATAAAATCATCAGTAACAGTGTAGTGAAGTTTAAAATGATAGCAAAAATATCAGTTACAGTGTAACGAAGATTAAAGTGATAGGAAAAATATCAGTAACCGTGTAACGAAGATTGAAGTGATAGTAATTATATAAGCAACAGTGTAGTGAAGATTAAAGTGATAACAAAAATATCAGTAACAGTGTAGTGAAGATTAAAGTGATATAAAATCATCAGTAACAGTGTAGTGAAGATTAAAATGATAGCAAAAATATTAGTAACAGTGTAGTGAAGATTAAAGTGATATAAAATCATCAGTAACAGTGTAACGAAGATTAAAGTGATAGCAAAAATATCAGTAACAGTGTAGTGAAGATTAAAGTGATATAAAATCATCAGTAACAGTGTAACGAAGATTAAAATGATAGCAAAAATATCAGTAACAGTGTAGTGAAGATTAAAGTGATATAAAATCATCAGTAACAGTGTAACGAAGATTAAAGTGATAGCAAAAATATCAGTTACAGTGTAGTGTAGATTAAAGTGATAGCAAAAATATTAGTAACAGTGTATCGAAGATTAAAGTGATAGGAAAAATATCAGTAACCGTGTAACGAAGATTGAAGTGATAGCAATTATATAAGCAACAGTGTAGTGGAGATTAAAGTGATAGCAATTATATAAGTAACAGTGTAGCGAAGATTAAAGTGATAACAAAAATATCAGTAACAGTGTAACGAAGCTTTAATTGACAGCAAACACCGCTCCTTTAACAGTTAGAGACTTCTGGTGACCACGTCAATTTTCGAAACAGTAAATGGATAACTAGTTCGAATAATTAACCTATTCATTTTCTGAACTTTATTCCAACATACGTGTTCTATCGTCTGTTCATGTCTTCACACAAGCGTATATTTCACTCATTCATGACATTCCGTTAGAAAGATATTGAATTTTTAAACCCATTATATTTTACATCGAAAAGTTCCCAACCCTCCACACTCCCAACTGTCCCAGTTTTCTGCATTACCGTAGTTACGCCACGAAAGTCCTTCATGCTCTTGCTCATTTGAAACCCCAACCACAAACAAATCAATTTTCGCTAATATGTGTCAGTTCCCAAAAATGCCGGCGCTTCTCGTCATCAATCTGATTTTGTTGCTGGGTCATCAAAAGTCTATGTTTAGAACTAATCCCATTCTTCGGGCAAATTTTAAACTGGTTTCTTTTTTCACGAGGCGGCTTGGAGGCGCCCATTAATTCTCAAGCGGAGAAAAAGAATATTCAGGGGCAATTTGGAAAAGCATTTTGAGTTCCCATAGAAATCATCGTAGTGGTAGTGAGGGCCGTCTTTGGGAATTTGAATATATATATATATATATATATATATATATATATATATATATATATATATATATATATATATATATATATATATATATATATATATATATATATATATATATATATATATCATGTATATGGCAAGTGTCACTTTATTTGTAGCAGTTTTGTTTTTTTTGTTTTTTTTTCGGGGAGGGGGGAGGAGGTGGTTATTCGTGTATGCCTAGGGGTTAACGTCTTTCTCAGTAATCCCGTATATTCTCGTGAGTAACATAACACGTGCGAGAATCGGTAGAGGTTTTCGCCGCATTGGTAACTTATGGGGTATGTGAGCCGGTCGCTCAGAAAGCATGACAAACTACTGAGAGTAATCTTGCCTAGTACATCAACAGCAGCTGAAAAATGCTGATGTTGACTGCAACGTCCTGTAAGGGATATGCAACAGAAAAATGTCTATAGAACGTGCTTAAAATTACTTAATTGTCTGCTTCTAATGTCTCTAATCCAGTGGTTCTCAACCGGTGGGTTGAAATAAGATTATTTCAAGATCGCATTAATACAAGAACCAGTTACTTGATATTGTGCTTCCCTCTAAATTTTACGGTTCTGTACTTCTCGCCCTAATTAAATTCGTTTTATAACGTAAGTAGACCCGCAAATCACGTTTTATGTAGATGTCTTGACTTGTTCTAGCATGTGTTATTAAATTTAGCTTCTATTTTATGTATACTGTGTAAGGGTGTGTGTGCGTGGGGGGGGGGGTTTATAGGGGAAAATTTGAAAGGGGGGAATGACGTTCTGAACATATCGTAAAGGGGGGAGGGCATGGGCCAAAAAAGGTTGAGAACCACTGCTCTAATCAATGTACGTTTTCCATTTGTTTCTTGAAGAAGTATATCATTGCTTGTTATGATCGTTCATTTAATTTTTGCATGTTCCCAAGGACCCACATTTCCACTGCCGTTAAATGCTTTACTGAGTATCATCATTCAGTGCCTTGCGGGCTGGCGTGGGCGATCATGTTTACATGAACTGTTTCTCTACACAATCTTTCCCCAGTTGTTCATGTTTTCATTAGCTGTTTCTTTACACAATCTTTCCCCAGTTGTGTATGTTTTCATTAGCTATTTCTCTACAACAATCTTTCCCCAGTTGTGTATGTTTTTATTAGCTGTTTCTCTACACAATCTTTCTCCAGTTGTTCATGTTTACATGAGCTGTTTCTCTACACAATCTTTCCCCAGTTGTGTATGTTTTCATTAGCTATTTCTCTACAACAATCTTTCCCCAGTTGTGTATGTTTTTATTAGCTGTTTCTCTACACAATCTTTCCCCAGTTGTGTATGTTTTTATTAGCTGTTTCTCTACACAATCTTTCCCCAGTTGTGTATGTTTTCATTAGCTATTTCTTTACACAATCTTTCCCCAGTTGTGTATGTTTTTATTAGCTGTTTCTCTACACAATCTTTCCCCAGTTGTGTATGTTTTTATTAGCTGTTTCTCTACACAATCTTTCCCCAGTTGTTCATGTTTACATGAGCTGTTTCTCTACACAATCTTTCCCCAGTTGTTCATGTTTACATGAGCTGTTTCTCTACACAATCTTTCCCCAGTTGTGTATGTTTTCATTAGCTATTTCTTTACACAATCTTTCCCCAGTTGTGTATGTTTTTATTAGCTGTTTCTTTACACAATCTTCTCCCAGTTGTTCATGTTTCATAGAACAAGACATCCGTCTACATTAGCTGTTTCTCTACACAATCTTCCCTCAGAAGTTCATATTTTCATTAGCTGTTTCTCTACACAATCATCCCCCAGTTGTTCATGTTCTCATTAGCTGTTTCTCCATACAATCATCCCCCAGTTGTTAATGTTTACATTAGCTGTTTCTCTACACAATCTTGTCCGCAGTTGTTCATGTTTTTATAGAACAAGACATCCACGTTAGCGTGGTCTGCCAAACACAAAATGGCCAGATAGAGTGACAGATGTAACTTTTCTCTGGCGGACTGGCGTGACAGATGTAACTTTTCTCTGGCGGACTGGCGTGACAGATGTAACTTTTCTCTGGCGGACTGGCGTGACAGATGTAACTTTTCTCTGGCGGACTGGCGTGACAAGCACGTAGACCAATCCAATCGCAGCCCATATATAACGGCTATGCTGTTTGTGTGCCAAAATAATGTTGCTAATGTCGTGGGCAGAGACGAAAACAAATAAATGTCATATGGCTAAGCCATCTGGGTATTGTTCTTTTTGTTTCTTCCCATCACTTTTTCCATAAATGTTGTCACTTGTCAGTAAGTTCCTAAGTCTATTCCTCCTCATAAAGTCTCCAAAAAAAATATTGATTGTCTACATCTAACTTCTTAAATAAATATATGTTTTTTCATGTGTTTCATGGAGGACTTTTTCCTTAGTGTTTCTGTCCTTTCATGGTATTGTTTATATTGTTCTCAGAACCCATATACACAGCATCATTGGATAGTTCTGTGGGTCGGCATAGCCGAACGAACGAACAAACTTTATTTTCAAAGGGTTAAGAATCGGGCACGCAGGCCCGGCTAACATTCTGCTCTTCTATCACTCTCTTTCATACATTATTTCGTTCACACATCATTCAAGGCTAACAGAGAACAGCTACAATATAAAAGATATGCATTATAAAGGCATGGGCAAAATGCACCATGTGAGATATGGACATTAGGTAAACGACTGTCCTTTCATGGTATTGTTTATATTGTTCTCAGAACCCATATACACAGTATCATTGGATAGTTCTGTGGGTATTGTTTATATTGTTCTCAGAACCCATATGCACAGTATCATTGGATAGTTCTGTGGGTCGGCATAGCCGAACGAACGAACAAACTTTATTTTCAAAGGGTTAAGAATTGGGCACGCAGGCCCGGCTAACATTCTGCTCTTCTATCACTCTCTTTCATACATTATTTCGTTCACACATCATTCAAGGCTAACAGAGAACAGCTACAATATAAAAGATATGCATTATAAAGGCATGGGCAAAATGCGAACATCAAAACTACACGACACAGTAATATTAGATAATGGTCTGACACTTGTTATTAGCCATGTGGAATATACTGGCCTACCAAAAGGGGACTGGCTGTTATACTAGGGTTTTGTTGTTATTAATATTATTTCTATTATTAAGGGGGAAGGTAATCAGTATTGAGATAGTGTTCGAATAATATAATAGCCGAATGATATGAGCGCTAGTTCTTAAACATCCAGTGCGCTGTTGCCGAGAAAGCATGTTCATCCCCTACACTGGTCAGTTGGACTAAAATGACTTCTCGTCCTTGATTTCGGGGCGTAAATTTCAAGTACCTCAGATGTTGGAGTGTGCTCGCCTGATAGCGACGGACACTGGTAATAGGGAAAGCTAATCCACACGCAAAAGTCAGTCCAGTATAGTAGAAGTAGTAGCAGGTGTATGGACTACGTTTGAGTTCAAAGCGAGCTGGGGGGGGGGGGGGGGGAGAGAATGTAGAATGTAGATGTTTCTCAGGCTGTGTACTTAATGTCCATATCTCACATGCAAACAACAGTGTAGGTTCTATAAAGTCGTTTACCTAATGTCCATATCTCACATGCAAACAACAGTGTAGGTTCTATAAAGCTGTCTATTTAACGTCCATATCGCGTATGCAAAAACAGTGTAGGTTCTATAAAGCTGTCTATTTAACGTCCATATCGCGTATGCAAAAACAGTGTAGGTTCTATAAAGCTGTCTATTTAACGTCCATATCGCGTATGCAAAAACAGTGTAGGTTCTATAAAGTGGTGTACCTAATGTCCATATCTCACATGAAAACAACAGTGTAGGTTCTATAAAGTTGTGTACTTAATGCCCATATCACACATGCACACAACAGTGTAGGTTCTATAAAGTTGTGTACCTAATGTCCATATCTCACATGAAAACAACAGTGTAGGTTCTATAAAGTTGTGTACTTAATGCCCATATCACACATGCACACAACAGTGCAGGTTTTATAAAGTTGTGTACCTAATGTCCATATCACTCATGAAAACAACAGTGTAGGTTCTATAAAGTTGTGTACTTAATGCCCATATCTCACATGCACACAACAGTGTAGGTTCTATAAAGTTGTGTACTTAATGTCCATTTCACACATGAAAACAACAGTGCGGGTTCTATGAAGTTGTGTACTTAATGTCCATATCACACATGCACAAAACAGTGCAGGTTCTATAAAGTTGTGTACTTAATGTCCATTTCACACATGAAAACAACAGTGCATGTTCTATGAAGTTGTGTACTTAATGTCCATATCACACATTCACAAAACAGTGCAGGTTCTATTAAGTTGTGTACTTAATGTCCATTTCACACATGAAAACAACAGTGCAGGTTCTATGAAATTGTGTACTTAATGTCCAAATCGCACATGCGAACAACATTGTAGGTTCTATAAAGCACTTGCAGGTGTATACATATTTTAACCCTCGTTGGTTGTAAGGAGTTCGTTCGCAGTGCCGAGACTCTCCTTGTGTGATCTGTGACAGGAAACTGAAGCAGTGATGTAGGTAACACTGAAAGTTATTGTTTACAAACCCGCCAGAAAGGGTTCTGAAGTTAGTTGAAAATCCTTTACAGGACGTCGCAGAATTTTGTGGCGGTGCGATTTATTGGTAAGTTTACGTTCAGTAGTTTGCCATTGCTTTCTGAACCACCGACACCCATACCACTGAATGAAAACCAACGCCAGACGGTCTGTTTCCCAATCGCCCACAGCTGTGTATCGAACGCGGTATGCGAGATTACGAATTGCGTTCCCAAACCCATCGCCACTGAACGAGCAGAAAGGGACAGTACACCAAACAACCTCATCATTCATCGGGTGGGTTGTTTTTTTCCCTCTACCCGTCTCGTGTGTTGCAATCTGTAACCAGAAGATTTCCTCTCTTTGTCAACGTCTGCGATAACAAACGTCATCGGATATTCCCGCCCTTTTCCTCAACAGACGTCTCCGTATTAACTTGACGCATACCCTTAGAGAATAATGACATTGATAATAATCCGTTGTCAGTGTCGAGACAACACATTTCTTTCCTATTTCTGTGCTGAAGAATACATATGTCAGACAGGAATGTATTTCACAACAGCGTATCCCTTAGTGAATTTATAACAGAAGTCGCATACACGATTTCTTGCCGGGCATATAATGCTGCATCTCATCGGGTGCATATTGCAGAGTTATATATCATATGATGTGAATAAATGAATATAAAAAAAACTGGGAGTTGAATATCATTTGAAGTAAACAAATTAATAATAAACTGGCGATTTCAGCCAGTCTTGTGCAAACAGAAAGAGTTCGTTTTAAATTTGAAATTACCATGGGAATAATAAATGCTCCACACTCGAACTGTGTGTTTTAAGTGTTAAAGATAAAGTATTATTCATTCATTCACTTCATATATATATATATATGTGTGTGTGTGTGTGTGTGCGCGCGCGCGTGTGTGTGTGTGTGTGTGTGTGTGTTATAGAGACCAGATGGAAGCAGAGGACGAGACCGACCACGTAAACGATGGACGCTGGGAATAACAGAGTCAATAGAACTATCGATACATGAAGCCCATAAGCGGGCACTCTCTCGCTGTTTATACTTTACCTCGACACCGCAAAGTACAAGAGGAACATGATGAGAATAGAGAGAGAGAGAGAGAGAGAGAGAGAGAGAGAGAGAGAGAGAGAGAGAGAGATATGATATAAACCTCAGCAGAATGCACCTGACGGGATGCAGCAAAATATGCCAAACAAGAAATGGTGCAACATATTGGTAGACAAGTGTATTTTTTTTATTATCTTGAATTGCATTTACTATCATTGCTTGTCTCTTGTTGGCTCCGTTCAAGAAACGACAAGGCTGATCTTTCATGGAAAATGACAAAGGTGTTCAATTCTTTCTTTCTTTCTTTCTTTCTTTCTTTCTTTCTTTTCTTTCTTTTCTTTCTTTCTTTCTTTCTCTCTCTTTCTTTCTCTTTTTCTCTTTCTTTCTTTTTTCTTTCTTTATTTCTTGCATTCGTTCTTCCTTTCTTCCTTTATGTCTATCTGTCTGTCTGTCTACCTACCTAGATACTAACCTGTCTGTCTGTTTGTATGTCTGTCTGTCTGTCTAACTGGATGTCTATCTGTCTGTCTGTCTGTCTGTCTGTCTGTCTGTCTGTCTGTCTACACAGATATCAACCTGTCTTTTTGTCTACACAGATACCAACCTGTCTGTCTGTCTGTCTGTCTGTCTGTCTGTCTGTCTGTCTGTCTATATAAGGTATCACACTCTTCTATTACCAAGGTATCTTTAACGTTATGTGAACATTGTCGTGTTACAAGACCCTTGCTTCGATGTCCAAGACCCATGCCTTCCATTACTGTATCTGCTAAAGCACTGTGAAGTTGTATCCAGACATTTCTGCTTCCTCTTCTTCTTTCGCCTTCAGATATCAGCTTTAGCACATGCAAGAAATAGTTCACTTAAGCTTACTGACATCTCCAAGGAGTCCCAACCGGCGTGAGTACCGGTCAAAGTAGTTAACTGAAGCTTGTTGACATCTCCATGGAGACTCACACGGTGTGGGTGTGGGTCAAAGTAGTTAACTGAAGATTGTTGACATCTCCATGGAGACTCACACGGGGCGGGTACCAGTCAAAATAGTTAACTGAAGCTTGTTGACATCTCCATGGAGACTCACACGGTGTGGGTGTGGGTCAAAGTAGTTAACTGAAGATTGTTGACATCTCCATGGAGACTCACACGGGGCGGGTACCTGTCAAAGTAGTTAACTGACGCTTGTTGACATCTCCATGGAGACTCACCCGATGAACACAAGACATTGCTGACACCTTGAGCATGAGGGTACACGAGGCAGAAGGTGTGAATCTGAATCTCCTGGAGTTTTCACGTCAACAGACTTCAACCAAAAAGATCAGTAGCGATTGAATGCGAAGTTTTCGAACAATAAATCGCATAAACCTCGTCACCAAGCTTCTACTAAGATTTATAATGATGAGGACAAGAAATAAAATAAAACTGGAAATTGGTGAAGAACAGTATGGATTTGTGGACGGAAAGGGTACAAACAATGCAATATATACATTACTTACGGACACTAATAGAAAGATCAATAGAGAACAAGAAAGACACATATTTGTGCTTCATAGATTATACTAAGACATTTGATAAAGTAAAACATGATGAACTGATGAAAATGTTGGAAGATATCAACATTGATGGGAAAGATTTAAGAATAATAAAGAATATATACTGGAACCAAGTAGCAGCAATTAAAATGGGAAATAAAGAGGGTAGTTACGAACAGATAAAGCTAGGAGTACGACAGGGGTGTGTCTTGTCACCCGATCTCTTCTCCCTATATAGCGAATTATAATGAGAGAGATCAAAGAGATGCCAGGAATACTAATCCGAGGATATAATATAAACAATATACGCTATGCAGATGACACAGTATTGGTGGCGGATAGTGCAAGAGACCTACAACAATTGTTGGACATTGTAGTATCAGAGAGTGCACATAAAGGACTCTCCTTGAATATCAAGAAAACCGTAACAATGGTGATATCAAAGAAAATGGGGACACCAAAATGTGATATAGAAATAGAGGGAAACATTGTTTAACCAAGTGGATAATTTTAAATACCTGGGTGAATTTATAACATCAGATTAAATATGTACAATAGAGATTAAGAGCAGAATATGGCAATCAAAAGCCACATTTCAGAAGATGAAGACTATCTTATGGCATAAGTCACTATCACTGAATGTTAGAAAGAGAGTGCTGAAATGCTATCTAGAACCAGTTTTGCTGTATGGTAGTGAATCTTGGAATGTAAATGAACAAATTAGGAAGAATTTTGAAACAACAAAGATATGGTTCTTGAGACGAATGTTGCGAATTCCTTGGACTGCCTGGGTAACTAACAACGATTGCCTGAAAAAGGCTAATGAAACTAGAACATTATATACAAAAATAGTAAAGAAACACACAGCTTTCTTTGGTCATGTGATGAGAAGAGAGACATTGGAGAACATCATAACAACTGGAAAGATCGAGGGGACGAGATGCAGAAGCAGACTAAGATAAATGATGCTGGATGGATTGAGACTGTGGCATGGAGGAATTCATCAGCAATATTGATCAAGAAAACCAAGAACCGAGATCTGTATAGAGACATGAACGCCTACGCCAGCTGACAGGGCACTTGATGATGATGAGACTTCAACCCGCCACCCAAAAAGGAACCACTTTATAACCATACATGTGTTGCTGTCGGTAACTACATTGTGTGATGGAAATAGCTCCATCTAGAACTGTCTGGGCCACGAACTGTTGTGTAATAAATAATAATGACACACTTATTCAATTTCTTATTGTCCATGCTGTATGGAGTTGGTGAAGATGTCTGTCCGCAGTCTTCTGTCCCATGTACTGCCATTATTATAATCCACGTCGTGTGGCGTTGGTGATCGTGTCAGTCTCGTATGCTGCCAGTCATTGTTGATGTTCCTTCATGCTTAATGCCATGACGTGAAACCGCCCAGCATCTTCTCTCTTGGTCTTCTCACTTGACCTCTTCTCTGCTCCATCTTCCCTTTGTCACAACATACTCCAGCTTTCCCCTTTTCATAGTACCCCCAATGCATGTGAATTGTCCTCTTCTGATGCCAGTAACCAATGCTCTTTGTGAATTACCTTCTTCAAAGATATCTCTATTGTGCTTTATATCGGTGTTCTCATCATTCTTAAGTAAAATCACATAATATTTCCTCAGTTGTCTGTTAATTGTCTATGATTAGCTTCCGTAAATCAGGATTAGCTCTACACAGCAATAAATATCCAGAAGTAATACATTTGACATTGAGACCTGGGTTTTAAAAATAAACAGAACGTTCGAGTTATTGTTTAGTGCCTGCAGTACGATGTGCCATTCCTAATGCCAAGGTTTACAGGATAATTCACAGTCCTACTTCCCAGAACCGGGATAACAAAATTACAGACCTGGTGAGCGCATTTTCGTGTGACGTAATTTGGTCCCAGCCAATCATTCAATCTGTCCTGTCAAAGTCTCTAATTTAGATCTAGCGACTTGTGCCTGGTCTCGGGCAACCCGAATTCTCCCAATCGTTAATGTGTCTGACGCAGTAATTCCCAAATCCCTGGGTGGTAGTTGATTTTTCCACTGTCGTCAATATTTGACGTCATCGTCATGATGTCTATCTATCTATCTATCTATCTATCTATCTATCTATCTATCTATCTATCTATCTATCTATCTATCTATCTATCTATCCATCCATCTATCTATCTATCTATCTATCTATCTATCTACCTATCTATCTTGCAGGGAGTAGCCAGCAGGGGCCACGGAAGTGGAAATCCAGCAACTAATTCAGGATAATGTTCACCCGGGTGATGTGATTATATACACAGAGGTTCGGTGTTGAGAAGCAGGAGAAGTGCCTGAGGTTTTTTAGCAAAATCTAATGGTCGATGTTTGGTGCAGGAGAACCTGGCATATGATACCACAACATCTAGCTTAAGAATGGAGGTAGAGGCAGTCAGTGCAGCTTTCCGCTGGATGGAGAATACGATACACACACACATCGTGATTGTAACTGACTCAGAAAGCATGCTGAGTAGGGTGAGGACAGGCAAGCTTCGTGCCGAGTGCTTGCTTCGCTTCGGAAGTCACGGGTGGCAAGCATCGTCTGGATCTTTTCTCCGGGGCATGCTGGTGTGCTGGGGAATGAACAGGCAGAGAGACTGGCTAGCTCTGCAAAACTTGGTGGAGTATTGATGCATGATAAGGCAGACGTCGTTGCGGCCTTGTGGAAGTACGTGTACACCTCGGAGGAGCAAATGGATCACCATGGTCTGGCAAGAATGCGACAGCGAGGGGTGACGAGAGGATCTGGCCGACGCTCGACGCTCAGAGGAAAGGCGAGACGGAACGAACAAACGAACAAACTTTATTTTAAAAGGGTAACAAATTGGGCACGCAGGCCCATCTTACATTCAGCCCTTTCAATCACTCATCTTTCATTCATCAAATGTGCATGTTACATTAACATAGGGGGGAAAAGCATTGTCAAATGAATTTTGTAAGCATAAACAATGCATATTACGCATGATACATTCGCATGAGAAAACAAAAAAAAAACATTATCGAATGAAAGTTGTAAACATAAACAGTGCATATTGCAATGTTGTGAGACACATCCCCCATCCACCCTCATATCCCGCAGCCACCAACACATCCCCCACACACCAAACCTCCCCCACTCACCCACACATACCTCCACACACTCACACAGAACCAGGCAAACATACATGCCGCCACCCACCCACTGATCCCCCACCCACACACATTTCCCCACCCACACACACATCCTCACCACCAAGAAGAAGAAGAAGAAGAAGAAGAAGAAGAAGAAGAAGAAGAAGAAGAAGAAGAAGAAGAAGAAGAAGAAGAAGAAGAAGAAGAAGAAGAAGAAGAAGAAGAAGAAGAAGAAGAAGAAGAAGAAGAAGAAGAAGAAGAAGAAGAAGGAAGAGGAGGAGGAGGAGAAGAAGAAGGGGGAGAAGGAGGAGGAGGAGAAGAAGAAGAAGAAGAAGAAGAAGAAGAAGAAGAAGAAGAAGAAGAAGAAGAAGAAGAAGAAGAAGAAGAAGAAGAAGAAGAAGAAGAAGAAGAAGAAGAAGAAGAAGAAGAAGAAGAAGAAGGAAGAGGAGGAGAGGAGAGGAGGAGGAGGAGGAGAAGAAGACTGTGGGGTGATAAATATAATAAATTAGAATAAGGACAAGTTTCGCTAGGGGTATTCAGTATGAATGGGGTCTAAAACCCAAACACGCCCTCTATAGGAATTAATATATTGGCTCGTAACCCCCAAGTATTGAACAAGGCAGAAAAGGGTGCAAGTTCAACACTAACATAGAAGAAATGTTTCCCATAGAAGGCTGGGAGATCCGGGAAGTTCTACCACAGACACCCGAGTACTAATCACTCTACCCAGAAGGTGTGTCTATGTGTAAGTTGCCCCGCCCCACATTTAATCTCCCACATATATATAAACAATGACAAGTATCCACTGCCATGCACATCCACAGTATTACACAACAGAGGGACAACAACCACTGTTAGACACAACACTGGATTACATGACAAAGGAAAACAGCCACTGTTAGACAAAACAGTACAATGACTCACTGTATCACATAACAGTAACAATAACTCACTGTATCACATAACAGTAACAATAACTGGACTATAAACTTTTGGAACACCAGGTTAACAATGAAGTAACGTCAAGGCTTTGTTAAACCAAACAAACAAACAATTGTATTGTGGAAACATTTGGGTTATGGAAAACCCTGTTGGCTACAATATGGTGACATGGACATGAAAAATTATCATATTTCAGGCAATGCACACAAAGTATACAACCAAACAGAAGTCCCCAAAAATATTTCCCCAAACAAAAAGGTTCACATCAAATACATGTGTCAAACACAAAACAAAGTAAATAATCCATACAAAGAACTAGATAAAGAAAATCTATCTAATCTGTCTCTAGAAATATCCTAGGGGTCTGATGATGACTCCCTCTCCTTCAATATCCACTAGAAAAAGTCTGGCCATAATCACACTCTCTATAATCCAGGAAAACAGCTGCTTTGCATATATCCACCTATTCAGAAAATTGGGGATTGCACACACACACACACACACACACACACACACACACACACACACACACACACACACACAGAACTTTCACTTCTGGATCATATATCCATCGCGAAAAACATGTAGGAGTAATCCATATGAATCCAATGTGGATATACTGTAATCTCTCAAGTCACAGTTGCTAAGTCACTGGGCTAGGAGCGTTCCAGGGTGATATAACAGACAGGTATAAATAAGTCTGAAGCGTTCTGGCGTGGCGTGACACACAGGAGTCCATGTGATTGATTTGATCAGGATCAGGCACAAACACTTTCAGTATCTCTTTGGATGAGGAGTGACATCACATAATCCATTAGAATTTCCTGACAGAACTTGAATTGGGCATGAATATTCCAGCCCCTTTCTCTGGGTTAAGATGTAGGTTATTCTTTCTTCAGTTGAATATACGACTTGATTGACGGGAGTTGGTAATGCTTGATTGTCCCTGTCTGGGATATGATGGATGAGAAGATTCAAAGGAAGCTGGTAGTCTACAAAATCAGTTGGTTAAATCCATACTGGTAAATGATGGTGAATTCCAGACTATCCCTGAGCCTCTGGAATATGACAGTTGAACGTGGAATTAGGCGGTGACTTTTAGAGAGGATATACGCTGAAAACCATCTAGGCCAGGCATGCCTCATGTCTTTGCAGACATTGAAAAGCTTAACACCATCTGTAAGTTCCCAGAGGTAGGGAATCCACTTCCGCATATTCAAAATCCGTTACGTATCCAGGCAGTGACATTCAGGTTCAGGGTGAGTAGCAGTAACCAGCACTCTTTGTAGAATATTAGAGGAGGCTGATATCCCAGTTTCCTGCCTCTAAATCCAAACAAGTTGACTATAAATCCAGTGCCAAGCATGGTGACTAGTGCCAATACTCCACCACCATCTCTAGCGCTGTATAGTGAAGAAGAACAGGGTTGATATAGATTAGTTATACAATCCAAACTTGGATAACAATGTATCATAATAAACTATACATATATATGATGAATAACAGTGTATCATAATTAAAAATAGAGGGAACAAAAGGGAAGAAGAAAAAAAAAGTGTAGCTAGTTCCCTAGCACTTGTCGCCTACTGTAGAGTTTTGACCCACTCCAAAAGTGAGTAAGATATCTACTCAATAGGTGCATCTCCTCTTGACTGATACTGGAGCTTCCTGGGAGGTTATCTTCACCTCCTAAATATGCAAACATCTTTTGATAGTACCGCTGTCACATCATGGAAAAAGTTCCTGAGACAATGTCCTCATGTACACAATTCATAAATCTCCTTTCCATAGTTACAAACAGCATTATGTGACTACCACTGATAAATGGCAAAAGGGCTAGCTACCAGATTAGTCATCTCTTCTTGCATCATCATCATCATCATCATCATCATCATCATCATCATCATCATCATCATCATGTGTTTGTCCCTAATGGGGGGGGGAGTTAAAAGATCTACTCCAACAGTAACATCATGAATAGAATATACATATGATGAATAACAGAAAACCTTGTTAGTCTTTTACTAAACATGGTATGAACTCTCTAGTGGGTATTACCCAACATCTCAAAGTAAAAACACAAGAGCATGGTGTCATTTCCCAATCCCTTGAGATTATATATAGATATATCATACCAAATGACAATCTTATAACAGCATTTATTACAGCATCAAGCAGTAACAATCATGAGCATAAAAGGTAAAATACTCATAAAAGAGAAATCATGGGAATCTTTTCCCATACACTTGAGATTATGTATATCATACCACATGAAAATCCCATAACATCATTTATGAAAAAGGACTACAAGACAATCTCTGTGTATTTACAACCAGGTAAACAAAAGATTAACTCCTAAGTGCATGAAAAAGTCAAGCAAGAATATCTCTCTCTATCTAACAAACTATTAAAGTTGTACACAGATGTGAAATAGTAATATTTCTCCCTCATAAGGGCAGAAATACAAAATATGCACTCAGGAAAAAACACTTTAAAACACAGAGACCAGTTGTGAAAAATAAGCATTTAGGAATAAAGTAAGTTCACAAAATCATCTCAGAAGATGACTCATAGCAAGATTATATTGTAAGCTTTATGAAGGCTGACTGGACAAAATGGCTATGTCCAGGCTGTGTGACGTAAACCAACATTTCAATGAAAGCGATTCTCCTAATTTTCACACACACAACTTCAATCATGATATTAGTTGCCTCAAAGCATTTATCCTAATACATAACATGATATGTTTTATATAATATAATGCTCACCTAAAGCGCAGAGAATACGTAGCTAATAATTAACCCATTAACAATGGGTCACCCGCTAACATTGGAGAAACATGGCGATTGACCAGACCCTTTGTCTACCCAGCCTTTGTCTAGATTAAGCCTGTGTTTCCGGGGCGCGGCCAATCAATTGTCTTTAAACGAAACGAAATTTCGTTTCGTTAATTCTCCCGTCGGGCCTTTTTAATAGCCTCTACTCTTCAGATAGCGTGTCCTAGCAACGTCTGCTGGAAAAGACTGCGAGATGATGACATATATGTCACAAAGACGAAGAAGAAGAATAAGAAGAAGAAGAAGAAGAAGAAGAAGAAGAAGAAGAAGAAGAAGAAGAAGAAGAAGAAGAAGAAGAAGAAGAAGAAGAAGAAGAAGAAGAAGAAGAAGAAGAAGAAGAAGAAGAAGAAGAAGACATATATAATCAGATTGCTACTGGTATTATTGGTGTTGGGACTCTTCGCTGGCTGCTGAGGATGTGGACGGAGCGCTTATGGGAATGCCCCAAATGCTGTGATGTCGGTTCCTAAATCAATCAATCAATCAAATCTATCTATCTATCTATCTATCTATCTATATATATATATATATATATATATATATATATATATATATATATATATATATATATATATATATCTGTCTGTCTGTCTGTCTGTCTGTCTATCTATCTATCTATCTATCTATCTGTCTATCTGTCTGTCTGTCTGTCTGTTGTATAAACGATCTATCATCCGCCCACGTGTCAATTTGTCTGACATTATGTCTGTCTCTCTAATGTATGTTTGTCTGTCTGTCAGTCTGTTTGTTTGTCTGCCTGCCGCTCGGTCTGTCGGTCGTTAGGTCTGTCTGTCTAATGCCTGCTGACTGTCTGTCCGTCTTCTGACTGCCTGCCTGCCTGCCTGCCTGCCTGCCGGTTGGTCGGTCTGTCGGTTGATCGGTCTGTCTGTCTGTCTATCTGTCGGTCGGTCTGTCTGTCTAATACATATCTGTTTTGTCTATTCATTCATCATTAGATCCAAATGGTCACTTGTCTATCTGTGTTTCTGTTTGTCCGACAGTCTGCCTACCCATCAGTTTCGTTCGAACCTCCTGTCCGGCCTCAACATACTGAATCAAACATACTACCATTTAATGTCTCACGATGGCCGAGCAGTATAGTACACTTGTTCGTTTAGCAATATACTGCCGCCCGATGCTCATGTATTTAGAAAGCCATGGAAGAGGGGTTTCTTTCCTTGGCCTATGTTCCAATGTCGACTTAGCCTAAACTTCTTATAGGCCGTGCCTTGCGGCGTTGGTGACCATGTCTTTCCCCAGCCCTCTGTCGCGTGAGCTGCCAATCATTTCTGAAACTGATATTCCTCCATGTCATGATGCCAAACTGTCCAGCATCTTCTCTCTTGGTTTCCTATCGCTTCTCTTCTTCTAAACTTTCCCGTTGTGGCGACATACACCAGCTTTCTCCTTCTCATCTCCTGCCCAAAGAATGTGGTCTGTCTGCTTCTAAAGCCAGTAACCAGACCCCTTTGTGAGTTAATCTCTTTCAATATAACCTCATTACTCTTTACATCCGTCCGTGGCGTTCTCATTATTCTTCTATAAAATCACATCTCTGCAGCTTCCACATACTTCATAACAAGTCTGCTGATTGTCCATGTCTGGCTTCAATAAATGGGGATTAGCTCGATATAGCTTTTAACAGCTATTTTTTTTTCTACCTCGATTGACAAATATAAATTTTCGAGAATATTCTTCATCTTATTACATGACGTTTTTGCGTGGGCTATTCTAGATTTCAGTCTAAACTATACCAGTAAATTTTCTGGGACATGAAAGCGGCCGGCGCGGAATTTACCATATCACCCATCGAGTGCCGACTGGTCTAAAAGGATGGGACTGTCAGAATATACACAGTGCGTCTCCTGTATTGACAAAAAGGCCATTTACATCACCCTCACCTGCAGATCCACAACAACAACAACAACAAATAACTGGTAGTTATACCATCATGAATGACTGGAAACAGCAGGATCGAATACTCGCTGTGTGAACTTTAAGACATGAGCTAATGATATTTTCTAAACGGCGCTCACCAAACCCGACACCCCATGTTGTGCCAAAGTCTTCGGGCGAAGGACGGCCAGTGGGAGGGTACAACCTTATCCTAGAGCAGTGGTTTTCAACCTTTTTTGGCCCATGCACCCCTTCAACATATGTTCAGAATAGCATCCCCCCCCCCTTTCGTACTTCCTCCCTATAAACCCCTCGCCTTTTTTTTTACACAGTAGCCGGTCTCCCTGGCCAAGGTGTTAAACGACTTTCTCCGTAATCCCGTTTATCCACGCTGGGTAACGCAGGGCGCGAGAATTAAAAGCGGTTCTCGCCGCGTTGGTAACTTACGGGATAAGTGAGCCTTCCGCTCAGAAAGCAATGGCAAACTTCTGAGCGTAATCTTGCCAAGAAATCAACGACAGTGGTTAAATGCTGGTGTTGACAGCGATGTCCTGTAAAGGATATGCGGGAGAAAAAAATACGTAAACATGGAAGCTAAATTTAGTAACACATACTAGAACAAGTCTAGACGTCTACATGAAACGTGATGTATGGGTCTACTTATAATTATAAAACGAATTTCAGAAGGGCAAGAAGTACAAAACCGTAAAGTATGGAGGGAAAAACAATATCAAGTAATCGGTTCTTGTATTAACGCGATCTTGAAATAATCTTAATTCCCCCCCCCCCCACCTGGAAACCCTAAAACTCCCCCCTGGGGGAGGGGAGGGATTACCCACCGGTTGAGAACCACTGTCCTAGAGCAAGAAAATGCAACCTAAAGACTAAATGTCATGGCAGAGCAGACCACGCCCTAAGTCTTTGCGGGCAACTGGTTTAGGATGGAAGCTCCAACATATGGAAAGTTAGAGCATTGCTTTGCTGATCAGGCAGCTTATGCAGCCTGTCTTGTTCCAGGTGTATTGGTGTTACCTTTCTTATGGAGCAAACTTGACAGGATGAGAGAGGGATCATATTGCATGGGCAACGCATGGTCTTTAAAATGTCCCTATGTGTCTCAAGCGCACTGGACATATTGTGTTCGGGCCATATTTGTATCGATCACTTGGCACTGGGTTGGTTATATGGTCATATTGTGTTCGGGCCATATTTGTATCAATAACTTGGCACTGGGTTGGTTATATGGTCATATTGTGTTTGGGTCATGTTTGTATCGATCACTTGGCACTGGGTTGGTTATATGGTCATATTGTGTTTGGGTCATGTTTGTATCGATCACTTGGCACTCGGTTGGTTATATGGTCATATTGTGTTTGGGTCATGTTTGTATCGATCACTTGGCACTGGGTTGGTTATATGGTCATATTGTGTTTGGGTCATGTTTGTATCGATCACTTGGCACTGGGTTGGTTATATGGTCATATTGTGTTTGGGTCATGTTTGTATCGACCACTTGGCACTGGGTTGGTTATATGATCATATTGTGTTCGAGCCATATTTGTATCGACCACTTGGCACGGGGTTGGTTATATGGCCAGTATCACGCCGGCCTTTTTTACTTCCCGAGGCATTTCCTGGTACTCACGTTAACCTGGGTCCGTTAGAATAATGCCCCGATGCCGATTTCAAACAGGTTTAAAAGTCAAGAGGGTCTATTTCATTGCACCGGGTGTTATCCCTTAGGGCTCGGTCTCTTTCCGTCTAGCGGCCTGTCGAGAGCGTCGCACAAAGCACGACCTCCGTAGCTCCAGCGACAACCCCAGGAGTCTCCGAGAACATTACCCTCGTGAACTGAATGACGTAGCCAGCAGTTGAACCCATGACCTTCGCTGAGCGAGTCAGACGGCGTAACCACTTGACCACGGAGACTCACCTCCCCCTTCCTCCCCCCTACGATGCGGATTAAAACCCATTACATTTGTGACCCTATGGCCACGGAGAAGGCGTGGAACCCACAAGGCAAACGAAATAGAGGAAACTCTGTCATCACAGCCTGCTCCGTGGCGATGGTGCTACGGAGGCAGTTCGTGATCCCGCATACCGGCGTTCGAAATACAGCTGTGGGAGATTTGGCAGCAGACCGCCTTGCGTTATTTTTTTACGAAATGGTATGGGTGCCGGTCGTTCAGAAAAAAATGGCAAACTATTGTTCGTAAACTTGCCAAGAGATCACAACAGTACAGAATGCTGGTGATGACTGCGATGTCCTGTAAAGAATATACAACAAACTTTTTTTAAACTATGATCACACGGACAAGAATTTAAAGACAGCTATGAACAATATGGGAGGAGATGGAGGAAGTTGCAGGAGGTAGCAAACGATAGAGCGACTTGGCGTGAGTTGGGAGAGGCCAGGGGTGGTCAAAGCTCCACTGGGGAATAAAGAGCAGAAGAATCTGGAAACATGAACTATTATTAGCTGCGATGAATTACAGGACGTTAATTCTTCTAGAATATTGAACAGAGGTCCGTACTGTTATGATTATCACAATTATCGAGCAGGGATGCGTGTATTTGATTATGAGACAAGCGTCCGCATAATTAGATATTGCAGAGGAGATAGCCAGATTTAGGTACGTCAAGAATATATTGAATTAGCATGGAAAGGTCGATAGATTTTCTTCAAGTGTTTTGTAAAAATTGTGTGACTGCTTCTATAGAAGTAAACAAAGATATAAATCTTTGCTTTATTGACTACACACAGGCTTTCGATAGAGTAAGACATGTCAACATGGTAGATGTGCTTGCAGATCTGCAAATTGATGGGAGAGATATTAGACTTATAAAAACATATATTGGAAACAACAAGCTGCAACAAGGATTGATAATGACGTGGGACAATATCAGCCTATTAAGAGAGGTGTAAGACAGGGATGTGTAATGTCTCCAGATTCTTTTTCCCTGTGCAGTGAAAATATTTTCAGAAATGTAAAAGATACAACTGGAGGACGAAACATCAATAACATTAGATATGCAGATGATACAGTCTTGATTGCAGACAATGAGCGGGATCTGCAACAATTAGTAGATCGGTTGTTGCACATAGTGAACAACTGGGGTTAGAATTAAATTGTAAAAAGACACAGATTATGGTCGTCACTAGGAAGAAAGAAATACCACAATATAATATACAAGTAAATGCGAATATTCTTCAACAAGTTAATCGGTACAATTATCTCGGAACAGTCATAACATCTGATGGGGGATGCCTTGAAGAGATTAGAACAAGAATCCCCATGGCGAAAGAATCCTTTAGCAAGATGAAACACATACTGACCAATAAAAAGATGTCAATTGAAATGAGAAAAAGAGTGTTGAGGTGCTACATAGAGCCTTTACTTTTGTTTGGATGTGAAACTTGGACAATGAGCAGTCAAGCTGAAAAACATATGATGGCTGTAGAGATGTGGTTTCTGAGGAAGAATACCATGGATAGGCATAAAGACCAATGGCCAAGTACTGTACTTCAGGAAACAAATGAAAATCGTAAATTGATTAGAGAAATTAGACGTAGACAGTCAAAATTTTTTGGGCATGTTATGAGAAGAAATGAATTGGAGAACTTTGTGACAACTGGCAAGATCGAAGGGAACAGACCAAGGGGAAGACCGAGAAGTAGATACCTGGATGGCTTGGCTACATGGCATGGTCGAGACAGGAACACTGAGCTGATCCACGATTCTGGTGATCGAGTGAGATGGCAAGACATGACTGCACACGCTTATCGGCATAGCACATGATGGATGGATGGTTCCATTTCATATATAGAGATTACGCTGACTTATACAATCACATGGGACAAATTTAACTCAGCAGCGTTTCCAGAGCTTTTCTACTCTCGTCTTTTAGTTCTCAGAATCATACACGAAAGTCAATATGTTGCTGTCCCCCCTCTTCCCCCCCCCCCCCCCCACACCTTAACTTATAAACACTTCCAGTGACATCATCGCGACCATCGAAATTTCCGGGTGACTGATATTTCACCATATCCAAAAACTTGCGAACAGGATCCGTGAGCCGCTTACCAGGCGTTCGAAACGCAGCCGCGACCCATTTGTGCAGCAGACCGTGACGCGTTGTTGTATAACGTGTTGGTATGGGAGCCGGTCGTTCAGAAAGCAATGGCAAACTACCGAACGTAAAATTTGCCTAGTACATCAACAGCAGCTGAAAAATGATGGTGTTGACTGCAGCGTCCTGCAAGGGATATGCAAAATTGGGGGAAAAAATGTAAATCATCTGGTTTCTTGAGTTGTGATGAGTTGCGTTGTGATGAGCTGAGCTTAGTTGTGATGAGTTGAGTTGTGATGAGTTGAGTTGTGATGAGCTGAGTTGTGATGAGTTGAGTTGTGATGAGTTGAGTTGTGATGAGCTGAGTTGTGATGAGCTGAGTTGCATCAAGATCCGATATCGCAACACTATGGACATTCCATTGCGCTCCGTCGTCATCTTCATCAACTAGCGAAGAGTCCCAATACTAAACGTACCCGTTAGTAGTAGGAGAGGGTCTCTATGCGGCGCAATGAGGGCGGTTTTGAGAGGGATGACAAAGAAAATAGAAGGAGGACCATGAGGACCCGCATTTTTTAGTAAGAGCAAAGAAGGGGGAGTGGGGGAACATAATTTATGCATAATCGATTGGTGTGCGCCGGCTGTTACGAGTTGATGTATTCGTATCTTTGATAAGATCGGTGAATATCTGTGAGCAAAAAGTCGATATTGCCGGCAGGTGTATATTAGTGTCGGGGTCGAGGGAGGTCGCTGGTGCCATCTGTTGTTTTTAATTACGGGCGGTGTCGGAATAAAATAATAAGAGCAGAGAAAGATGTGTAGGGTGGGTTGGTAAGTGGTGAAAGACGGGGTGGGTGTGCGTAGCTGGTCATAGGGGGATATCACCAATGTGTAACAGGGGTTCTAGTTACTGCCATTGCGCTTGACAGGTTCGAATCTCAAGGTGTGGTTGAGGTAGTGTGGTGGTGGTCGAGTTGTAACGGAGCTAGGTGGTAGCATTGGTGGTTCGAATCACGCTGCTGGTCGATAACGATGTCCGCCCTAGACGGGTACTTTTTAAATGGATACTAAGGGATGGTGAGGGCTGGTGAGGGATGCCGCTGCCTCCCTCGCCCTCGTGTTGGGTTGTGGTCTGGGTCCTTCCAAGCTTTGTGTTTTCCTAGATCGATATTTTTTTATTGTCTGTGGGTTAAAAATGAATGTAAATGCCAGTTGTTGATATTAATCGGGGTATGTGTAACAAAGCACAGGTCGCCTGATACAGTACTCTGTATTGTTCATACTCCCAGTCATCCTAACTGTGGCGCCAGGGGTCTATGCCTCATGGCTCGAGGTGAGGTCTATGCCTCCCTCGTGTTGGGTTGTGATCTGGGTTCTTCCACGCTTCGTGTTTTTCCTAGATCGATATTTTTTTTTGATTGTCTGTGGGTTAAAAAAGAATTTAAATGGCCGGTAAATTATGCAAGGTAGTTGGTGATATTAATCGGAGTATGTGTAACAAAGGAAAAGATCAATTGAACTAGGTGGGTAGGCTCAGTAAAGATGAGTTCGATAACGGCGGCGGCATCGTTCCTAATTGTTTCACAAGCTGTGACCAGCTGTATAACCCTTCCTTGTCTTCACATTTGTATGGTAACACTGTCGCATTGGAGATGCGCGTGATAAAGCTGTCAGCCATGGTAAAGAAGAAAAAAAATAATTATTTTCCCGTTTGTATAGACGTACACAAGCTAGTTGGTACCATAGGCCCCCTCATATGGAGGTGATAAGTTCGAAGCTCGATTCTTTATCGTTGGTAAGTGTATGGGGTGCGTAGTTGGTCATAGAGGGATATCACCAGTGTGTTACAGGGGTGTCTAGTTGTTGTCAATACGCTTGATAGGTTCGAGTCCTACTGTGTGGTGGAGTAGTGTAGTAGTAGTAGTAGTAGTCAAGGGTTAACGGGGACAGGTGGTGTTGTAGGCATCGTTTTAGAGTCGAAACACGCACCTGGTTGATAAGGGTGTCCACCCTAGGTGGCTCTTTTTAAGTGTATTCTAAGCCGTAAATGTATAACAACGGTGTCTAGTTGCTGCCATAGCGCTTGTCAGGTTCGAAACCTGCTGTGTGGTGGTGTAGTGTGCCAGTGGGCGAGTATGTAACGCAGCTAGGTGGTATCATTGGCGGTTCAAATCACGCTCCTGGTCGCTAACTATACCCAACATAGGCACCAGAGAAGCGAATCCCGCTATGTGAGGAATCTGTTAAAGTAAGATTGGTGTCACATGTTTCGTATCTTTGCTAAGGTTGGTTTACAACATCTGTGACTAAAAAGTCAGTATTATCCGCATGTGTATAGTAAAATAAATAATGTGTATTGGAAATTAGGTGTGCTGGCGACAGTTGGTACTATTAATTATATCACCATTATATGTTAACAAAGGAGAACTCAGGTGAATCGTGTGTCGACCAATGCGGGAGAGATTGCCTGCCTCGCTATTTACTCTGTAATGCCAATAGCTTCAGTTTTCCTATTGCGGTTATTAGTGAGCTGTAGAAACCTGTAGTGGTTTATGCACTATCGTCACACAGTATAAAGGAAAACTTTAAAAAGTCAAGATGGCGGCTAGTACTAGTAGTGGTAGGTATGGCTTAGTGATATTCGTTGTTAAGGGGTGGGTGAGTGGCGGCGTGGGTAGATAGAAGCTTCCGAGCCACTTTCATCATACACTTTCAGATCGTTAAAGGAAATCCTTGAAGAAAAAAAAACAATAAAATAAAAAAGTAAAGAGGACCCTCCATGTCGTTGTGGGTGTCGGACTTGAAGCAGATCGAACCTGATGGTGGCGTAAGGCCATAACAATTAAACAACATGACTGCTAGCTGTTCTATAATGCGGCAAAACTATGTGCAGACCTCCATCCTTTGAGATGAGTCTGATTGAGGCTTCCGGCGGTAGCTTGACTTGTGAAGCAAACAAACTGATGTGTGGCTTACAACCAATCAGGGTGTTGGTCTTAGAATTGATCCACATTTTATGTTAGACAATCACTGATTGGCTGGCAACTATACTGTGGGCGGGGCTTACTTTATGTAATATATAACCAACTCACCAGCTCTCACTCACCTTGCGCTTTACACAAGAACGACGAACGACCGAGTCTTCAATTTTGTGGTTATTCAAATGCTATTTGCCTTCAAGTGTAGAAAGTTTGCCAGGCACCTGTTTGTCTTAGTATCTACGGACTATCAACCATATACGGACATACCGATTTAGTGGAGCTGTCTCCCAGTTTTTGGCTATTCACAACTGACTTGTAAGAATTCTCAACCAGTTTCTTACCCAGACGCATCCCAAGTGTAAGCATCAGTATTATTCTGCCTTAGTTTACAACGGCATCTGCAAAGATTTCATCACCGGTTGAAACAGAGACTGGTACAACTTGTTCGGGTTTGATACCGCATACTAAACTAGTGAACATTACATCTCGTTGTTTGGATATTTGGTATCCTAAACTAGTCAACGTCAAGTTATCTACCATTAGTGCAAGTTATAAACTAATTATATTCAACATCATATACAGAGGCTCGGTGTGAACAGGTTTCAAGTCGAGTGTTGATTATCTCACTATCAACTCGCTAGTGAAAGTACCTAAAAAAATGTCTACTAGGCAAGCATCTAAGAACCACTTATGTGCAACTTGTGGGAAAGGTTTCACTGATGCAAGTAATCTTCGTCGCCATATTCGGATCAGTCACAGTACCAAGGAGCAAGTGTATTCGTGTCAAACTTGTGGTCATAATTTTAACAGGAAAGACAATCTACAACGCCACATTACAAAAGAACACACAACACCAGGATCACCAGCCAGTGTAATACCAACAGAAACTTCAACACATTTTTCACCAACAGTGCGTAAGAGACCAGCAGCTACTAATAGCGAGGTGGCAGTCAGCGAGAAGAATACTAAACAAGATAAAAACACCTATCCAGTTAGCGACACACAACCCAAGGATGAAGCGGCTTCTCTACACATGCTACCAGATGATGTCAAACAAGTATACACCGACAACTGGAATAGTATCAAAACACATCACAAGATCAACAAATATATGTCTGTCTATACATTTTTATTGGTCCACAGACACAGCACCCTAAAGACTGGACAGATATCTTGTACACGAGCTTTAACACTCAAAGGAGCATATTCAAAATCAACGTTAGTTATCATGTAGTCCTTAGGCACATCGAAACACAAGCTCTTCGCTTCTACCACGCATCTTTCAATAACGCTTCTGTCTTAGAAATTCCACAACTAATTCGAAGCAGACAAAACTTTGACGCTTTTATCAAAACAGTACACGAACACGACATTCTTACATACGCTAGGCAACAACGTCCAAATACCAAATACACTACAGAGACGATTCCAGCTATAAGTTTTTATCTCTATCATATATCAGAATTCTGTCTCGTTTAATAAATAACCACCGTTTATGACCAAGGTTCGACACCGTTGTGCATGGTGTGTATATGATCATATTAGGTATAACACCACCGGTTGATCAACCATTTTGTGTACTGATATTATGCTTCATTTTATTTTTGTAAAATTTACTGGAAATACTGTAAAATAAACAGTTATATGTATAATATTTGCACTCCCTTGTTGGTTTTTAGTGTTGACGGTCCATATGGGTGTCATGTGATGAGCTGGTGTTACATGTTGATGGTCAAGAAATATTTCAACCAAACTTATAAATATATCGACCAAACAGGAAAATGTGTTAACCAAAGACGAAAACTATGGGTCAAGTAAAGAAAAAAGTTCAAACAAGTTTATAAAAAATAGGAAATAATGCTAGTCAAACTAATAACAAATGGTGGTCAAATACAGAAATATCTCATCCGAACTTATAACAAGCAAGACAATATAATAGTTAAATCAAGAAATATGTTGACCGAAGTAATACAATAGGTAGAACGATGGACAAACTTATAAATATTTCACTCAATCTTAAAAAGACTAGGAAAATTTGTTAGCCAAATAGGCAAAATATTGGTCAGATACACAAATATCTCAATCAAACTTATAAAAAGTAGGAAAATTGTTAGTCAAACTAATGAAAAGGGTGGCCAAATACATAAATATCTCAACCAAACTTATAAAAAGTAGGAAAAATAATAACCAAACTAATTTAAAATGGTAATAAAAATAGGAAAATCTCGACCAAACTTATAAAAAGAAGGAAAATTGTAAGTCAAATGTAAAACATGTTAAGCAAATAGGAAACCGTATCAACCAAATAGGAAAAATATCGCTCAAACTTATAAATAGCGCGTCCAAACTTATAAAAAGTAGGAAAATGTGTTAGCCGAAGGGTGAAAATATTGCTCAAATTAATAAACATGGGTAAACACAGAAAGATGTCCACCAAACTGATAAAAATCTCCGCCAAACTTATGAAATGTAGGAAAATTTGTTAACCAAAAGGGGATAATGTCGGCCAAATACAGAAATATCTCCACCAAACTTATGAAAAGTAGGAACATTTGTTAACCAAATAAGAAAGAAATATTGGCCATGTAAAGAAATAGCGCATCCAAATTGACAAAATATAGGAAACTTTATTAGCCAAAGGTAAAAACTATTGACCAAGTAAATAAATTGCTCGTCCAACCCCATAAAAGGTAGGAAAATTTCTTACCCAAATGTGAAAAAGATCGGCCAATCTTATAAATGGCTCATCCAAACTTATAAAAAGTAGGAAAACAATATTAGCCAAATCAACTAAAAGGCTGACCAAACTTATAAATATATCATCCAAACTGACCAAAGTAATACAAATATTGGGTAAATATAGAAATATGTCGACCAAACTTTTACAAATCGCCAGTAAATTTATGAAAAATATGACATTTTGTTAACTAAATGTGAAAAAATATCGACCAAACTTATAAAAAGCTCTGCCAAACTTATGAAGAGTAGGAAACTTTGTTAACCCACACGAAGAAAATTATTAACCAAAGATAGAAAATATCGACCTAAATAGGAAAATTTGTTAGCCAAATGGGAAAAATATTGGCCAAGTAAACACATATTTCAACTAAACTTATAAATATGTCATCCAAATTTACAAAAAAAATAGGAAAATTTGTCGACCAAGTAAGAAAATATAGTACCAAAACTGGAATAAATACTAATCAAAGTGAGAAAAATACCAAACAAACTAAGAAATATGTATGGTAAAGTAAGAAAAAAGTTGGCCAAAGTAATAAATACGCTAGCCAAGTGAAGAAATATTAACCAAGAGGAGAAAAAATTATAGCAAACTAAGAAATTTGCTTTCACAACTTGTCGAATTGCCCTACCAACTACCCCATTTGCTTTTACAACTTATCAAATTGACCAATTAACCTCACAAATTCCCCACTGACTCTCACAATTTTACCACTTGCCATTACAACGTGTCGACTCCCTCTCACAATTTACCCAAAGGGGTTTACTATAGGTATTATATATCCACAATCAAGCGCTCTCACACTCACAAGAATAACGAAATACTGGGATTTAAGACTGTTTTTAATCAATTTCTTTGTTTGCAGTCAAAGCATAGAAATTCCGCCAACCACCTTGTTGTTGAAGTATCCAAGGACTTAGCTTATCAACCATATATTCGCCTACAGATTTAGCGAAGTCCTCTTCCAGGTCTTGGACATTCACATCTGCGTTGTAAGAATTATCAACCAGATGCTTACCCAGACGCATGCCAAAGGTAAACAGCATAATTATTCTCCCATAGTTGATGACGTTATCACCAAAGAATTCATCACTGACTAAAACAAAGACTTGGAAAACATGTTCGGGCTTGATACAGTCTTCTAGTCTCGTGAACAACACAGATTGTTGTTTGGCTATTTGACCGACTAAACCAGACAACGTCGAGTTATTTGCCTTTTTGGAATTGTAGGAACTAATAATAGTCAGCGCCATATTCACCATCTCGCTATGAACTTGTCTCAAGTCAATCGTTGCTTGTGTCATTATTATACTGATAGCTAACGTTCAGCAAAAGATGTCTAGCAGGCAAACTGCTGATCCACTATTGTGAAACGGTGCAAAGTGGTCAAAATGGATAATAACATAATACTTGTATAAAGAGATGGACTCGTCTCTTCTGGTTGGTCAAATTACCCAACCAACTGGAGATAAAATGGTTGTCACCGAAACCTCTAGACGCGTGTTTTAGACAAGAGATGTGATTATCGATCAGTATGGTCACTGTTAATTAAAATTTAAAAAGTAAAGTTCCACAAGAACATCTCTATGCTTTGACTGCAAACAAAGAAATTGATTAAAAACAGTCTTAAATCCCAGTATTTCGTTATTCTTGTGAGTGTGAGAGCGCTTGATTGTGGATATATAATACCTATAGTAAACCCCTTTGGGTAAATTGTGAGAGGGAGTCGACACGTTGTAATGGCAAGTGGTAAAATTGTGAGAGTCAGTGGGGAATTTGTGAGGTTAATTGGTCAATTTGATAAGTTGTAAAAGCAAATGGGGTAGTTGGTAGGGCAATTCGACAAGTTGTGAAAGCAAATTTCTTAGTTTGCTATAATTTTTTCTCCTCTTGGTTAATATTTCTTCACTTGGCTAGCGTATTTATTACTTTGGCCAACTTTTTTCTTACTTTACCATACATATTTCTTAGTTTGTTTGGTATTTTTCTCACTTTGATTAGTATCTGTTCCAGTTTTGGTAATATATTTTCTTACTTGGTCGACAAATTTTCCTATTTTTTTGTAAATTTGGATGACATATTTATAAGTTTGGTTGAAATATGTGTTTACTTGGCCAATATTTTTCCCATTTGGCTAACAAATTTTCCTATTTAGGTCGATATTTTCTATCTTTGGTTAATAATTTTCTTCGTGTGGGTTAACAAAGTTTCCTACTTTTCATAAGTTTGGCAGAGCTTTTTATAAGTTTGGTCGATATTTTTTCACATTTAGTTAACAAAATGTCATATTTTTCATAAATTTACTGGCGATTTGTAAAAGTTTGGTCGACATATTTCTATATTTACCCAATATTTGTATTACTTTGGTCAGTTTGGATGATATATTTATAAGTTTGGTCAGCCTTTTAGTTGATTTGGCTAATATTGTTTTCCTACTTTTTATAAGTTTGGATGAGCCATTTATAAGATTGGCCGATCTTTTTCACATTTGGGTAAGAAATTTTCCTACCTTTTATGGGGTTGGACGAGCAATTTATTTACTTGGTCAATAGTTTTTACCTTTGGCTAATAAAGTTTCCTATATTTTGTCAATTTGGATGCGCTATTTCTTTACATGGCCAATATTTCTTTCTTATTTGGTTAACAAATGTTCCTACTTTTCATAAGTTTGGTGGAGATATTTCTGTATTTGGCCGACATTATCCCCTTTTGGTTAACAAATTTTCCTACATTTCATAAGTTTGGCGGAGATTTTTATCAGTTTGGTGGACATCTTTCTGTGTTTACCCATGTTTATTAATTTGAGCAATATTTTCACCCTTCGGCTAACACATTTTTCTACTTTTTATAAGTTTGGACGCGATATTTATAAGTTTGAGCGATATTTTTCCTATTTGGTTGATACGATTTCCTATTTGCTTAATATGTTTTACATTTGACTTACAATTTTCCTTCTTTTTATAAGTTTGGTCGAGATTTTCCTATTTTTATTACCATTTTAAATTAGTTTGGTTATCATTTTTCCTACTTTTTATAAGTTTGGTTGAGATATTTATGTATTTGGCCACCTTTTTTATTAGTTTGACTAACAATTTTCCTACTTTTTATAAGTTTGATTGAGATATGTGTGTGTCTGACCAATATTTTGCCTATTTGGCTAACAAATTTTCCTAGTCTTTTTAAGATTGAGTGAAATATTTATAAGTTTGTCCATCGTTCTGCCTATTGTATTACTTCGGTCAACATATTTCTTGATTTTACTATTATATTGTCTTGCTTGTTATAAGTTCGGATGAGATATTTCTGTATTTGACCACCATTTGTTATTAGTTTGACTAGCATTATTTCCTATTTTTTATAAACTTGTTTGAACTTTTTTCTTTACTTGACCCATAGTTTTCGTCTTTGGTTAACACATTTTCCTGTTTGGTCGATATATTTATAAGTTTGGTTGAAATATTTCTTGACCATCAACATGTAACACCAGCTCATCACATGACACCCATATGGACCGTCAACATTAAAAACCAACAAGGGAACGCAATTATTATACATATAACTGTTTATTTTACAGTATTTCCAGTAAATTTTACAAAAATAAAATGAAGCATAATATCAGTACACAAAATGGTTGATCAACCGGTGGTGTTATACCTAATATGATCATATACACACCATGCACAACGGTGTCGAACCTTGGTCATAAACGGTGGTTATTTATTAAACGAGACAGAATTCTGGGATATGATAGAGATAAAAACTTATAGCTGGAATCGTCTCTGTAGTGTATTTGGTATTTGGACGTTGTTGCCTAGCGTATGTAAGAATGTCGTGTTCGTGTACTGTTTTGATAAAAGCGTCAAAGTTTTGTCTGCTTCGAATTAGTTGTGGAATTTCTAAGACAGAAGCGTTATTGAAAGATGCGTGGTAGAAGCGAAGAGCTTGTGTTTCGATGTGCCTAAGGACTACATGATAACTAAAGTTGATTTTGAATATGCTCCTTTGAGTGTTAAAGCTCGTGTACAAGATATCTGTCCAGTCTTTAGGGTGCTGTGTCTGTGGACCAATAAAAATGTATAGACAGACATATATTTGTTGATCTTGTGATGTGTTTTGATACTATTCCAGTTGTCGGTGTATACTTGTTTGACATCATCTGGTAGCATGTGTAGAGAAGCCGCTTCATCCTTGGGTTGTGTGTCGCTAACTGGATAGGTGTTTTTATCTTGTTTAGTATTCTTCTCGCTGACTGCCACCTCGCTATTAGTAGCTGCTGGTCTCTTACGCACTGTTGGTGAAAAATGTGTTGAAGTTTCTGTTGGTATTACACTGGCTGGTGATCCTGGTGTTGTGTGTTCTTTTGTAATGTGGCGTTTTAGATTGTCTTTCCTGTTAAAATTATGACCACAAGTTTGACACGAATACACTTGCTCCTTGGTACTGTGACTGATCCGAATATGGCGACGAAGATTACTTGCATCAGTGAAACCTTTCCCACAAGTTGCACATAAGTGGTTCTTAGATGCTTGCCTAGTAGACATTTTTTTAGGTACTTTCACTAGCGAGTTGATAGTGAGATAATCAACACTCGACTTGAAACCTGTTCACACCGAGCCTCTGTATATGATGTTGAATATAATTAGTTTATAACTTGCACTAATGGTAGATAACTTGACGTTGACTAGTTTAGGATACCAAATATCCAAACAACGAGATGTAATGTTCACTAGTTTAGTATGCGGTATCAAACCCGAACAAGTTGTACCAGTCTCTGTTTCAACCGGTGATGAAATCTTTGCAGATGCCGTTGTAAACTAAGGCAGAATAATGCTGATGCTTACACTTGGGATGCGTCTGGGTAAGAAACTGGTTGAGAATTCTTACAAGTCAGTTGTGAATAGCCAAAAACTGGGAGACAGCTCCACTAAATCGGTATGTCCGTATATGGTTGATAGTACGTAGATACTAAGACAAACAGGTGCCTGGCAAACTTTCTACACTTGAAGGCAAATAGCATTTGAATAACCACAAAATTGAAGACTCGGTCGTTCGTCGTTCTTGTGTAAAGCGCAAGGTGAGTGAGAGATGGTGAGTTGGTTATATATTACATAAAGTAAGCCCCGCCCACAGTATAGTTGCCAGCCAATCAGTGATTGTCTAACATAAAATGTGGATCAATTCTAAGACCAACACCCTGATTGGTTGTAAGCCACACATCAGTTTGTTTGCTTCACAAGTCAAGCTACCGCCGGAAGCCTCAATCAGACTCATCTCAAAGGATGGAGGTCTGCACATAGTTTTGCCGCATTATAGAACAGCTAGCAGTCATGTTGTTTAATTGTTATGGCCTTACGCCACCATCAGGTTCGATCTGCTTCAAGTCCGACACCCACAACGACATGGAGGGTCCTCTTTACTTTTTTATTTTATTGTGTTTTTTTTTTTCTTCAAGGATTTCCTTTAACGATCTGAAAGTGTATGATGAAAGTGGCTCTGAAGCTTCTATCTACCCACGCCGCCACTCACCCACCCCTTAACAACGAATATCACTAAGCCATACCTACCACTACTAGTACTAGCCGCCATCTTGACTTTTTAAAGTTTTCCTTTATACTGTGTGACGATAGTGCATAAACCACTACAGGTTTCTACAGCTCACTAATAACCGCAATAGGAAAACTGAAGCTATTGGCATTACAGAGTAAATAGCGAGGCAGGCAATCTCTCCAGCATTGGTCGACACACGATTCACCTGAGTTCTCCTTTGTTAACATATAATGGTGATATAATTAATAGTACCAACTGTCGCCAGCACACCTAATTCCCAATACACATTATTTATTTTACTATACACATGCGGATAATACTGACTTTTTGGTCACAGATGTTGTAAACCAACCTTAGCAAAGATACGAAACATGTGACACCAATGTTACTTTAACAGATTCCCCACATAGCGGGATTCGCTTCTCTGGCGCCTATGTTGGGTATAGTTAGCGACCAGGGGCGTGATTTGAACCGCCAATGATACCACCTAGCTGCGTTACATACTCGCCCACTGCCACAATACACCACCACACAGCAGGTTTCGAACCTGACAAGCGCTATGGCAGCAACTAGACACCGTTGTTATACATTTACGGCTTAGAATACACTTAAAAAGAGCCACCTAGGGTGGACACCGTTATCAACCAGGTGCGTGTTTCGACTCTCAAACGATGCCTACAACACCACCTATCCCCGTTAACCCTTGACTACTACTACTACTACTACACTACTCCACCCCACAGTAGGACTCGAACCTATCAAGCGCATTGACAACAACTAGACACCCCTGTAACACACTGGTGATATCCCTCTATGACCAACTACGCACCCCATACACTTACCAACGATAAAGAATCGAGCTTCGAACTTATCACCTCCATATGAGGGGGCCTATAGTACCAACTAGCTTGTGTACGTCTATACAAACGGGAAAATAATTATTTTTTTTCTTCTTTACCATGGCTGACAGCTTTATCACGCGCATCTCCAATGCGACAGTGTTACCATACAAATGTGAAGACAAGGAAGGGTTATACAGCTGGTCACAGCTTGTGAAACAATTAGGAACGATGCCGCCGCCGTTATCGAACTCATCTTTACTGAGCCTACCCACCTAGTTCAATTGATCTTTTCCTTTGTTACACATACTCCGATTAATATCACCAACTACCTTGCATAATTTACCGGCCATTTAAATTCTTTTTTAACCCACAGACAATCAAAAAAAAAATATCGATCTAGGAAAAACACGAAGCGTGGAAGAACCCAGATCACAACCCAACACGAGGGAGGCATAGACCTCACCTCGAGCCATGAGGCATAGACCCCTGGCGCCACAGTTAGGATGACTGGGAGTATGAACAATACAGAGTACTGTATCAGGCGACCTGTGCTTTGTTACACATACCCCGATTAATATCAACAACTGGCATTTACATTCATTTTTAACCCACAGACAATCAAAAAATATCAATCTAGGAAAACACAAAGCTTGGAAGGACCCAGACCACAACCCAACACGAGGGCGAGGGAGGCAGCGGCATCCCTCACCAGCCCTCACCATCCCTTAGTAGCCATTTAAAAAGTACCCGTCTAGGGCGGACATCGTTATCGACCAGCAGCGTGATTCGAACCACCAATGCTACCACCTAGCTCCGTTACAACTCGACCACTACCACACTACCTCAACCACACCTTGAGATTCGAACCTGTCAAGCGCAATGGCAGTAACTAGAACCCTTGTTACACATTGGTGATATCCCCCTATGACCAACTACGCACACCCACCCCGTCTTTCACCACTTACCAACCCACCCTACACATCTTTCTCTGCTCTTATTATTTTATTCCGACACCGCCCGTAATTAAAAACAACAGATGGCACCAGCGACCTCTCTCGACCCCGACACTAATATACACCTGCCGGCAATATCGACTTTTTGCTCACAGATATTCACCGATCTTATCAAAGATACGAATACATCAACTCGTAACAGCCGGCGCACACCAATCGATTATGCATAAATTATGTTCCCCCACTCCCCCTTCTTTGCTCTTACTAAAAAATGCGGGTCCTCATGGGTCCTCATGGTCCTCCTTCTATTTTCTTTGTCATCCCTCTCAAAACAGCCCTCATTGCGCCGCATAGAGACCCTCTCCTACTACTCCCGTTACAGTCTGATCACGTGTCCATCTGGACTATACTTGTATCATTGAGTGTCGGCCAGATGCTGGACATTCCCAAGTCACTTTACGTGGGTGTTTGTTTTAGCCGGCGCTGTGGTCAACGCGTTGCAACGGTAGTTCGCAATCCTGCAAACTGCGTTCCAAACACAGCTGCTGGCGATTTGGCAGCATTTGTCATGTAGTTGGCATCTCTCCTGTCCTGCTGTAGTTGGCATCTCTCCTGTCCTGCTGTAGTTGACATCTCTGATGTCCTGCTGTAGTGTTCTGCTACAGTTGGTACCTCTCATGTCCTGTTGTAGTTGGCATCTCTCATGTCCTGTTGTAGTTGGCATCTCTCATGTCCTACTGTAGTTGGCATCTCTCATGTCCTGTTGTAGTTGGCATCTCTCATGTCCTGCTGTAGTTGGCATCTCTCATGTCCTACTGTAATTGGCATCACTCATGTCCTGCTGTAGTTGGCATCACTCATGTCCTACTGTAATTGGCATCTCTCATGTCCTGTTGTAGTTTGCATCACTCATGTCCTGCTGTAGTTGGCATTCTCTTAAACTGCATGTTAGCAGCGACAACTCCAAATCTTCAATATTGGGGGATAATGTAATGGTTTCCTCTTCATCATCAATTTGGTTTTCTTTGTACGCCATATTAGTAATTTTTAAGATTTCTATAATAATTAAGCCATTATCACCTTAATCATCACTTTGTCGACTGAGGTGCCCGATGATGCTCCTCCACATCGTGTGATCCCCAACAGCAAGTATCTTTTCGAGTGTAGACAGTGTTCCTTGCTATGACAAACGGTTGTCAAGAAGCTTATCTCATTGTCTTCCTTTATCTCTCTTTTCATAAATCATTCCAGTTGTCACGTGTTTTTGGGTTTTTTTTTAATTCTCATAATGTGGCCAGAAAATTACGATTGTCTGTTTCTGATATTTATGTTAAGTTTTCTGTGTGACTTAGCCGCTTTCAAACTATTTAGGTTACTCAGTTCTACTGTTCACGGAATTTTCAGCATTCTTCCGAAATCCACAACTCTGATACCCAAGCAATGCGTTTTGTCTACTAATTGCCCAGTACTCACGGCCATAACATGGATTTTTTGCACAAGACGTTTTTCATTTTATAAAACGCACTTGCTGGCCTATTATGTTCTTTATCTCTGTGAAACATCTTCCTTCAGATGTTAACCATGTGTCTTGATACTAGAATTTCCGCACTTGCTTCAGATCTATCAACTGGCAAGATCCGTTTCTTTGATATCATCATTACTTCTGTCTTCCTATTATTCGAACCAAGGACCATTTTTCTTCACTTTCTGCAACCACGGTATCTATTATTATTCTTTTCCGTAGTTTCTTTTGCTATGTAATGACATTATTACACAACGTAACCGCTATGTATATTTTGTAACAATTGTTCAAAATACGTTCACGAATCCACTAAGTCATTACTTGAGTCAGATTTCGGGTGAACGAAATCGCAATTGTTTATTCGTCATAAAACCCAGGCCTGGTGTTTAACCACAAACACACGCGAGCAGAAGTTGGCCTTTGTACCTTAAAAATGTTTTCATATCCTTTACAGGACATTCCTGTCAACATCAGCATCTTTCAGCTGATTGTTGATTTCTTGGCAAGATTACGCTGGGTAGTTTGCCTTTGCTTTCTGAGCGGCCGGCTCACATACCCCATAAGTTACAGATGTGATTCGAACCACTGCTGATTCTCACCGTCGTCACGTTATTTACGAGAGTATACGAGATTACGGAGAAAAGTCGCTAGCCTCTAGGCCAGGAAGCCGGCCCTTTGTACCTAGGGGTTGTCAAACTTGTTAAGCATCGAAGTACACGTGTTTCTTTAGCCGGACAACGATGAGAATGTCCATAAGAATGTGTTAACCACGCATGCGATATTCAACCACACACGCCTCCAGTCCACAAAATGGAAACACATGAATAACTTATTCCAATCCAATCCAATCAAATTTTTAAGAAAAAATGTTTCGGCCCCGTTCAACTCTCGTGTTTTCGGTCAGTTATAATTGGGGCCCTCAAGGTGTATCTCGTACTTCGGCTTGCGAGATAGGACTCCCATCTCGCTTCCTGGAGTCAGTGTTTTCTGTCTGTTCGTGAGTTTCAACTTTGGTGGCTTTTCACATGTCTGGTCAGGGTCACACACTTGTAAGGCAGTTGGGTTCCGTCTAATGGTATGTTTTCTGTCAAAGTAGTTTTTTAACAGTCATCATCCTTCCTCCATCTATTTGCCCGTCTTGGTCTGTCTTCGAATCTTCTTGGTCTTCTCTAGTATCTTGTGTCGTGGCCAGCTTGATATAACTTTATATATATATATATATCCGGTGTTCCTAAAGTTTACGATTACTTTTTGTTGTCTGCTTCATCACTGGACATCTAGTTCTGACCCCCATATGCTGTAACTGAAACCGATGTCCACAAATCAATTAATATATTATTCCGCTGGCATCAAGGGTAATCCCATGTTGGCCATTTGCTTGTTTTGTGCTATTGCTCTAACGACCTCAAGAGTGTCCCAAAGCTCTGCGCATGCTTTTACAATCAATCTAAATATTCTCCTCCCGCCCTTTATCTCCCATCGGAGTATAGGCCAAATTAAACACACAAAAAACAAAACATATAATCATAAAAACCGATGCCTCAGGATCAAAGAAACTGCTTTGGGATATAAATAAATGATATAGAATGGAGAAGAAGAGGCCGACCATGTAAAAACGATGGACGTAGGGAATAATAGAGTCCATGCGAATCTCGATATTTGAAGCCCATAAACAGGCACTCTCCAGATGGTTTTACTTCACCTCGACACCGCAAGGCTCAAGAGAAACAAGATGAGATAATGAGATGATATTAAATGGTAATTGACACATCAGCTTATTCTGTCCTTCATCCCACTTAAGTCTAGCTTTGGGATAGTTCACGCTTATTCTGAAGAAATTAAAGTGGCAGTTTCCCCTTGACTTTCGCTAAACTCTTCGAAAATCGGAAGTCATGCTCACAAAACCATCTCACGTTTCCACTCAACTAGTTTTCGTACGTGCATATTCTTGTCCTCTGACGTAGACATACATTGACGTCATTGATTGTGTTGTATTTGTCAACAGAGAAAATTCCGTCGGACGCCACGTTTCTGGGCACTCAGTACTTGTCCTACAACTTGTCCAGCAAGGGTGACGTCATGGCCAGCAACCAGGACCAGATCATGCTGGACTTTCGGACGAAACAGGCCAGCAGTTTGCTGTTTTATACAGGTCAGGAGATCAACAGTGTCCACGTTACTTGCAACTGACCACTTGTTTCTTCGTGTCTGTATTTATTTCCAATACTATTGTAATTTCTTAATCATTGCGTCTTGATTTGCAATTAATTTGTTTATCTCTATCTTCTATATGTCTTAATCTTTCTTTATTTCTTTTTGTTTTCTTTTTAATTTTGTAAAATAATGTGAATTATTTATTTACTCATTTCTTTATTTTTAATGAGGTTTTTGTTTCGTTATATCATTCCTCCTTCTTCATTTATGTATTTATTTCCTTTTTCTATATGTACTTATTTCTCTGTCACTTTCTTCTCTCTTTACACTTTTTACATGGATGTTTTTTCTTTGTTCATATGTGTCTTGTATATCGTTTGAAAGAGGCTAATGAAACTAGAACATTATATACAACAATAAGAATAAGGCAAATAGCTTTCTTTGGTCATGTGATGAAAAGAGAGATCTTGGAGAACATCGTGACAACTGGAAAGATCCAGGGGAAGAGAGGCAGAGGCAGACCAAGAGAAATTATGCTGGACGGATTGGGACGGTGGCATGGAAGAATATCATCAGCAGAGTTGATCCAGAACACCAAGGACTGTGATCTGTAGAGAGAAATGAATTCCTATGCCAACTGGCAAGGCACTTGATGATGATGATGATGATGATGATGATGATGATGATGATGATGATGATGATGATGATGATGATGATGATGATATCCTTTCTTTACGTCTGTCTTCCTTGATGCTTTCTGTCTTTCTTTGTACCGTTTTCTTTCTACACTGTTTTACTTCTGTAATTTACTTTTCCCTGAAATATACATTCATGTCACATCTACAAAAATACGCTAGATAATTCACAATTTGTTCATTCAAGCCACATCTACAAAACTACACCAGAGAATACACAATTTGTTCATTCATACCACATCTACAAAAATACACTACAGGATTCACAACTGGTTCATTCATGCCGCATCTACAAAAGTACAGTATAGAATTCACAATTTGTTCATTAATATCATATCCACAAATATACGATAGTTAGGTCTCAATCGCTCATGTCACGTGTAAATTAGAGGAGTCACAAGTCAATCTGTCATGCACATCTACATATATTCATTAGTGGAGTCAAAACTCAATCTTTCATACAACATCTACAAATATATATTCGAGGAGTAACAACTCTATCTTTCATGACTCATCTACAAATATACATTAGAGGAGTCACAACTCATTTTTTCATGTCATATATACATGCATACAATAGAGAAGTCACAATTCAGTCTTTCATGTCACGTCTAGAAATATACAATAGAAACATTCACAACTCAGCCTTTCATATCACATGCACACATATACCACAGCACATTCACACCTCAATCGTTCATGTCACATCCACAATTATACACTAGAGCAGGGGTGGCCAACGTTTTCAGCAGGCGGGCCAAATTTCAGAAAAAAATATTTCCTACCGGGCCTCGCACCTAATTTTTAAAAGTTTTTATTAATTAAAGTAAATAAGCAAGCGTGCTACAGCTTCGACCACATCGTCGTTTCCCACTCCGCGGGCCACAACATGACTCCTGGCGGGCCGCATGCGGCCCGCGGGCCTCGTGTTGGCCACTCCTGCACTAGAGCATTTACAACTCAGTCCTTCATGTCACATCCACAAATATACTTTAGACTATTCACAACTCAGTCCCCAATATCACATTCACAACTCAGTCCTCAATACTCTATTCACAACTCAATCCTCAGTACCACATTTACAACTCAGTCTTTCATATGACATCCACAAATATACATTAGAACTTTCACAACTCAATCGGCAATACCACACTCACAATTCAATCCTAAACACCACATTCATAACTCAATTCTCAATACCACATTCACAACTCAATCCTCAATATCACATTTACAATTCAATCCTCAATATCACATTCACAACTCAATCCTCAATATCACATTCACGACTCAATCCTCAATACCACATTCACGACTCAATCATCAATACAACATTCACAACTCAATCCTCAATATCACATTCACAACTCAATCCTCAATACCACATTCACAACTCAATCCTCAATGCCACATTCACATCTCAGTCGTCAAACCACATTCACAACTCAATCCTCTATAATACATTCACATCTCAGTCCTCAATACTACATTCACAACTTGACAATGGAGAATACACATCTAAACCAGAGCAAACCCGTGCACGTTATAATAACTCCCGCCTTTTCAGATGTAAATAAAAACATACACAACACAAATATTATTTCAGGACGTTCGGTTAATTAAAGGATTGCACTAGATGCACTTTGAGAAAAGTGTCATCCCTTAGAAAGAGCTATTTTTCGTATAATCCTATCTGCATGGTCTAATTGGAAGCTTGGTGCAGGGGAAAGCATACTAAGCAATGCAAGGTGTTTTGTTACTGCAGTCAATGCGTTTCGCTGTTAATGAGTTGAAGTTGTTAGCAATTTGTGAAAGCAAGGTGACAAATAAGGCAATGTGTACATGAATTACCCGTTTTCTGTACGCGTCTCGATAATTAAACACGGTGCATTCAGTGCAGCTGTTTCGTTAATTGCAGCTTTTGTAAGTTATTTTTGCATGATTCTTAAATATAGGCCTGATTTTGTCTTCTAAGAATAGTTAAAGAAATTTTTAATCTGTAATTTCCGAGAATGGAATCTATATGTTTGGTTTGATTTCAGTGCATACAAAAGGTGTCAGACAAGAATTTATTTTTTTCAATAGTTTGATTTGAACGCAAGCGTGGTCCGTACACCTATCACAGCTGGGTTGTACACTGGACTGATGTTTGCGTGTGGATTAGCCTTGCCTGTACCAGTGTCCCTCGCAGGCGAACCCACTCCGACTTCTGAGGTACTTGTACTGTACGTCCCAAAGTCAAGAACGAGAATTCAATATTTTAGTCCAACTGGGTAGCGAAAGGGTTGACTTTGCACCATTAGCGCATCCGAAGTTTAAGATCCAGTAATCATATCCATTCGGCCAAGCTGACCTCAGGGCAAGGATGTGTACTGTCTCCTGATTTGGTTTTATTATGCAGTCAGGGCGCGGTATGGGTATTCCCTATCAAAGGAGAGGTAAGGTGCCTCCTCCCCTCCGCTAGCCTACGGGACACCCTTGGGCAAGGTGGAGTACCCGTTTAGCCACCCGATCAGGGCTACGTGAAGCCAAGGGTGCAGGTGGTGGATGAGGTTGAAGAGCAGCCAACAGATAGTTGTAGGTTATGGTCTCCAGCTTCTCGACGGTAGGCGAGGATCTCTTTTTTGAGGAGACAATGGCTACGGTCATCGACTAGTATGGTCACTTCTACGAAGGAAAGAAATGGCAAACTACCTTCTTTACAGATGCCAAGAATATCATGTACTGCAGTCTTATCGATAATCAGAGAAACGCACGACTCTGGTGATCGAGTGAGATGACAGAACATGACCGCCCACGCTTATCGGCATGGCACATGATGGGTGGATGGAAGTATTGGCAATATACCAGAGATCGCGGTTGGGGCACATTATATAAATGATTTACGTTATGCTGATGCCATCGTTTTAGTTTCAACACAAATGATAAACTATGGGAATTTATAAATACAGCTGTTTAGAAAGTGGAAATTGGCCTCGACTTGAATAATAGGAAGATAAAAGTAATGGTTATATCAAAGAAACAGGTGGTGCCTGAATGTACAATTAAAGTAAATAATGTTATTTTGCGGCAAGTGCAGAAATTCAAATATCGGGGCACATGGATAACATCCGATGGAAGATGTATTACAGAGATCCAGAAAAGAATGAGTGAGTGGAACCTTGCAGTCTTGACAGACCAAAGTATGTGAGTTGGAATGTGGCCACAATTCCATCACAATGCCTGGGCAGAGCTTCAGAGAAACATGTGGTGCCCAAACGACATGTTCCCTCTCTCGGCCTAGCCTTGTGTTTTCCAGAGGAATGGGTAATTAATACGTCTGGCACAAGGTAGGCTGCAGACGCTGGCGGCTCAGCGTCAAACCTCCGAGACCTCGCCTCCATGAGAGGTGGCGAGTGATGGCCAGACCCTGGAACCCAAGGGACCCGGCTTAGAGGCGTTCAGCCATGTCCCACAGGTGAGGGCCTCGCACGCACCTGGACCATAAGGATGCGTACATCTGTCAATCACAAGGCGTCCGAAGAATAGGGCAAGCAAAAACTGCATTTCATAAAATGGGTAACATCTTATGCAATAAAACAGTGCACAAGGTGTGCGAGGACAGTGGTCAGTCTCCTTCGGACGGGCACAATTAATCACTGCTCTGTGGCAAAGGGTTTACGGAGGCAATTCGCAATCCGGGAAATCGCGTTCGAAACGCAACTGCGGGCCATTTGAAAGCAGACTGCCTTGCGCTGGTTTTCATACAATTGTATGAGTACCGGTCGTTCAGAAAATATTGGTACAGTACAGAACATAAACTTGCCAAGAAATCACAAACAGCCAAAACATGATGGGGATGTCTACTACGTCCTGTAAAGGATCGACAGCTAACTTTAAGGCTGATGTAACTACGGTGGGGTTGAGAGTGTCTATAGTCGGGTCCAAAGTGCTTTAATATTACTCTGAACTGAATCTGTGAATTTAATTCCTTCCTATATCCATGACATCAAAGGCTCCCCGGTAATTGATATTTCTATTATCTATATGTACTAGGTCTCAAACGAACAAGAAAATAGATATTAAACAGACATACTCTAGAAAATGACATTTCGTAACACGGCTTTACATAATAAAACTGCCCTTAAATGTCACGAAAATATATACAATACATCCATTCTGTTTTTTCTTGAATCTTCAAAAGATAAATAATTAATATGTCTTGTTGAGTACAGAGGCGAATCTTCTTATGAAATACTCTGTGGGTGTTGTCTGATTTTTAGAAAAGCTAATGGGAATTTCTAGACACACAAAAAAAAAGTAAACCAGGAGATTTTAACAATAAGAAACTGCAAGAATTCTTTACCATAATAATTACCCAGGCAGGAGTGGGCGATCATAATGCATCATCTCACGGGGTCACCGAGTCTTATATCAGGTTAGTGCTTTTGTTGCCCATATCAAGTCATACCATTATAGGGATATACTCGTACAACGAAGGTTTTCCCCTGACTTCCGCCGCCATACCTGGCTTTTTCATACCCCTCAGTATACTTTACAATGCAATATCCCTTCAGTACACTTTACCATTTAATATCATTCAGTACAATTTACCATTTCATATTATTCAGTACACTTTGCAATTTTATACCATTTAATATACTTTACCATACGTATACTTCAGCACATTTTACCATTTCATATCCCTTAAGTGTACTTTACAATTGCATACCCCTTCAGTATACTTTACCATTTCATACTCCTGCAATTGTAAGATAAAACTGTAAGAAGTCAGAGATTGTGATCGTCTACAAGAAGAAAGAAATACCATAGTGTAATATAGTGTAATATACGGATGAATAGGACTATTCTTAAACAAGTGAAACTGGTACAACTATCTCGGAACAGTCATAACATCGGACGGGGGGGGGGGGGGTGCCTTGAAGAGACTGGAACAAGAATCGCTGAGGCAAAATGGAAAACATACTGACTAATAAAATGATGTCAATTGCAACGAGAAAACGAACGAACGAACGAACGAACGAACGAACGAACGAACGAACGAACGAACGTACAAACTTTATTTTCAAAGGGTAACAAATTGGGCACGCAGGCCCGTCTTACATTCAGCCCTTCCAATCACTCATCTTTCGTTCATAAATAGTGTATGATACATTCACATAGGGAAGAAAAAAACATTGTCAAATGAATGTTGTAGACATAAACAATGTATATTACTATGTTATGAGACACATCCCCACCCACCCACACATCCACCACCCACCACATATAACCCCCAGTCACACATACATACCCCCATCCATCCACCCATCCTCCATCCACACACATCCCCCCCACACACATCCCCCACCCACCCACCCACACACAACTAAGGCACACATACATGCACCAACTAACCTATCCCCCACCCACATATCCCCCACCCACACACATCCTCCACCTACACACATTTCCCCACCCATCCCATAACCCACACACATACCCACACACATATCCTTCACCACCCACCCACACACCCTCAACCACAAAAAGTGTTGCATTGCTACTTAGAACCTGTGCATTTGTATGGATCTGAAAATTGGACGATGAGCAGACACGCTGATAAAACATCTAATGGCAGTGGAAATGTGGTTTCTGAGGAAAATGCAAAGAATACCATGTACAGACAGAAACACTAATGAGCAAGTCCTACAAGAGGCAAATGAAAACTGCAAACAAACTGGAGAAATTAGATGTAGATAATCACCTATTTTTGGGCACGTTATGAGAAGAAATAAACTTAAGAACTGGTGAGAACTGGCAAGATTCGGGGGAAAAGAACAAGGACAAGGCAGAGAAGTAAATACTTAGATGGCTTGACCACATGAGATTGTCAGGACAAGGACACAGAGCTGATCTACGACTCTGGTGATCGTGTAAGATGGTGAAACATGTCCGCCACACGTACCGGCAAGGCACATGATGAATGAATGACTCCCGCAGTATACTTCATCAATTTATAGCCCCTCAGTATACTTTACCATTTCATAAACCCTGTGTTTACTTTGTAATCCAATCCCCTTCAGTATACTTTATAATGCAATGCACCTTCAGAATACTTTACAATTTCATACTGCTTTAGTATACTCTACCTTTCATACCCTTTCAGTATATGTTACCATTTTATACACTTTGAGTATAGTTTACCATGTCAAACCTTTCAATATACTTTACCATTTCATACTCCTTCGGTATACTTTACTATGCTTTCACTACTCTTTATCATTTCATACCCTTCAGCATGTTTTCCCTTTTCTTGTCCTTTCAGTATATTATACAATTGCATGCACCTTCAGTATACGTTACCATTTCACACTCCTACAGGAAAATATCATGTACGGAGTTCTCATTTCTAAGGTTTTACGCCAATCCAATGTGATTTCTCTTCTAGGGAACGGCAAGGACCACATAACGGTTGGCCTCCTTGATGGCGGTATATTCTTGTCTGTCAACCTGGGGTCAGGCGTGTTGGAGGATGAGATCAGACCCATCCATACCCGCTTTGACGACAATCGTTGGCATCAACTGGTCATTCGTAGAGAGGCCAAAGAGGTGAGTCGTTTAGGGGAATAACTCGGTTAGGCAACTTTGAGAATTACCCCCCTTTTCCTCCTGTTAATATCATTGCACTCTGTTTTACTAATAGGTTGGCTGGATGGTGTGCCTTTTCGCTAATAAAATTGTTGGATAATAGAATATTGAAACGTGTAGAAAAGCTGTAGAGCTGGGCTATAGAGAGCGCAGACAAAACAACAATTCAATCAACTCAATTTTCCGAATTACTTTGTAAATTGTGTTTCTTTTGTTATCACATAACGTGTTTGATTCATTTAACGAAATCCTGAACCGTAACAAATCTCTTCTTTTTTTTTTTTTTTTATTGATGAATTGTAATGTGTAACATTGTTAACTGAAAAACATTTTTACAAAAAATTAACCCGTTAACCGTTAAAGTGTGAGATTATATTTTTGTTTTCCTCTAGCCAGCCACATTTGTTCCTTTCCTGGTTTCTATTTTGTTTTTTCATTAGTATGGTAATCCATTTTCCCACTTTTAATATTTTGTTCTGTTAGAAAATTACAGATTGAGCGGCACCAATTATAGACATGTCACTTTTATGTCATATTATATATGATGACTTTCCACAATTACTGTCAGCAACCTATTTTGCGCAGTGGTCAATGTTTTCACTCCCATATGCTCATGTGTACTATAGTGGTGTCGTATTTTTGTCTAGTGTCCACAATGGTTATATGACAGCAGCGGTTCTCAAATTCGCTAGGGTTACCACCCTCACTTTACCTCTTAGACGACACCACTAACATCTTATATACATGCAAGCATACACACACATACTTCGTCTTGATTTTAATTTGATTATTAAATTCAAAATCTGAAATTCCTCTGGATCTCTCCTACTATCCCAGAAAGGGTGAGGTCGGTGCTGCTCACTTTGGGAATCACTGGATTACATTAATTTAATATTCGACTTTTGTTATATCTGTTGGATTAAGGACGCCACCTCTACCGAACTTTGTGCTTTCAGTTCCCTTTTTTTTCTGGACAACTCATTAAATCTGGACACATTTTTGTAATCTATCATCATCATCAAGTGCCCTGCCAGCTGGCGTAGGCGTTCATGGCTCTCCACAGATCTCGGTCTTTGGTCTTCTGGATCAACTCTGCTGCTGATATTCCTCCACGCCACCGTCTCAATCCATCCAGCATCATTTCACTTGGTCTGCCTCTGCCTCTCTTCCCCACGATCTTTCCAGTTGTCACGATGCTCTCCAATGCCTCTCTTCTCATCGCATGACCAAAGAAAGCTGTTTGTCTCTTTCTTATTGTTGTATATAGTGTTCTAGTTTCATTAGCCTCTTTCGGACAATTGTTGCTAGTTACCTGTAACATTTACAGCCTTTAATATTAAAGATTTTTGTAATGGTTTTTAAGAGAGTAAGAAATACATTATTTGTAGTAGACTAAATAACTGACTTCTCGGTTTCCGACATGCGTGTTTGTGTAACATTAGTTATTCACATAGTGTGTATATATCATGGCACACGATCATTATACACTTATATAAGTGTTCACAGTCGTACCACTTCTACACATGGATGTAGTGGTACTTTACTGTCTTGCTTTATTTTAGAATGTAAGAAGGTGTGAATGTCTGGAAAAGATAACTATGGGGAAAGGTGTACCAGGAAGCAAAGAAGGGGAAGACCACACAATAGATGGATTTAATATGTCATAGATAATTCATACCTGACAGTAAACAAAGACAGGATCTCTGGCTAGTGATAGAAATGATGGCAGACTTTAATGGAAAACTATGTTCTGCATAGATTCAGAGTATATACTTCTATACAGGTGGTTGTGATAGAGTAATGGCAGTGGCACACTCATGCCGGTCACTTGGTCATGGATTCAGAAGGTCCTTCTAAAGGTTGGCCCCAGGAGCTAACACTGAGTGAGAAGAGAAACACTTGGTCCCTGGAGCTAACACTGAGTGAGAAACACTTGGCCCCTGGAGCTAACACTGAGTGAGAAACACTTGGTACCTGGAGCTAACACTGAGTCAGAAACACTTGGCCCCAGGAGCTAACACTGAGTGTGAAACACTTGGCCCCAGGAGATAACACTTTATGAGAAACACTTGGCCCCAGGAGTGAACACTTTATGAGAAACACTTGGCCCCAGGAGCTAACACTGAGTGAGACACAATGGAGCACCCGCCAAGGTTGGTGTCCTGTTCACCACCAGGTTCTAGGATACTGGCGCTCTGTTTTATTAGACGGCTCAGCACAGAAAACTTTGACACTACAGAACGGGAAACTTTGACATCTCAGTATAGAAAACTTTGATACCTAAGTGCAGGAAATTTTGAACATCTCAGTATAGGAAACTTTGACACCTCAGTATAAAAAACTTTGACACCTCAGTATAGGAAACTTTGACACCCCAGTAGAGGAAACTTTGACACCCAAGTAGAGGAAACATTGACACCTCAGTATAGGAAACTTTGAAACCTCAGTACAAGACATTTTGACACCTCCGTATAGGAAACTGTAACACCTCAGTATAGGAAACTTTGGCACCTCAGTATAGGAAACTTTAACACCTCAGTATAGGAAACTTTAACACCTCAGTATAGGAAACTTTAACACCTCAGTATAAGAAACTTACACTTCAGTATAGGAAACTTTAACACCTCAGTATATGAAACTTTGACACCCCAGTAGGGGAAACTTTGACACCTCAGTATGGGAAATTTTGACACCTCAATATAGGAAACTTTGACATATCAGTATAGGAAACTTTTAAACCTCCGTATAGGAAACTTTAACACATCAGTATAGGAAATTTTGACACTTTAGTATGGGAAACTTTGACACTTCAGTATAGGAAACTTTGACACCTCAGTATAGGAAATGTTGACACCTCAGTAAGAAACTTTGACACTTCAGTATAGGAAACTTTGACACGTCAGTATGGGAACCATTGACACCTCAGCATAGGAAACTTTTACACTCAGTAAATGAAACGTTGATACCTCAGT
>OY992881.1:16904304-17156520 GCA_963921405.1 Cepaea hortensis
TATCAGCGACACGCTAGGAAATTAAACCACTTCCACACAGTCTGCCTTAGGAAGTTACTGAAGATGAAATGGCAAGACAAGATCCCAGACACTGAAGTCCTAGAAAGAGCGTCCATGCCCAGTATCCACACTCTACTCATGAAGAATCAGATTCGCTGGGCTGGTCACTTGACTCGCATGCCAGATCACAGGCTCCCTAAACGAATATTTTACGGCGAGTTGTGTTGTGGTAAACGCTCCCAATGCGGCCATAGGAAACGCTTTAAAGACACTCTGAAAATCTCACTGAATGCTTTTGGAATTCACCATGACACCTGAGAAACTGCAGCCAGAAACCGAAATTCGTGGCGTGCATCATTACGCAAGGGTGCAGTCACTTGTGAGGCAACCAAGACTGCAAGAGCTGTGAAGAAAAGACAGAACAGAAAAACCACTGCAGAAAATCCTCCTCCAGAAACGTCAAGCATTCTTTGTCCACATTGTCAAAGAACATTTCGAGCCAAAATAGGCCTTATCAGCCATCTTAGAACTCACGGCTCCATATTTTCAACCCCACTGGATGAAATGAATGGTCATCATTATTCTTGATGGACAAACAATAACAACACATATGTATTGTATAATAAATGTTGCAGATTATACAAATATGAATTAATCCCAACAACAGATACTACAGAACCCAGAATCGACTCTTCTTCCTTAGCTTCTTCCTCTCTTTTTCCTCCTCTTCTTAATTCTTATTTTACTCCTCCTCCTTCTACTCCTCCTGCTCGTCATTCTTCTCCTCCTCCTCCTCCTTCGTTTTCTTCTCCATCTCCTCCTTCTTCTCCTCCGCTTTGTCCTCCCCTTCTCCTTCTTCTACTCCTCCTCTTCCTTCTCCTTCTCCACTTTCATCTTCTCCTGCTCCTCTTTCTTCTTCTCCTTCTCTTCCTTTTTCTCCTCATCCTCCTTCTCCTCCTTCTTTGTATCCTCTTCCTTCTCCTCGTCCTCCTACTTTTCCTCCTTCTCCCCCACATCCTTTTACGTCTTCTTCTTCTTCTTCTTCTTCTTCTTCTTCTTCTTCTTCTTCTTCTTCTTCTTCTTCTTCTTCTTCTTCTTCTTCTTCTTCTTCTTGCTCTATTTCTTTTTTGCCACCCCCTTCTCCTGCAATATATCCCAAATGAATCTTACACAATCAACCAGCCGAGGAACACCACTTCCTTCACACTCCCACATCTATTTCGCAATCTTTTTATGCCACTCACATAATGTTCATCTCTGTCTAATTCTCTTCTCCGTGTTTTGTTTTTGTGTGTCCCCAAGTATATTCACAGCAGACTGTACACATCTCTTAGATCGTGGATACTGTAGTATTTTAAGTCCATACAGACTGTAAAGATCTCTTAGATGTTAGGTACTTTAGTACTTTAAGTAATACAGACTTCTCTTAGATATTAGATACTGTAGTACTTTAAGTTATACAGACTTCTCTTAAATCGTGGATACTGTAGTACTTTAAGTTCATACAAACTATAAAGATCTCTTAGATGTTAGGTACTGTAGTACTTTAAGTAATACAGACTGTAGATATCGCATATATTTTTGGTACTGCAGTACTTTAAGTTATACAGACTGAAGAGATGGCATATATTTTAAGTACTGGAGTACTTTAAACTCATACAAACTGTAGAGATCGCTTAAATGTTAGGTACAATAGTACTTTAAATTGTTTGCGGATTGTAGAGATCCCATAGTATTTAGGTACTGTTATAAGTTCAGTTTATGCGGACTGTTCACATTTCCTAGTCCCGCTTTCGCTTGTAAACATTATTTGGTAAGGGAGTATTGTAATAACAATGCCACATTTTCAACAATTAAACAAATGGTAGGCTGTGGTCAGATTAGTGCATTCTTTGTTTGTTTCCAAGTGCACACGTAAACTCCCATTACATTTGTCATTTATGTTATTTTCCAAGTTCCTTTTTATGCTGCCTTTTCCATATTCTTATTGATAGTTAAATTATTTGCTTCGTTTCCAAGTGTTCTGTAGATTTCATTCATCCCATAAAGATATTTAATGGTTTTGGCTGTTTCGTTTATCACATTTATTTATTGATTGTTTCGTTTATTACATCTAATTATTGAATGCTTTTGACTATTTCATTTATAACATCAAATTATTGAATGTTTTAACTATTTCTTTTATAACACCCAATGTTTGAATGTTTTTTACTATTTCATGCAAAACATCCAGCTATTAAATGTTCTTGACTTATCCATTCGTCACAACCAGTTATTCAAAGTTTCTGTTTATTTCATTTGTCACAATATTTACTGAATGTTTAACAATTTCATTGCTGTATTGTTATAGTCTTGTACGTGCCGTTGAGATATGGGTGGCTCGTGTATAACACGGTCTCTCTTTCTTTCTCCTCTCTCTCTCTCTCTCTCTCTCTCTCTCTCTCTCTCTCTCTCTCTCTCTCTCTCTCTTTCTCTCTCTCTTTCTCTCTTTCTTTCTTTCTTTCTGCGTATCTGATGTGTATTTGTGTTTACGTCTCCAGCCTGCCTTGATTACATATCTGTAGTAGCATATACTCTCTAGTTTACGTCTCCAGCCTGCCTTTATCATATATCTATAGCTGTACATTCTCTCTAGTTTATGTCTCCAGCCTGCCTTGGTTACATCTCTATAGCATCGCATACTCTCTAGTTTTCGTCTCCAGTCTGCCTTGATTACATCTCTATAGTAACACATTCTCTCTAGTTTTCGTCTCCAGTCTGCCTTGATTACATCTCTATAGTAGCACATTCTCTCTAGTTTTCGTCTCCAGTCTGCCTTGATTACATCTCTATAGTAACACATTCTCTCTAGTTTTCGTCTCCAGTCTGCCTTGATTACATCTCTATAGTAGCACATTCTCTCTAGTTTTCGTCTCCAGTCTGCCTTGATTACATCTCTATAGTAGCACATTCTCTCTAGTTTTCGTCTCCAGTCTGCCTTGATTACATCTCTATAGTAGCACATTCACTCTAGTTTTCGTCTCCAGTCTGCCTTGATTACATCTCTATAGTAACACATTCTCTCTAGTTTACGTCTTCAGTCTGCCTTGATTACATCTCTATAGTAACACATTCTCTCTAGTTTACGTCTCCAGTCTGCCTTGATTACATCTCTATAGTAACACATTCTCTCTAGTTTTCGTCTCCAGTCTGCCTTGATTACATCTCTATAGTAGCACATTCACTCTAGTTTTCGTCTCCAGTCTGCCTTGATTACATCTCTATAGTAACACATTCTCTCTAGTTTTCGTCTCCAGTCTGCCTTGATTACATCTCTATAGTAGCACATTCTCTCTAGTTTACGTCTCCAGTCTGCCTTGATTACAACTCTACAGCAGCACAATCTCTCTAGTTTACGTCTCAAGTCTGCCTTGATTACATCTCTACATCAGCACAATCTCTCTAGTTTTGTTTCCAGTCTGCTTTAGGACGCTGTAGGTACATCTCTATAGTTGCACATTCTACCCAATGTCTCTATATATGGCACATGACCTAAAGCATTTTTAATGAGTCACAGTGTCGTAGTGGTTAGAGATCCCGTTAACCACGGTGGTGGTGTGGGTTCCATTCCAGCAATGGTCGGATTCTTGTTTCCTGCCAGCACGACTCGGGCAGTGAGTCGCATTAGCACAGCGGCTACCACGCTGGCCTGCCGACCCTATATACATGTGTTTGAATCCACATCAAGGCAAATATTTTATTGCTAATCTTATCAACAGCTCGTTGAAAAGCTCCTGAAATGTGTCCCTGAAGATGTTCTGGGAAATAAAGGCGTCCGCGTGAAATTTGGGGCATGTTTTAATACGCAATACGTTTCGAGCACAAACTTGGGTCTTTTAATTAGATTGTTTACATGTGCCTTTGGGGTCGACCCTGCCTTGTAAAATGGTTCCCGGTTATTCATTTTAACAGTTTTTAAATGTATATGGGATTGAAGACAATGGGCAAGGGACCTGGATGCTTCACTCATTATGCCCTGATCTAGTATATGTGAATGCTCAGAAACTGACGTCTATACGGCAGTACTTACTGTGGGATGATCTACCTATGTACACCCTTCCTGCTGCAATCAACATCTTTACTATTGTTACTTTTGCAAAACTTGATCTTGATTTACTACACTCAAAAATATTCACTTTTTGAAATATTGATATTACTTTACACAATAAAATATTCAGTTTTGGAAAAGTTGATCTTACTTTACACAATAAACTGTTCACTTTTTTTTTAACGGGATCTTACTTTACACAATGAATTACACTTTTGAGAACAACTTGATCTTACTTTACACAATAAAATATTCATTTTTTTTTTACTTGATCTTACTTTACTCAATAATTTATTCACTTTTGGAAAACTTGATCTTATTTTACACAGTAAATTATTCACTTTTGGGAAACCTGATCTTACTTTACACAATACATTATTCACTTTTGGTAACTGGACTAGACACATGAGATGGCCAAAGATTACGAAAATGTCCACTTTGGCCGAAGTCTTATTTCGCTGTGTTTTTGTCTAGCTAACTAGGGACGAAGGCGTGTGCTATGTAAGTAACGTTGCATGGCCTCTCAGTGTGGCTTACAGTAAACCTCCCAATGTTTGTGTTGGTGTATGTTAATGTGCTGTGGAATGATAATACGTTTTGATGTTTCATTCATTCGGTACCCAACAAAAAACACAGCATGAGTTTCTCTAAAATATCAGCTTTCCATTGAAGATTCCGTTACATAAATCACTTGTGTTAAACAATTTATCCCTACAATATCAGCTTTCCATTGAAGATTACGTTCTATAAATCACTTGCGTTAAACAAAGATGTCTCACTACAATATCAGCTTTGCATTGAAGATTCGTTTAGAAAAGTCAATATGAATTTCCATTGAAGATTTAGTAATGTAAATTACTTGTGTTAAATAAAACACCATGAATTTCTCCCTACAATATCAGCTGTCCATTGAACTTTAAGTTACATACATCACTATGAATTTCCATTGATGATTAAGTTAAAGCTATATAAATCACTTGTGTTATTCAAAACATTATGAATTTATTCTTACAATATCAGCATTCCTAATTCATCATTATGTTACATAAATCACTTGTATCAAACAAAACACCATGAATTTCTCCCTACAATATCAGGTTTCCAATCATCATTTTTTTTTTTTTCATGTTGCAGTCAACACCAGCATTTTTCAGCTGATGTTGATGTACTAGGCAAGATTACGCTCAGTAGTTTGCCACTGCTTTCTGAGCGACCATCTCACATACCCCGTAAGTTACCGACGCGGCGAGAACCGCTACCAATTCTCGCGCACATCACTTCACCTACGAGAGTATACGGGATTACGGAGAAGGACGCTAACCCCTAGGCCAGAGAGACCGGTCTTCACCATTCATCATTAGGTTACATAAATCACTTGTATCAAACAAAACACCATGAATTTCTCCCTACAATATCTGCTTTCTATTCATCATTAGGTTACATAAATCACATTCCTACATGATGTGCGGGATTTAGTGCAGCGTGTTTTCTCTGGGTTGTAACTTACGGGTCAAGAGTCTAATTACTTTCATGGTTTCCTAAATGATGTTAGACAGGCATGCTTCGTGCACAGTGACATGCTTCAATTGAAAAACCAACGATGGGGAGTATCCGTTGGATCTTTTCCTATGACATGTTGGTGTGTTGGGAAACGAGTCAGCGGAGAGATTGACTGGGTGTGAACTGCTGGATGGGGTACTGAGTCACGATAAAGTGCATGTGCTTGGGGCCCTTTTGAATTTTGTTAATGGTGTGGAATAGCAGATAAATCATCATGACCTACATAGAATGGTGCAGCAGGGAGTGACCAGACGAACTTGCCGGCACGCAGTACTCAGTGTAAAGAGCGGACTACACATAATCAAGCTGCAACTGGCACCATTAGTGTTGGTACTCTTCGCTGGTTGTTGAAGATAGGGACGGAGCGCGTGTGGGAATGTCCCGAGTTCTATGTGTCAGTTCTTAGCAATATTATGTTGACCTTATAAGTGGTAACAAATGGAGATATTTAGAATGTACAACTACGATATAACGAAACAAGAATCTCACTAGGCGTTGTCCTATCCTGAACAGTTGGAACTATCTGCCTTAACGTGTTTCAGTGTTAAAGTTAAAGATACGACGGGCCACGGTAGCTATTTTCCTAATCATACCACAAAGAAAGGAGGACTATTCACTGTTGCTGTTTTCTCCATTCCTTCCCTGCAAACTGTGACTGGGATTAGGTGTTAAACTTGTCTACTCCAACATGTCTAACTTGCATCGCTAAAAACAAACCCTAAAAAATTTTAAATTAATCAACCATTGGCGTGTTGTCTACAGACTAAGTCCAAAAATATCCAGCATCTGTTTGGTTGTGGAGTAATTATATCATGTATAATTAATTATTTGGTAAAGTAAGGGTTAACAGTCTTTGTTACATTCCTTACAGATATGTGTTATATTTCTTACAGGCATTTGTTATATACCTTATAGGCAATATATTAGTATGTTTACAGAAATGCGTTGTATTCTTCGTTGTCATATTCCTTACAAAGACATGCTAGAGATTTATTTCAGCAATGTATTAAATTCGTAAAAGACATTTGTTACATTCCTAACAGATATTTGTTATATCCCCGTGCAAAAACAGCAGATGACACAGACAAATACATAGACTGTTTTATCACGAGCTAGACACGACCTTGGATAAGTACAAAACTTTTGAAGTAACCGTGATACTCAGAGACGTCAATGCAAGAGTTAAAGTTGCATATCCTTTACATGACATTTGCAGTCAACACCAGCATTTTTACACTGTTGTTGATGTCTTGACAAGTTTTACGTTCAGTAGTTTGCCATTGCTTTCTGAACGATCAGCACCCATACCATTTCGTAAAAAAACCAGCGCAACGCGGTATTCTGCTAAATCGCGCGCAGCTGTGTTTCGAACGCGGGTATGTGGCATCACGAGCCTAGTCCGTAATTCCTTAGCCACGGAGACGACCAACGCAAGAATAGACTATGATAAAGTGACCAGTGTGGCCGGTGACTTTGACCCAGGTCATGGGAATGAGCGAGGTGACCGATTTATATCGTGGGCAGAATTTCATGACATACTAAGTAACATCTGGGTTAATCACCTACCTCGGTTATTACTGGACGCCAGAGAGTGCTGGAAATAACGTTCCAATTGAACTGCCAGATGTTCGTTTCATTAGAGATTCAGAAGCAGTTTAGTATAAGCGAAGGCTAGACCATTGTGATTATGTTCCCCCAATAGAAACAATGAGATTGAAACTTATCAACAAGACCCCACAAAGCATCAAGTTAGACCTAACATTACTTAGCACAAAGACATTAGGATAAGGTGCAAGGTTGCTGTTTTACCAAGTAAAGTACAGAACTACATTTCGTGCTATGAGGCGTGTTGGGTAGTATTGTTTTCCCTATAGTTGTGGACCAGTAGGCACTTGGTGACTGATCTCAATATTACGCTGGCCGCTTTTATTTCCCAGAAAATTTCCCACCTTCCATTTCAGGCTGAGTTGACCGGGGATATGAGGCCTATGGAAAACTGTAATCCCCGACTCGGAGGGGATTCAAACAGACGACCACCGGGTCAGTGGGCATGGTGAGAGCCACTGTGCTACAGCGATTCTCATAATGTTACTGAACACAATAGGCATAATGCCACATGAATAATACAGACTAATATAGGATGAGTTGTGTTGAGTTGAATCAAGATCTGACATCACAGCACTCAAAACTTTCCCATATATACTCGGTCCTTATCTCCAACAGCCAGCGAAGAGTCCCAATGCTAATTGTGCCAGTAGTTATATGTCCGTCTGACAGATGCTCGTAGGTTTGAGTGTCAGCTACATCCTCTGGTCACTCCCTTCGGCACCATTCTCTCGGGGCCCTGATGATCTAACTGTTCTTCTACACTATACACACGATATATAACAGTTGCAGGTTAAAGCGAATAAACTCCAGACGAACAAGTAACAAACGTTACTCCAAGGCCGTTTCTTCCCTAAATTGCTTTAATCGGATTCACATCGATGCAGGTACAAACGTACGTTAAAACAAACCATAAATCAAATCCAGATGTTGCCCAACTAATTGTGTGTCCTTCTCAGATAATGGGTCATTCACAACTGACCTTGTTCCTACGATGCTCGTCATAGGACGACCACTCTTAGCTACCCCTTACCACGGTGCTTGCCCGTGCACTACTTTATTATGGACTATGCACACCTCACTGCCCCTTCTTCCTATTACTAACTCTGTTATAGGTGCCAATACACACATCTGCTTTATCATGCACCAATACGCCCCCCCCCTAGTGGTGCACACCCAGCCAATATGTCCGCCTCTTCGTTCCCCACTACAGTGTGTTATGTTGCGGGAATCAGTACAGCACACATCAAAACAAGGAAATAATAAACAAATTAGTGACTGTCACTTATTTTCCCGGGAGGAAAGTGGAATCAACAAGCACATCTTCAAGATTATTATCTTTTGGAATTATTGAATGACTTCTGTCTACACTCCTTCCTTCTGTCTTCCCTTCCATATATCTATTCAAAGTTGTCAAATTTTTCTTTAGACTCCTCATAAACAGCTATGGGAAACTTCATTGCGTGGTAGCTAGATCCACTCGTGTTGGTTGCACCATGTATCGATGATCCGCCTTCCGCGCCATCTATTTCTCCCTTAGTTTGTGTTTTGAGTTTCATCTCTTTCATGCGGTATTCATGTTCCCGTATCTTGTTGGCCTCTTCCGCGTCCAACCTCTTTTTGGTCTGCTCCACTTCAGCATCCAACCGCTTGTTGATTTGTTCCATTTCCATGCGTTTCAATTCCAACTCAGCCTTCCGATCTTCTCGTTCCGCTTGACGAATTTCCCTCTCTCTCTCCTGTACGTAATCCGTTAGTTCCGAACCAGCTAAACCAATCTCTTCTCCGTTGGCCCTAAGTTCTGCTGTTGTTAGTTTAGGAGTGGCCATATTAAAGAAGGTAAGTCAGCAAATAGAGTACAGACACTTCAAGGCAGTAAAGTAATACTCACTATAGAATTATATTCTACCTAGAACCTATATCATTTATCTATGTCTATCCAATATTATTAATCTACTACACCACACAGTACATCACAACCACTCTCTCATCCACAAGAGGAGATATAGGATAAAGACTTATGTAGACGTGTGACCCTGTGACTAGGTATGTAATGTGTCTTACCACCTATCCACATTCACTCTGTCTGGACTTTCTCACTGTAAAGTCACCAGCATTAATGAAAAGTTTCTACCATAACTGTAATGGCACCATATATCCAATGGACGTCCTTCCATTAAAAGTCATCAATGTATACTTATATTTATTCCAATCAGTATGTCCCAACATGCAGGTACTCCGCTATGCCTGTGCCAATATGCAGGTACCCCTCTATGCATATGCCCTGTTATGCCTCCAGTTCATGTGGGTAATATTTAGTATCCCGCTCGCTCCACCAATTATGTCACTTATTTTCCCGGGAGGAAAGTGGAATCAACAAGCACATCTTCAAGATTATTATCTTTTGGAATTATTGAATGACTTCTGTCTACACTCATCCCTTCTGTCTTCCCTTCCATATATCTATTCTCTCTCTCTCTCTCTCTCTCTCTCTCTCTCTCTCTCTCTCTCTCTCTCTCTCTCTCTATTATTCCCTCAACACATACTCCGACAACAGTTCCTTTCAACGATTAATAAAATATTTATTAATAAAAACTATGTCTGGTGTATGTATGGACTGTGTAAGCGTAGTTGATAGTGTATTCTATTGTTGGTGCAAGACTGAACTCGTAATGTCTATCAGCGGTGTCACATCTCGCCCAATCATTCCGCAAAACCGCAGGACAGCACATCAAACAGGACAGCTCTCACCCTGGATGATCCGTATGCTTGAGTGAAGGTAAATCCGTTATTGAACGAAACAAAACTGTTCACCACTGGATCACCGTAAATTAGTAATATTCCAGTAAGTTTATGACTTCGCCCGAGTTTGTTTCATGAAAGTACTTATCCAACACCGGAAAAACCACATCACCACAGTTCTGCCAATTGTCTCTAATTACTAGCAATGTTTTGACTTGTCTATTGTTTCTTCCCTATGTATACAAGACGTATGTAGTTTTATTTTGCTTTGCTTTCTGCAAACTTATCTTTCTTTTTCCATTATTACTTTGGTTATCTAATTATTCTTTTCTTCTTCTTCAAAGTTCCTTTAAAGGTATGTTTATTTCGTATTAGACCATGTCTAGGTTGTTCCTTGGTTTATTGAGGTATTTGCTCTCCTCACAAATGAAATGCCTTGAGTTTCTCAACCAAGCTTTTCCTGTACACAAAAAGTATGTGTCTATCTTCTCTGATATATCCGGATGGGAGTTTGAACCTGTGAGAAGTATAACATATCAAGTGATAGTCATCTGCCACTTAATACTACTTATGCCAGTGTCCTTCTCCAGCCGCAATGACAAGGCTTCCGAAGTAAACACCAACATAAGACATATGAATTCACCAAAGTCTAAACTATTCACTAATAGAAAGCAATGGTAAACACTATGCACACACATCTATTTTCCTATGCTAAAAACTATTACTCTAAAGTTATACTACCTTATATATTCACTTATCATCCCGGAATCGAAATACACTAGCGAATAACACACTAATATCCCATATTCTTTCAACCATTAGGGACGTGTATTTCTTTCCCCACTCAAGATGCATAGATCCTTCAGCCCAGTTTGGAACACACACTAACCAGAAAACCCAGTTGCTAGTATTTATATTGAGTGTCTAATCCTCCGTTGATTGTTTGATCTACAATCAAATTTGCCGTATCCTGCCCATCAAAAGGCGGTAAAATCACGTAGTGACTATTTGCTCGTTTCCTCCGTTGTTACGCTGTTCCTCCGTTCATCGCTCGTCGCACTTCAAAGCATTCTCCGTTCATTTTTCCTCCACGCGATTTCCCCGGTTCTAGTGTCCGTACGATCCGATTGTCAGGCAATGAACTCTGCGAACACCTGTATCCTATTTTTATATTCGGAGGTCAATGATCTTTAATTTATTCCTCCTCTCAGAATGAAGTACACAATTGTTAACCCTCCTCCTTCATTGCATTTTGATATGTAAGTTATCAAGGAATCACTAAACTGCAGTTTTTCCGTGACAGTGACAAAGGAAATGCTTCTGGTGATTGATGAAAGAAGATTGATTGATTGATTGAGGATTTAAGAACCGACATCACAGCATTCGGGGCATTCCCATAAGCGCTCCGTCCCCATCCTCAGAAGCCAGCGAAGAGTTCCAACCCCAATAGTACCAGTAGCTGATGAAAGAAGAAAGAAAAAGCAAGATAAGAAAGAATGTACCTGTATACATGGATATAGTCAACATATTCAAAAAGGCTAGAGAAATTTTGTTGAATCAGAAAAGCTGAGATTGGGACAAATCAGAAGAAAGACTTGCCTTCCATACACCACCACAAACATATCTCTGTTAGAAGGAACACATGATATATCATTCGGCGTTTACAATAAAGAGATGGCGCAATATTAATGGAACAGCGTGATATAATTAATTAATTAATAGAACACATGGAAGAGTCGCATGGTGGTAATAGACCGGATACAAATATTGGAGACAACGGTGAACGCCTACCGCTACCCCTGCAGGACTTGAGGATGCACTGTTTTACCCGAAGAAAGCACAAGAGCATAGAGCAATCAACAGCATTATGTTGAAGGAAATGGATGTCTTTTAGGAGATGTGGGAATCGAAATAATAACAGAATTTCTAAATGACATATATAAGGCTTCGTACATTCCTGATTATCTATTACAGCTCATATATATATATATATATATATATATATATATATATATATATATATATATATATATATATATATATATATATATATATATGTGTGTGTGAAACTAGGAGCTTTAGAATGCGAGGATCGGTGCACACTAAGTCCGTGAGCCATATGTCGAAACGTAGTGTTGTGACTTTGATCACAAGTACGGGGGGAAATTCTGGTCGTTGTGATGCGGACATCTTGGACATGTAACAACAGATGATGGAAGAGGTGAAACATAAATTTAAAAGAGAATAGGAATACCCAAACATGCGTTCAATATCATGAAACCAGTATTAACATCTAGCGATATTAACAATGCATTACAGATGAGAATTGTCAAATGTTATGTGTAGTAAACACTACTATTTGGCGCAGAGGCCTGGACAATGAACAAGAAAGTCGAAATGAGGCCCTGGAGATCTTGATATACAGAAGAATATGTCCTACTTGATTGAAACAAAACTAATAAATTACAGAGGTTCTAGAAAAACTTGGAATGAAAAGTTAGTTGATGAAAGAATTGAAATAAAGACCCAGCAAAATATTTCGGCCACGTTAAAAGACACACTCTTATAAAAACCATACTGGAGGGTAAGGTTGAAGGCAAGCGTGCAAGAGGTAGACAAGCTACAAATGGGAAGATAACATCAAGATATGGACGAACAGCAGTCTGGCAGAATGTGCAATCAAAACATATCCCACAAACGAAGAAGAAGACATCACAGTTTGCGTTTCCTAGAAAAAATCTCCACAGCCTTCAGATGTTTATCAGTATGTCTGTTTATTGTCCAAGTTTCACATCCATATCACAGTACAAGTTCTATGTAGCACTTCAACACTCTTTCTCGTGTTGCAATTGACATCTTCTTATTGGTCAGTATGTTCTCCATCTTACAAAACACTACCTTTGTCATTGCGAATCTTGTTGTAATCTCTTCAAGGCACATCCTATCAGATGTTATGACTGTTTCGAGATAGTTTTACCGAGTTATTTGTTTTAGAATATTTAGAGTCCATTGGAATCTCGATATATTAAGCCCATAAATAGGCATTCTCCTGCTTGACACCGTAAGGTGCAAAAGGAGCAGAATAACATGAGATGAGACTGGGCTTTCAGCTAGATTCTGCCTGAAATGAGCGCCAGGAAATAATGCGGGAAGTAAAGCCTGCCGGTGTTACATCAATCACAGCGTCAATTGAATGCCAATTTGTCTATACACATATTGACCCAGGACCATAAAGGAGAAAACGCCCCACGGCGTGGAAAAGAGTTATTGACTTATTACTCGCACGGTACTTGTAACACAAATCATGCCTGCATTGACAATTAAAGTCAATGAGGTTGAACTGGGGCAAGTATAGAAATGGGGCCTTGCCTTTCGGCCTGGTGGTCTTCAGTTCGAATCCATCTCAAGGCAAGGATTCTATTTTACCATCACCCACCAAGTACAGATTGGCACATGGGTCAGGAGAAATGAGTACAGAGCTTTTTTTCAAGTCTCGTGGCATATTGCATATATGGTGTTATCGCAATATTTTAATAGATCGCCATTAGATAATTTGCTTTTATAAATGTGTCCAGAAATTAGGTCAGAAGGCCACCAGGGTAAAGGAAATTATAGTTTGCATGTATGTGTATTTGGTTCTCACGTTCAAATTGTCTATTCCTTATTATTTTTCGAAGCCAGTCTTCCACAATTGTTTGTAAGCCATACACAACATCAAATATAACCGCTCTATTTTCATTACTCGTGAGATGAAGTGAAAATGAAAACTTGCAGACAGGATGCAGAAAAGGCTGCAGAAATAACAGAAGGCAACATACGAAGTCTTATTAACATTACCTTGTAAGCTGCAGTTGGAACTGAAACAGACAAGCGTAAATTAGCTGACGTATTCATTAACACAAAGTTGTGAATTTCTTACGGATTCGTTATCAGTCTTTAAATAATCAAGTGAATAAGCCACAAGGTTAATAAATAACGAATGTGAATAACCTGTTACCGGTATTAACAGCAAGCCATGAATCGGTTTACTCTGACCTACAGGCGCAATTATCATGAGTTCGATCCTCTTGGAGTGGGGGAGGGGGGAGGATGTTTAATTGTAAACAAAAGCATTGACCTAAACTTCCAGGCCTACTCAGACTAAATACGTACCAGGGAATGTCTCGGGGAGCCAGGGCGGCCGGCGTGATACCGATCATATAATCCACCAAGTGTCGACTAGTCTATGAAAGCACGTGTCGAGCGTTAAATACCCGATGCGCCGCCTTAAGGTGTGTAAATAGATCCGTTATTTTACGTTAACTTCATCGTGATATAGAATGCTTACTGCATTTAGAATCCATTCTTAATTCAAATAAAACAACAACCGGATAATAATAATTGGCATTCATAATTTTAAGAGACAAATATCACCCTTCCTAAATTACAAAGTAAATTTAAACAACGTTCTTAATTAATAGAATAGTGAACACCATCATTCTGAATCGAAATGTATAGGATTCATAGAACAGTGAACACCATCATTCTGAATCGAAATATATAGGATTCATAGAATAGTGAACACCATCATTCTGAATCGAAAGATATAGGATTAATATAATTGTGAACAACATCATTCTGAATCGTAAGGTATAGGATTAATAGAATTGTAAACACCATCATTCTGAATCGAAAAGTATAAGAATGATACCACAGTGAACACCATCATTCTGAATCGAAAGGTATAGGATTAATAGAATTGTGAACACCATCATTCAGAATCGAAAGGTATAGGATTAATAGAATTGTGAACACCATCATTCTGAATAGAAAGGTATAGGATTAATAGAATAGTGAACACCATCATTCTGAATCGAAAGGTATAAGATTAATACAATAGTGAACACTATAATTCTGAATCTAAAAGTATAGGATTAATACAATAGTGAACACAATCATTCTGTATCGAAAGATATATGATTAATACAATAGTAAACACTATAATTCTGAATCGAAAGGTATAGAATTAAGCGAGGTTCACGAGCAAGAGGTTTACCTCATTGCACCGGGTTTTACCACACATGGCTCCGTCTCCTTCCGCGGGGCGATCTGCCGAAAGCGTAGCACGGAGCATGAACTCCGTAGCTCCAATGAGAGGGTCTCTGGGAGAATTGCACGTATGAACATAATGACGTAGTCAGGAATCGAACCCGCAACCTTCTGATCGCTAGGCAGGCGACGTAACTAGTTCGTCACGAAGACTCCTGAAAGGTATAGGCATGTAGTGGAAATTAGATTTTAACATTGTTCCGTTGTCTTGTGTGTTCTTGGACATGTCCTTCTTTACTATTTTCTTATTTGTAGCTCTATATTCGAGTCTATACTTACTCAGTTATATTCGGATTTAGTTTGTCTTTAACGGTCATGCTGTGTCGTCTCTAGAAAAAAAAAAATTAGTATTACCCATGATTGTATGTTTAAATACATGTTAAGCATGAATTGTCAGAATCCTGAAACCTCATATCTGTATTTTGTTCCCAGTATTTCCTCTTCCCAAACACCTCCACCGTACTCTAATCATTTTTTTCTGCATGTGACAGAAATTTTACTTGTTGTTTTAAGGTGTCAGTTTTAAAGACGAAATTTAATCAGAGTGCAATGATTGAAAACAAAATAATTGATTGTAGTCTTTCAAATTTGCATGGCCGAAACGATTGAGAATGAAACAAATAATGGGGAAATCACTCTCACGCGGAAATAACACTGTTCAACCAGAGTTATCTGTCTAACGTAAAGAAAATTGTGAATGTGAAGATGTCATGTGCAGTGTGAATTGAATGAGCATTTTATGTTGTTTATATTTTGCATTATGCTGATCAGTCGAGGCTCCATTGATGTTTTGTATGAAATCCAGTTTGGGGTGCATGATCACAGCATGGATATGTTACTGCAAAATCTGAAAACACTACGACAGACAGACAGGAAGACAAACAAACTGTTGACCCAATAGAGCAATTAGAACAGAAGGAATATATGTATTAATACTATAGTTCTACTGTCTTTCTACGAACATCGACCCCACCTGGCTGGACAAATGAAGATGATGTTATAAGTATTAAATAGAGGCGATGGGATCGACTCCATTGCACCCGGTTTTATCCCATATGGTCCGGTCTCTACGCAGAACGGGGGCCAAAAGTGTCGCACAAAGTACAAACTCCGCAGCTCCAGCGACGACCTCCAGGAGTCACAGAGAGAACCACACTCGTGGACCGAATGATGGAGTCCAGACACGAATCCACGGCCTTTGGAGTAGGGGGCAAACGTCTAAACAGTTCCTTCACGGAGACCCCCGTCTGGGTTCCCAGACTAAACTTTGCACCAGAGGATATTCTGGGAAGCCAAGGTGGTCATGTGAGACTAAACATATTAGCCATGAGGTGCCACCTAGTCTAAATATATCATGTAGGCATTACCGCTCATGGCGTGAGAAAGGCTAATTTCCAAATGGTATAATATTTTTAGGATAAAGCACTTCCGGTGTATTGATGGCTGTGTAGCGGATCCAGTTGAAATAAAATGCTATACCGTTCAGGTCAACTACAGTGTTGACTTTTCGTCCTTGACTTGGGGACGTAAATTACAAGCATCTCAGAAGTCAGAGTGGGTTCGTCTGATGGCGGGAAACTTTGGTAAAAGGGAAAGCTAATCCACACGCAAACATCAGCCTAGTGCACTTCCTAATAGTAGCAACTACTAGTAGTAGATGTAGTAGTCAAGAGCAAAAGAACGTTAAAAAAAATTAATTAATACATTTAAAAAAAACTACTTTTTCTGAAATACTTGAAACATATAGCCACTGATATTGTTCTAGTATGGGACATTTGTTATACTGAAGCTTTAGTGATTAGGCGATTTCAACCAATTTTGTGCAAACAGGAAGATTTCGTTTTAAATTTACGATTACCATGGGGATATAACTCTTTATTTTAACTTAACAAAGACCTCAATACAAATAAATATTAAAGAATTGGTTTATCACATGGACAGACAGAAAATTCAATGACCAAGTACTATAGGAGACAAATGACAATCGTAAATTGATTAGAGAAATTAGACGTAGACAGTCAAAAAAGTTTCGACATAGATAGAAGGGAACAGACCAAGAGGAAGACCGAGAGGAAAATACCTGGATGTCTTGGCCACACGGCATGGACGAGACAGGAACACTGAGCTGATCCACGACTCTGGTGATGTAGTGAAATGGCGAGTCATGACCGCCCACGCTTTCCGGCATGGCACATGATTGATTGATTATCACGTAACTATTTTCCTATCTGTTAGGATATCACCCTTCTTCCTGTCTCCTCGACCCCCCCCCCCCCCCCCACCCCACACGCCACCCCCACTCCACCCCCATGTTGACAACTAACAGTTTATAGGTTATTAACGGCCATTAACAGCTATAGACAGCTTCGGGTCATGACCTCCCCGTAGAGTGTCTGATGAAAGGTAGATGACTGACGCCATATCGACACGTGTTTAAAAGATGTCATGTCCTGTTTTAGATCAAACTAATTACTAGAACTGTTTGAGACGTTTTCAGTTGATATTTACAACGATGTTTTCAGTGTCAGTTGATGTTTTCAGTTCATGTTTTGGTACTCTCAGATTAACATAGAAGTAGATGGCATGTACCGGAAGCAAGGGAGCACGTCTGGAAAGTTCGTGAGACTCTCCAGTAACGTCATGTACATAGCCGGAAGCCCTCAGACATCAAAGCTGGCCGGGTCAAAGGTTGGAAACAATTTCAAAGGATGCATGAGGAAAGTGAGTACTTTTTTCATATTATTCTTTCTCTTTTCTTCATGCAATTTATCTCTCGCTGGGGTGTGTATCCTCAACCAACTCACCTAGAAACAGTACACCCATGTTGTTATTGTGACGGACTCACAATGTATGACGTGAAAGGTAAAGACAGTTATGCTTGGGCAGAGTGACAGGCTTCCATTCAGCATTCAACACTAGAGAGCATCTGTTGGATTTTTCCTCCAGGACATGTTGGTGTGGTGGGAAACAAGCATGCGGACAGATTGGCTGGGTCTGCACCACTTGGTGGTGTACTGGTGCATGATAAGGCAGATGTGGTCGGCGCCCTTTTGAATCGTATGTATAGTACATAAGAACAGATAGATCATCACGGCCTGGAGAGAATGGTGCTGCAGGGAGTGACCAGAGGATCTGACCGACACTCACGACTCTGAGGAAAGGCCACACAGAACGAACGAACGAATGGACTTTATTATCAAAGAGTAACAAATTGGGCACGCAGGCCCGTCTAACATTCGGCCCTTCCAATCACTCATCTTTCGTTCATCAATAGTGCAAATGAAAAAACATTGTCAAATGAATTTTGTAAACATAAACATTGCATATTACCATGTTATGAGACACATCCACCACCCACCCACACATCCCCCATTCACCCCACATCCCCCACCCAACCACACACACAACCCAGACACACATATATTCCCCTACCCATCCACCATATCCCCACACCTACACATCTCCCCACCCACACACACCTCCCACCCACCACACATCCCATCCACCCACACCCCAAGCACGTATACATTCCCCAACCCACACATCCCCCACCCACACACGTCCACCCACCTACACACATCTCCCCACACACTCACATATCCTCCACCTGTCCCATTACCCACCAACAATCACCCAACCACATAGACAGACATATAATGAGATTGCTAGTGGTACCATAAGTATTGGGACATTTCGCTGGTTGTTGCAGATGAGGACGGAGCGCGCGTGGGAATGCCCTGAGTGCTGTGATGTCGGTTCTTAGCTCAACCCAACTCAACATGATTTTTAACAGTAATCCCCTCTCCTTCTTCCTCTTCCTCACACAGAACTCCACGTTAAAGCCTCTAATAAATACAGAAGTCGGGGGTTGAAGACATTCCCTGGCAATGTTTGCTGGAATCAAGTTTGGTTGACTTTCATCACTGCAGTGTGGCACGTCTATAGAAGGTTCTTATGCCGATATTTACCCCCCCCCCCCCACGCCCAAACACACGCACGCTCGCACGCACGCGTATCCAACGAACCTATCTTGAATATTTCATACATATAATATTTCATTGTGCTTTTAAATTCAACACACCCTATACCCAAGAGAAAATAAACCATCTCCAAAATGTTTCAGGACAAATGGGTCTCCAAATTAACACTGAAAAAACAAAAACTGTTGATCTTACCAACAGTTCAGACGACACCAAATTAAACAACCATGTTCTTGAAAAAGTCAACAGCTTCACATACCTAGGAAGCAAAGTGACATCTACAGGGGACTCAACGCCAGAAATATTAATTAGAATCGCACTGGAATCTGGTGTCTTCAATAAACTGTCAAACATCTGGAAGTCAAAGACACTCAGCAAACATACGAAACTTAAAATCTTCAACTCTTGTGTGATTCCAGTGTTAACGTATGGATGTGAAAGTTGGAAATCAGCGGTAGCGTTAGATAAAAATTAGACAATTTTGGGAACAAATGTCTTATAAGAAGTCTAAACCTCCACTGGACAAATTTCAGAAACAATACGCAAATAAGACAAGAGACTAAGCAAGATATTGTATCTAATTTTATAGGAAAACGCCGTTGGAACTACATCGGCCATGTACTCAGAAAGACAAGACTCCCCTACCAACCCGTCATAAGGTCACTAGAAGGGAAAAGAAAACGGGGAAGACCAAGAGAGACCCTGCGTAGAGCCATCATTAGAGAAGGCTCATTCAATGACCAAGTGAACATACAAGATCTACAACAGGTAACAGCGAACCGCCAGACATGGAGAGCCATGACTTCTGCCCTATGCGCCGCCTTAGGCTCAAGAGGAAAGACTAACTAACTAAAATATTTCAGCCTATTGTATCATGTATTCAATGAAAATGTGAGGATTACTATGGGGTTTTTTTGTTTTTGTTTTTTTGCGCTCGCTCGCTTTGAACTCAAGCGTAGTCCACACACACTAGTAGTGATGGACTGAATTTTCCGTGTGGATTAGCTTTCCTTATTAACCCACTCCGACTTCAGAGGTACTTGTAATTAACGTCCTCAAGTCAAGGACGACAGGTCAACATTTTAGTCCAGCTGTCTGGGGTAGGGGATGAATGCTAACCTCGGCATCAGCACACCGGATGTTTAAGAACACATTCTTATCCATTCGGCCATGCGGACCTGCAGATAACTAGTTTGAAACCCATTGCCTGAGGTCAAATTGTGTGTGAAGTCTTCACCTCACGTGAAGACAGAATACAATAGATGAATTGTGGATTAGCTGTATTGAAATCAATCAATCAATCAATCGTGTGCCATGCCGGAAAGCGTGGGCGGTCATGATTCGCCATTTCACTCGATCACCAGAGTCGTGGATCAGCTCAGTGTTCCTGTCTCATCCATGCCATGTGGCCAAGCCATCCAGGTATTTTCCTCTCGGTCTTCCTCTTGGTCTGTTCTCTTCGATTTGAATTAATACAGACTTGTAGAGTCTCAATTACTATAGCCACTCTAAATGGAGCATGATATATTTAGAGTAATTATTACCCACCTGGGAGTAGCTGTGGGGCAGTGTGCTAGCCACTGGCTAGCACACTGCCCTGCCTCTCAGTGGTCATGCGTTCCAATTCCATTCCGAGGTCGGGGATTAACAGTTAACATGGGCTCTTTAGACGTCGTTCCAGCCTAAGATAGGTATCAGGCTATATTCTAGAATGTAAAGGATTAAAAGATAATGTACAGGGCCGTTTCCACGTCTATCCGCTGTTTCTATAAGATTCGACCACATGACCAAAAGGCCGGCAGGAAATCGTGCTAAATACTGCGGTATCGCGACTCCCACTCTTTAAGAGTAAACAACACAAGAGTACAACAAAATAATAACATATATTACCACAATAATCATCGTCTTATATAAACTAGGTTAGATACCAAGCAGACAGCATAAGGCTGGACCTGACAGAACTGGCGCGCAAAGAACATGGATTACTGGACGTCGTTGGTGAAGTCATATATGACAAGTGCCGTGAGCTGGTGGAATCTCAGCCTGTCACCTTCACGACACCTGAATCCTACCTGACCGTTCCTACCTGGGACAGAACCAGGTGAGAATCTGACACAGGATTGCTGCGATTAGTCATGTCTGTCTTGGTGGTGTTATTCTGTCTATTTGTTTGCTACTTTGTTTAACTCTCTCTCTCTCTCTCACTTGTTATTTACACCATGGTATTATTATGTCCGTTTGTCTGTTTCTTTGTCTAATTCTCTGTCGTATTATTTCCATCATGGTCGCGTTATTCTGTCTTATTACCTTGTCTAATTCTGTCATATTATTTCCATATTGGTAGTGTTATTCTGTCTGTTACTTCGTCTAATTCTCTTTCAGTTGTCCGCCTTTCATTTTAGATAAATATTGAATCAGATCATTACTTGATATCAACATTTGTGGCTATCATACCTCTTGTGTATATGTTAGAGGTAATATCATATTCAACCATTCTTGATTATAAAAAGTTAGTTGCATTTCCTTTACAGGACGTCACAGTCAACCCCAGCAATTTTTATCTGTTTGCGATCTCTTGGTAATTTTACGTTCAGAAGTTTGCCATTGCTTTCTGAACGACCGGCACCCGTACCATTTTATAAAAACCCAACGCAAGGCGGTTTGCTGCCAAATCGCCTGCAGCTGTGTTTTGAACGTGGTATTCGGGATTACGAACTGCGTCCGTAAACCTTCACCACAGAGTCCGCCTGATTGTAGCCGCCGTTTTTTCACGCCTTGAGGCGAGGTAGGTGCTTGTTGTTAGCCCATATTTTATGGTCCATTCTGCATTCTATGGGGTATGATCAATACCACACGGGTCGCCATTATTTCCCCTGATATTTTCCCGGTTCACATTGTAGGCTGGGTCGACCAGGAAGCTCGGATATATTTTAAAAATGAGAATCCATGGGGCTTCGAACACATGACCACAGGACGGGCAGACAAGCGTGCTAGCCGCAACAGCCCCGCGGCCCCCAATGTAGGCTACATGGCTGGCACTGGCACCTGGCCCACTTGACTCCCGTTGTAGGCTACATGTTTAGTTTAGTTTAGTTTAGTTCAGTTTAGTTTAGTTTAGTTTAGTTTAGTTTGGTCGATGGATCAACATCACGGCACACGGATGCAACCCATAAGTGCTCCGTTTTACTCCTAACTCAAACCTGAGTCTGGAGAAACTCAGCTCAGTGCACGAACTCCGTAGCACCGGCGAGGATCCTGAAACACTTTGGGTAGATTTTTTAACTCGAGATTTTGCCCGGGCAGCGCCGTTAGGCTACTTTTTTTCGATTTCCAACTGCCAAGGAATATTTTACGTGCGCAACAATACACACGGGCGCCCGATCTCACTACCCAGAGACCAGGGGAAATTTTATTACTAGAAGTCCACGTGAAAAAATCCCGATCCTCACCGGGGCTTGAACCCCTGACCTCCAGCACTCGAAGTGGACACCATACCTCTAGACCACGCAGCCCCCGTAGGGGGTTGCGTGGTCTACATGGCTGGCACCTGGCCCTTTTGACTCTCGCTGTAGGCTACATGGTTGGAACCTGGCCCTCTTGACTCCCGCTATAGGCTACATGGTTGGAACCTGGTCCTCTTGACTCCCGCTACAGGCTACATGGTTGGCACCTGGCCCTTTTGACTCCCGCTGTAGGCTACATGGTTGGAACCTGGCCCTTTTGACTCCCGCTGTAGGCTACATGGTTGGAACCTGGCCCTCTTGACAGACGATCTTGTGTAACGTGGAGTTATACCTCTCCATAGCACAAAGCCTGGGTTGAATTGTAGAGATCGTGTGTTGTCCATGCAGCATCATCCCTCTCTAGGCTTTCCTAGTTTACTCCAGAGGAAAGTTGACACCAATACGTCTGGAACAAGGCAAGTTGCAGAAGCTGCCGGATCAGCAAATCATTTCTCTTACTGTCCGACTGTCGGGGCTTCGATACTAGACCCGATGCTAACCACAACATAGGGCCTGGTCTGCCCTGCCATGGCATTTAGTCTTTAGGGTCATTTCCTCGCACAAGGGTAAGGCGTGTACCCTCCTAAATGCTCTTCTCTGCCGTTGGCACAGTGTGAGGTGTGGGGTTTGGTGAGCGTTACCCAACATTCTGCGCTACCAGAAAACAGTTAGTACTGTCTACTGTCCTGACTGTTCTAGGTTATAATAAAGTGATACACTGGTAGATCGGAGCGACAGTTAGCAACTCAAGTAGCGGAACATATACCGGCGTGTGTGGTCAAGAGAGTTAATCAGTCTTCGGGAAACCCGAGCAGTAGACAGGCTATACAAGTCCAAGCTTGCCATCTCTCAACATCTGCTAAATTGTGTCCATACAGTTTGCACAGACAATTCGTTTCGTATACTATATTCAACGAACAATAAACGGGCACTCAAATACTCAAGACCGTAGCAATTAAGCAAGTACAACCGGAGTTATTCAGAGAGACATAATTCATTGTGGCTGGGATTTCCTTGAGAATAACAAATCAAGTAACATTGTATAGGTAGCTTTACGTAATTTTTCTCAAGTTGGCAGATGGCAGTTGTCTTTATGCAATAGGCACTTGCACCTCGCAGTTGCTTCCCCCCTCCCCCCTTTTTCCACTAAGACAGACAGGCAATTGACCCCGCTTACCCAGGATCAGAAAGAAGATTAACTATTGTAGTTTCTTATTTACCTCCGTAGTGTGACAACGACTGTGTACATTTTAAGCTATCCATGCTATCGGTAACAGACTGGGTCTAAAATATATTGTTTGCCAGCTACTTTAGAAAACAAAAAGAGTTTAAAAGCCATGAGGATCGACTTCATTGCACCCGGGTTTATCCCAAATGGCTCGGTCTCTTTCTCCAGGCCGGCCTGTCGAAATCGTCGCACACAGCATGAACTCCGTGGCTCCAGTGATATCCCCGGAGTCTCAGAGAAAACTGCACTCGTGAACGGAACGATAAATGCTGGTATCGAACCCACAGCCTTCAGAGCGCGAGACAGGCAGCGTAACCTCTTAGCCACAGTGTGCCCCCCCCCCCTTCCCCCTCCTAAAAACTACTAAAGGGAGATGAACGTGTTGAACATATTGTCTCATTTTCAAGGGGAGGCGGCCTGGTGAGCATGTGTTTGAATCCCCATCTTTGCGGAGGTTTTTTTTTAATCAACGTGGGCTCTCAGTTTTTTGTTTTTTTTTTGGTTCGCATATCCTTTACAGGACATCGCTGTCAACATCAGCATCTTTCAGCTGATTGTTGATTTCCTGGCAAGATTACGCTCAGTAGTTTGCCATTGCTTTCTGGTAGACCGGCTCACATACCCCTTAAGTTGCCGACGCGGAGAGAACCGCTACCAATTCTTGCGCAACGTCACGTTACTTACGAGAGTATACGAGATTACGGAGAAAGTCGTGTAACCTCTAGACCAGGGAGACCGGTCCGGCCTAAATTGGGTACTAGGAAATGTCATACAAAGTTCAGGGTGCACGTGCGGTATTGACCACATCGGCCATCAAGTGCCGAATGGTTTACACAGATATGGGGCTGGTAAGCTGTACTCAGTGCGGTATTGACCACATCGACCATCAAGTGCCGAATGGTATACACAGATATGGGGCTGGTAAGCTGTACTCAGTGCGGTATTGACCACATCGGCCATCAAGTGCCGAATGGTTTACACAGATATGGGGCTGGTAAGCTGTACTCAGTGCGGTATTGACCACATCGGCCATCAAGTGCCGAATGGTTTACACAGATATGGGGCTGGTAAGCTGTACTCAGTGCGGTATTGACCACATCAACCATCAAGTGCCGAATGGTTTACCAAAAATGGGGCTGCTACGCTATACTCAGTGCGCGACGCGGCATGCAAAATTGTTCTTTACTTTTATGCGGCAACCATAATGGGACAACAGTTCATGTAAACTTGCAAACATCCAGTCCATGACAACAATTAATGCACACTTGTACACATCAAATCTATGATGATAAATAATGTACACTGTAAACATTCAATCTGTCACAACATTTAATGTAAACTATCAGACATCCTATCTTTGGCAATATTTTACACATCCAATCTATGACAACATTTCAGACATCCAATCTATGACAACATTCCAGACACTCAATGTGATTCTTAACATCCAATTGTGACAATATTTCACACATCCAATCTGTGACAACATTCCCGACATCCAATCTATGACAACATTTCACACATCCAGTCTATGACAACATTACAGACACCCAATGTACATCCAATCTAGGACAATATTTCACACATCCAATCTGTGACAACATTCCCGACATCCAATCTATGACAACATTTCACACATCCAATCTATGCAACACTTCAGACATCCAATCTATAGCAACATTTCACATATCCAATCTATGACAACATTTCAGACATCCAATCTATGACAACATTTCACACATCCAATCTATGACAACACTTCAGACATCCAATCTATGACAACATTCCAGACATCCAATCTATGCAACACTTCAGACATCCAATCTATGACAACATTTCACACATCCAATCTATGACAACACTTCAGACATCCAATCTATGACAACACTTCAGATATCCAATCTATGACAACACTTCAGACATCCAATCTAGAACAAGCATTATGTACACTTTGAGGAAGATAGCTAGGCCATCATTATTCCAACAAGCTAGAAAAACTGTCGCTGAAGTGACAAATATTTTTAAAATGAAAATAAATCTGATCTAATCCGGAGTAAAATGCTCCACGCGGAGCTGTGAAGCCATCCGCTGGCGTCGCTCAAAGACATGGACTGCAACTTTGATGTGCAAGAAATTGCAGGCTTAGATTAACAATTGCTTGTGCGGGATGGACAGATTACGGTGGCTTGACAGCGTTTCTACTCTGATAGCAGGGAAAAGTCCGCCGAAATCCATGGGTATAAACAGGATGAAAAGTGCTGGGCCTAACAAGTGCTGCAGAAATCAGTTAATGGTGTTATAGAGTGGTAATTTTTTTCTAACCTTACAAGTAAAGGAAAGACTGGGAGATCAGGAAAACATTAGAAATCCATTTGGAAAGTATAAAAAGCTCTTTGTATAAAATTAAGACTTAAATGTGGACGGCGTTTCGAGGCATACGCTGGCGTGAAGTTTGGCTTAAGTGGGAACTTTTCGTCCTGACAGATATGGCGCCTTATAACGCTGATGTAAGGGTCAGCATGGCCGAATTGATAAGAGCGCTAGTTCTTAAACGTCCGGTGTGATGATGCCGAGGTAGCAGGTTCAATCCCTACACCGATAAGGTGGACTAAAATGTTGATTTCTCGCCCTTGACTTGAGGAAAAACAATTGCCTTCGGTTATCGTCGGTTTCGGGTTTTGTTGATTTTTTCCGGGGAAAATGTGACTCGGTTTTCGTCGGCTGCCTCGGAATTCGTCGGCCTGCCCACGTGACTTCGCTACTAATTTTGTGCAGACAAAGGGACCCACGAGTTCTGCTCAGTTTGGCGTTGTTTTTCGTTATATGAGCATCACTTGCTGCTAGTAAAATACAAACGCCGCATTAAGATTACTGAAATCGGTCGCATGTACTGGAAGTCGCCATCCACGATAAGTTCCACTGTGGCGAAAAAGGAAGAAATAAAGGAGGCTAATATAGCGAAAGGCATGAATGTGCTAACTGCCAAGTAGCAGCGCAGATGATATGACGAAAAATAAACATAGCGAAGAAATCGTGAACCACATAGCGATAGAAACTAGGAGGCTGACGTAAAAAAAAAAAAACAGAATACGTCATAAAGATTGTCAAGAACAACAAACAGTCAGATCTTAGAGCTTGAGCACGGATGCTGCACGTCTAGATTCTCTGGAACGTGAGAAGATATTTACTGGCAGGACAACGTTATCATGGCCAACACATATTGCAGAGGATAACGAGAATATTCATGAACGATATATATATCAGCCCGAGAATCATGGACCGATGTGAATATATCAGAAATATCAGGACGGTACTTAGAACGTCACGGCAAGGTGAAATCTATCCAGATTAGGAACGACAGAAGGACCGGGACATGGACTTGATAATCACAAGGGTCTAGCATAGTCAACTATATATTATCTACATTTAATATTGTAATTACCGACCCGTCTGGCCATAACAGACACGGTAAACATAAATTGTCATTTAACAGTGATCTTGTTGAGATGCGACAGCCTTGAACGTTGGGCTAATAAATTATGCCTTCAACGACATGATTGCCGGCCTTCGAGTCTTTCATTGCCGTTCATTGTGCATGCTTCAAGAATTTGCTGGAGTTTGTGTCACCCAGGATCATTTATCGTTGCTGAGTTATATTTGAAGTTATCAAGACACATTCTAGCAAGATGGGGAGCTCGACCATATGTAAGCTTATGGGAATGTCCCGAATGCTGTGATGTCGGTTCCTAAATCAATCAATCAATCAATCCCTTACAAACAACGTTTTTCAGTGGTGAAGCATCGGAAGTTTGTCTGCTTTGACCATGTTGCACACTTTCACAGGAAATCCCGCAAAGAACAATAGAGCGCAAGCGGAGAATTGAAAGGCGGGAGAAATCCTAGACATGGGGAACATTCAAGAGTGGACAGGGTGCAATATTTGTACACATGTGTTTGTTGCTAAGAACAAAGAGCAATGGCGGGTTCTGATTTGTGATGCTTTCTACGACCCACGTAAAGGATTTCATGGTGAGATGATGATGATGATGTTGATGATGATGATGATGATGATGATGATGATGATGATGATGATGATGATGATGATGATGATGATGATGATGATGATGATGATGATGATGATGATGATGATGATGATGATGATGATGATGATGATGATGAATAGTTGTACTTCTTCTTTAACCCTTATTTCTCCCTCACCCACATCAGTCCAAGTTCTCCTACCCCAGGCAGAAGTCCGTGAGCTCTCCATATTATTCATTCCAGCTTATATTTCCCTTTTCCGTGTGTTTTAGGTCTTTCTCTATTTATTCTGCCCTGTGGATTCCACGCAGAGGCCTTTCTAAGTATTCTGTTCTCAGGAATGTTGTACTACTGAAGTCGACAATGGGGAGTTTGCTCTGTCGAGCTGTCACTGGAGTTGGAATAATAACACAAAATGTAATGATAACAAGTCCAATCAATGGAAAAACACAAATAGAACAAGTTCAATCAATGGAAAACACGCACACAGAAATGATTGAAACATTCTTTATCAAAGGAGGACACACACACACACGCACGCACGCGCGCGCACATACACACACACACACACACACATTGACAAACAGATAACACAAAAGAATACGTATCTTACGTATTTACTCTTGCATATATACGAATTCAATGAACAGCTGCAGCCGGTTTTGTACAAACAGAAAGAGGTCGAGTTAAATTTGAAGTAACCGTTGGGATAACAGATGTTCGACACTCGAACAATACCTGTGATTATGTGTTTTAATTGTTTCACCTAAATTATTATTCATTTATTCACTTCATAAAATATAAAACTTTGTAGGAGTCACCTGAAGAGATGCAGCGAAATATACCAGGCAATAAATCGTGCAACAAATTGTTTGTGACGTCTGTGTTTACTTTCCCATTGTATTAATGATATTTATTTGCTACAGAATCACTTATTTACTAAATATGTTTGAACTTGCCCACACATTGGTTGACATGAGATGTGTCTCTTTGTAGTGGTATATTATTTTTCATCTTTGACAGCACGAAGGGATCTTTAGCCTTTCAGTTTAGAACTGTGGAGTCCGGCGGTCTCATGATGTACAGCAACGGCGACAAATACAGCAGGGACTTTTTTGCCCTGGAACTTTTAGATAATCATTTGCATCTTATCCTGGACATGGGGTCTGGAATCCAAAAGGTAATACGGTATTATATTAACTGTAAACATAAAGGTCCGTTTCAACATGTTTTGAGTGTGTTTGGTTTTGCTACTATCCCCATTTTTATTTATTTATTTATTTATTTATTTTTAATGTTTGCGCTGGCTCGCTTTGAACTCAAGTTTAGTCCACACACGTGCTACTACTGGATTTAACACTGCTCCAACAAACCAAGTCAGATAATTGTGCAGATCTCTGTATTATTAGAGAAAAGAAATGGGACAAAAATAAGTTTCTTCAAAACTACTTCGTCTTCAAAGGTGGATGTTAACAAGAAATTAAACGAAACACATTCTATCTCCAGAGATGACATGCAAGTGAAAGAAACTTCCAAGGGAGAGAAGAAAAAATAAAAATCTTAACGGAAGGAAAACTGGCGTGATATCAATGATGGGGCTCATCAAAGAGCAGCACGTGAAATGGTTTGGCCATGTATCGCGAATACCGTGAGACAGTTCCCCGTGGAAAGCGACGCACTTGAATGTCGTGGGTAAAAGGCAAACTGCCGCATGAGCTATAGACTGATAAATTGCCCGCGGTAGCAGTGAACACAATTGTAGGCGAAGGGTCTGCCAGAGTTGCTCAGTGATTCTCTTTATATCGTGTAGTCAGCTGACAAACAAGGACGAAGAAATGGAATATAAAGAGGATATAACAAAGCACTGAGGTGTAAGAATAAGAAAACAAGAGGAAGGAAGAGGAGAAGAAAGAGTATGAGTAAGATGACGAAGAACAAACGAGAAGGAAGATTAGAAAGAAGAGGGGAGTAGGGCAAGGAATGAGAGAAGAAAAGTGGGATAAGGTGGTGGTGGAGAAGACGGAGGAGGAGGTGATGGTGGTGATGGGGGAGGAGAAGAAGGAGCATGAACGCAGGGGGTGAAGAAGAAGAAGAAGAAGAAGAAGAAGAAGAAGAAGAAGAAGAAGAAGAAGAAGAAGAAGAAGAAGAAGAAGAAGAAGAAGAAGAAGAAGAAGAAGAAGAAGAAGAAGAGAAGAAGAAGAAGAAGAGGAGGAGAAGGAGAAGAAGAAGAAGAAGAAGAAGAAGAAGAAGAAGAAGAAGAAGAAGAAGAAGAAGAAGAAGAAGAAGAAGAAGAAGAAGATAAACAAATGCAACGTGAGCAGAAATAATGAATGCTAAACCAAGGAAAACGAAGAAACAAGAAGAAGATTATGTGTGAAAGTACACACGTGCCTGCTCCAAATATACATACGGCTTTCGCTCTTTGAATTATTGATGTGGCCTTGGGAAATTATTCTTGACACTGTCAAATTCTGCACCGGAATGGTTTAGTTTTGTTTCGCTGCTGTATATGATTCCATGTAAAAGTGTACGCATTACCACGGGCAATAACGTTGCAGAGAATGCTAGGCGCCGACCCTTGATAGGGGGCGCGTCAATCAAAAGAGTGTAAATGCACAGAAAGGATGAAATACGCCTGCATTATACGACGGTGTGCGGTGGATAATATTAGTAGTAGCAACTGTGGATAAATACATATATTTTTCAGCATTATCTCATGCTATAAATATTTATATATTTTAATATGAATAAAGTGGTTTGGATATCGCGTGAGAATGGAATCTGATCATCTACTAGTCACAGCATACAACCAAATAAGATCTGGGTATAGAGCGGAGAAAGACAAGAGAATGATGAATTGACAACATCGTGAGTAATCTAAAACATTGTATTCCCTTAGTGAGTGTAAACACAAAAGTCGCAAACAATATATTGCACGATTTATGGCCTGCTTTATTTTCTTGCATCTCGTCAGGTCATACTGCAGAGTTGTATGTTATATGAAGCGAGCGGATAAAATGAAATGCATAACACGCAGTCTCTAACACCGTTCGAATATGAAGCAATGCTATCCCCACGACAATGGCAATCATGAGTCCTCTAAATCAACACAGATACCAGATAACCCAGACAACACAGAATGCCTTTGTAGCACTTTCTTCTTCTTGCTTTCGATGTGTATCCCTCATTTTGTGTAGACCCTCAATCAACTCCCTCTAAGCCAGTGGTTCTCAACCGGTGGGGAATCCCCCCCCCCCCAGGGGGGAATTTTGGGGTTTCCAGGGGGGGGGGGGGGGGATGAAGATTATTTCAAGATCGCGTTAATACAAGAACCGATTACTTGATCTTGTTTTTCCTTTCATACTTTACGCTTCTGTACGCATCACCCTTCTGAAATTCATTTTATAACGTAAGTAGATCCGCAAAATCACATTTTATGTACATGTCTAGACTTGTTTTAGTATGTGCTATTAAATTTAGCTTCAATTATTACGTATACTGTGTAGGGGCAGGGGGAAATTTTTAGGGAGGAAATACAAAAGGGGGGGGGGATGACGTTCTAAAAATATGGTAAGGGGGAATGATGTCCTAAAAATATGGTGAGGGGGGGGGAACGACATCCTAAAAATATGGTGATGGGGGGAACGGACCAAAAAAGGTTGAGAACCACTGCTCTAAGCCGTCCTTTCCTATGGTATCCCATTCAGCTCCGTCCAGATCTTCTCATATTATTGGCTTCCAATCCGTGGTAAGGCTGATGTTATGTTCAAGTCACTTGTACGGGAACCACCCCGTGCTATAAATAACTTCAATCCCATTCCATTTTTTTAAAACCCATAACCGGTTCAACTTCAGAAGAACGTTATACGAGGGTAAGTTAATTAGTAAGTCACAAATGGCTATAGAAAAATAACTAACTATGATAACAATTTGAAACCAGTTTATTTTTATACGTACATTGTCCCTTTATTTCTCAACCTAATTTCCACCAACATTGATGCACTTATCCTCATAATTAGGGCATATCTCAGCCTTAGATTAATGATTCTGTGACGAAATCAGCCACATTGATTTCTTATGGCTCGCGGTTCCCCAGGGGTCAGAGCTACTCCTCCCTGCGTGTCATTGTGATCTCCGCCTCTGCTCGTGGCCCTGGCAACATCAAGTTACAGATACCACACTTTGATATCAGCCAAAAGGTCTAGAAGCGATTATTTAGGATATTAATCTTAAAAGAATTGTCGTCCATTGGGGTAATCCTATCATAAATCAGGTTTAACATGTCCAACTGTAGTTATTGTATGTAGACATCTTTCTGGTTATCAAATATTCTTTATGCCGGCTGTTGACGGTAAATGTGAACAGTGATATTTGTAGATCGGTTGCTATCTTCCATAGAAAATCGGCTGAACGATTCTCACGTATATTCTGGCGCTCGATGGAAGTCTCACATTCTCTTTCTCTGCTGCTGCTAATATTATTTCCCAATTTAAACCTTTATATGTGCTCTCTCCCCCGCCTCCCCCCCCCCCAATTGTCTTGCTCGTTTTTTCCCCACCTGCGCTGTATTCTATTAGTGTACTCAAGGTATTATTTTTGTCCTCGCTCTCGTTTCGCAATTCTCTGGTAATTACAAATACCTTTATGACGTCTGTTTTTTTCTGCCTATAATATTGGCTCCATTGTTCCATATAGTCATAATTCTAAAATTAACGTATTCTCCGTTTACATTATGTATGAACAGGTGCCACTTAGAGCAACGAACGAAAGAAAGACATTTATTTTAACACGGTGACGAATTGGACACCCAATCCATTCTTATATTCTGCCGTTTGTTTTAGCATTTATTTGTGACATGGCGTTCAGCGCTAAAAATAGGAATGTTAAAAGCTGCAACATTTTTAAAGATGTCAAGGCTCGTTAAAAATATATTAAAATGAATGGGGAAAAGTGCATGAATATTGTAATCCAGCATTTTTTTAAAAAGATATATAGAAATGAACAGGCCAATATTTTTAACGTTTGGCATATGATACTTGACAATGTGAAGCATTGTTAAAACTCGGCAACCATAGCAATTGTACATCTTCGTTTAAGAATAATAACATGTATATATGCAACGTGGCTTGATATCTTCATGGGTTGGGGACAAGCGACAATGGTGTTCTGGCTGATTGGTGAATCCATCGGAAGACTATCATTAGTCGCTTAAAGGAGATGCATTAGCTTTCAAGTTGTTGGAACGCTTAAAAGAACTTGCAGATATCCGAGTCAGGTTGGAGAAGAGATTCCCCTCTCCCCGACACCAAAATGCCATCTCAACTGAGACTGCTGCAAAGCTCTCCTCTCTCTCTCTCTCTCTCTCTCTCTCTCTCTCTCTCTCTCTCTCTCTCTCTCTCTCTCTCTCTCTCTCTCTCTCTCTCTCTCTCTCTCTCTCTCTCTACCTCTCTCTCTCTCTCCAAATCTCTCCACACTGAGACACAAGAAGGATGTACCAGCCCGGTCGTGGAGTCTCACATCTGTCCATTCATTCATTCAGTGGCATGCCCTTTGCAGAACCTCGCTCCCATAACAACCTTCCGGAAAACCTCTCGATCATAAGCAAGATGTCCCGCGTCCGATACACCCATCTGGAGATCATCCACCACATCCTGCACCAATCTTCTCTTTGGCCTTCCTCTTTCCTCTTTTCCCAGGCATATACCTCTCCATTATTGTTCTCTCCAAACGTGCGTGGCGTTTCAAGTGACCAAAATATTTCAATGTTCTTTATTTCATGGTAATTATGGTTTCTTGGTAAGTTTTGCAGAAGGTAGTTTTCCATTGCTTTCCTTCTGGGCAGTGACTGTACTAGTCGGTGGCCATAGCCATTGTCTCCACTGATGAGATCATCTGCCTATCGCCGCAGAGTGCAGACCATAACCAACAACAATCTGTCGGCTGCTCTCAGACAAACAAACAAAGTAGGTTCTGATCAGACATGATACACAATCAAATTAACAAGTATTATAATGCTTAATTACATTCTCTGAGCATTACAATTGCGGAAGATACCGCAAAACAAAACAAATAATACTATGGCCTTGGTGTGGCGATATACTGCTCTTCTGTCCTAGTGGAAGTTCACATTTGGCGATATATTATCCCATGTCACTGAATCATTTAAGATATAATCGGGTCATTATTGACACCAGTGCGTAAGGGTTGGACTTAAGAAAGATGTTGATTGTAAGAAAAATTGACGGTCATTTTGTAACGTGTCCAGGTGCAGGCAAGCAAACTTCCGGTGACAGATGGCAACCCTCACGATGTCTACTTTGAGTTCGCAGACAGCAACGGTTACATATCCATCGACGGACAGAAAGAGCACTTCTCTTCACAGCGAGTGTCCGACAGACTTGACCTTCATGGACATCTGTATGTTGGAGGGTTAGGTCCAGAAATAAATGTGACAAGTTTGCCCAGGGAGTTGTGGGCCGCCATGCTGGGTCTGTCGTACGTTGGATGCCTTCAGGATCTGGTTCTCAATGGCAATCAGGTGGACCTTGTGGAGGCGACCAAACAACAGAACAAGACAGATGTAGTTGGATACTGTAGGAAGGTGCGTCTGTGTTGTAATAGCTATGTCTTAGATGTATTGTTGTGGATATCACATAGTATCCACTTTTATTGAAACCAATTATCAAATTATTAGAACTTGTGTAAAGCTAGCATGTTACGTCATCTTATTATGTTGCTTGCCAGTTATCAGGGTGTGATCACACAGACCTAAAGGCATACACGTGCACACATACATACAACACACACACACACACACACACACACACACACACACACACACACACACAACACACACGAACGAGGGGGCTTCAAATGAAAACATTAAACTTGTGAAAGAAATTACAATAACCATGCCATTGTCTTGTAAACTGTCAATATTGTTGTTAAGGAGGTCAAGAGGGTTAAGCACGTGACATCACAGTGCAGGCGAACAGGAGGAGCCCGAACAGGAGAACCAAAGAAGAGCTGCGTTTTGTTACGTGTTTATTTTTTATCAGGGACTTGCACGTTCAGTGTGTACCACACGCCCTATACTTGCCAGGCCTAGCCCCAAGTTAGTTCCACTATTTGGACAACTCAAAGAGTCTTGGAATGAAAGACTTTTACGGTCCGATGACGAGGTACAGCAGGTGGTGCATGTGTGGTTGCACGCCCGACCAAGAGCATTTTTTTTTCTACAGGAATCCAAGCAATTTATGGGCGGGGTCTTGATGTCTGTACAAAAGGAAATGACACCTGATGAACTGGCGGTACAAGCTAGAGATATCTTGATAACTGCAGCCAAAGATTTAACTCCAACCAAGAAAAAGCAACTTAAGCCATGTATTACATCAGACACGTTAGAACTAATAAAACAACGAAGGGAACTGAAACAGAAAGGAGGTGAATCCGATAACAGCATAAATAGACACATATAGTATTATTTGGCGCTCACAGAAGAAGAAGAAGGAAATAGAGATTACAAGACGCACTAGACAACATAAAATTTGAAAGCTATAATAGTTACCAACCGGGATCGAACCTGTCGCCTCGAAATGACGACGGCGCCTCGCTGCAGGAACAAGTGTACTTCGACGCACGACCAACTAGACACATCGAAGTACACTTATTCCTGCAGCGAGGCGCCGTCGTCATTTCGAGGCGACAGGTTCGATCCCGGTTGGTAACTATTATAGCTTTCAAATTTTATGTTGTCTAGTGCGTCTTCTAATCTCTATTTCCTTCTTCTTCTTCTGTCAGCACCAAATAATACTATGTGTGTCTATTTATGTAATCGTCTTAGTGGTCTCAACGGTTCTCTCCATTTATTTATTGTGTTTACGTGTACAGCGTTAGAACCGATAACAGCAGGATGAAGTTTAAATCTTTAACTCGAGAAATAAGAAAGAAAACAAGAAAAGACAAAAATCAGTATATACAAGATTGCTGTACCAGAATAGAGCAATATCATAAGACTGGGAGAGATTACGAAATGTTCGAAGAAATGAAGGTATTGACAAGAAATGTTCAACCTCAATTGAATGTTATATGTGACAAGATGGGAAATACCTTAACAGAATCTAGACAAATTCTAGAAAGATGGCAGGAGTACTGCAGTGGAATATATGATATGAGTGACAGTGAGGATATGAATGAGATACATGAGCCAATGACAGTAGAGACAGAACCTGAACCCTCATTAGATGAAATTGCATGGGCAGTAAAGAACCTGAAGAATGGTAAATAAACTGGATGTGATGAGATACCAGTTGAACTAATTAAAGCGGGAGGAGAAGAAAGCATACAAATCTATCACGCATTATGTAAACAGATATGGTAATATGGTATATGGCCAAAAGATTGGAAGAGAACTATCTTCATTCCAATACCAAAAAAGGGCAACCTGAAATTGTGCACCAACTAAAGAACTGTTGCCCTGATCAGTCATGCAAGTAAAATTCTACTAAAAATCATAATGGGGAGACTTCGTAGGAAAATGGAAGAAGAAATTAACGTGGTTCAAGCTGGATTTAGACAAGGAAGAGGAACAAGACATCACATTCTTAACATGCGTTGAATAATATAGAAGTATATATAATATAGAGAATTTAATTTAAACCTATTTTCATGTTTCGTGGATTATTCAAGGGCATTTGACTGTGTACAACATCAGAAACTGTGGGAAATCATGAGGAATATGGGCTTTCCATCACATGTAATACAACTCATAAGAATAAATCAAATCAAATCAACTTTATTAGGGTCACAAATTGGGCGCGCAGGCCCGTCTTACATTCGGCCCTTCCAATCACTCGTCTTTCGTTCATCATGAGCATTATACATTTACATAGGAAGAAAAATAAACATTGTGAAATGAATGTTGTAAACATAAGCAAGGCTAATTACCATGTTATGAAGCCCATCTCCCACCTATCCATACATCACCCCACCCACACAACACCCCCACCTACCGACACACACGCACACCAAGGGACACATACATACCCCACCAACCGACCCATCCCCCTCCCGCACATCCCCCACCCACACACACTGCCCTCACCTGATCCCCCAACCAAAACACACTCGCCACCCACAAACATTCCCCCACCAACCCACACATCCCACGCCCATCCACATACACATCCTACCCCACACATCCTCTCCCCACCCACACCTCAAACCACCCTTCCCCCAGCCACATCTCCATCGACAACATATTCCCCACCCACACACACAATCCCCCACCAACCCACACATCGCACATCCACTCACACATCCCCAAACCATACACATACATCCCCACCAGTAGTAATACATGTTGTAAATCCCTCGGAATGAGGCATAAAATACCTCATATACAAAGAATAAAGAAGGAGGACCATGAGGACCCATGAGGACCCGCATTTTTTAGTAAGCTCAAAGAAGGGGAGTGGGGAAACATAATTTATGCATAATCGATTGGTGTGCGCCGACTGTTACGAGTTGATGTATTCGTATCTTTGATAAGATCGGCGAACATCTGTGAGCAAAAAGTCGATATTGCCGGGAGTTGAATATTAGTGTCGGGGTCGAGGTAGGTCGCTGGTGCCATCTGTTTTTAATTAAGGGCGGTGTCGGAATAAAATAATAAGGCAAAGAACGATGTGTGGGGTGGGTTGGTAAGTGGTGAAAGATGGGGTGGGGATGCGTAGTTGGTCATAGTGGGATATCACCAATGTGTAACTGCGGTGTCTAGTGGGTTCCCTACCTGGCAACAGGTTCGAATCTCACTGTGTGGTTGGTGTGTGCAGGGTCGAGTATGTAACGGGGCTAGGTTATATCATTGGTGATTCGAATCACGCTCCGGGTCGATAAGGGTGTCCACCCTAGGCGGATCTTTCTAGGAGTATATTAAGACTTTAATTTATAACAATGGTGTCTAGTTGCGGCCATAGAACTTGACAGGTTCGAGTCCTACTGTGTGGTAGGATAGTAATGGTAGTGGACGAGTATGTAACGGAGCCAGGTGGTGTCATGGGTGGTTCAAATAATGCGGCTGGTTGATAACTATACCTAACATAGGCGCCAGAGAAACGAATCCCGCTGTGTGGGGAATCTGTTAAAATAACATCGGTGTCACGTATTTCGTATCTTTGTTAAGGTTGGTTTACAACATCTGTGACCAAAATATCAATATTGTCAGCAGGTGTATGGTAGCAAAAATAGTGTATATTGTAAATTTGTTGTGTTGGCGACAGTTGGTACTATTAATTATATCACCAGTATATGTTAACAAAGGAGAGCTCGCTTGAATCGACCGAGGCGGGAGAGGTTACCTGACCCGTGATTTACTCTATAAGGCCCATAGTACCAGTTTTCCTATAGCGGTTATCAGTGATCTGTAGAGACCTGTAGTGGTTTATGCCCTATCATTACACAGCATAAAGGAAAATCTTTAAAAAAAAAGTCAAGATGGCGGCTAGTACTAGTAGTGGTGGGTATGGCTTAGTGATATTCGTTGTTAAGGAGTGGGTGAGTTGTGAAAGGGGTAGATAATTGCATTCGAACCACTATCATCATGCAGAGTCAGCTCGTTAAAGGAAATTCTTGAAGAAAAAATAAAAAATAAATAAAAGAGTAAAGATTGTCCTCCATGTCGGCGTGGGTGTCGGGCTGGAAGCAGGTCGACCCTGATGGTGGCGTAATTTCATAACACTTAAACAACATGACCACTAACTTTTCTATATCGCGGCCAAACTATGTGCAGGCCTCCATCCTTTGAGATGAGTCTGCTTGAGGCTTCTGGCGGCAGAGTGACTTGTGAAGCAAACAAACCGATGTGTGGCTTACAACCAATCAGGGTGTTTGGTAATTGATCCACATTTTATGTTAGACAATCACTGATTGGCTGGCAACTACTGTGGGCGGGGCTTAATTTATGTAATATATAACCAATTCACCTAACTCTCACTCACTTTGTGGTTTACAGAAGAATGACGAACAATCGAGTCTTCAGTTTTGTGGTTATTCAACTGCTATTTGCCTTCAAGTGTGGAAAGGTTACCAGGCACCCGTTTGTCTCAGTATCAACGCACTATCAACCATACATGCACCTACAACTTTAGTGGTTCTGTCTTCCAGTTCTTGGAAAATCTCAACTGCCTTGTAAGAATTATCAATCAGCTTCTTACCCAGACGCATCCCAAGTGTAAACAACATCATTATTCTGCCATAGTTTACAACACCAGCGGCAAAGATTTCATCACCGATTGAAACAAAGACTGGTACAAATTGTTCGGGTTGATACCGCATACTAAGCTAGTGAACATTGCATCTTGTTGTTTGGGTATTTGGCATCCTAAACTAGTCAACGTCGAGTTATCAACCATTGGTGAATTGTAGAAACTAATTATATTCAACGCCATATTCAGAGGCTCGGTGTGAACAAGTTTCAAGTCGAGTGTTGATTATCTCTCTATCAACTCGTTAGCGTACGGGCCTAAAAAAAAGATGTCTAGTAGGCTATCATCTCAGAACCACTTATGTGCAACTTGTGGGAAAGGTTTCACTGATGCAAGTAATCTTCGTCGCCATATTCGGACCAGTCACAGTACAAAGACCCGTGTATATTCGTGTCAAACTTGTGATCATAATTTTAACCGGAAAGACAATCTACAACGTCACATTACAAAAGAACACGCAACACCAGGAGCATCATCCAGCATAATACCAACAGAAACGTCAACACCTTTTTCACCAACACTGCGTAAGAGACCAGCGGCTACCAATAGTGATATGACAAGCTGGAAGAAGAAGAAGAACACTAAACAAAACGAAAACGCCGAACCAGTCAGCGACACACAACACAAGGATGAAGCGGCATCTCTACACACGCTACCAGATGATGTTAGACAAGTATACACCGACAACTGGAGTAGTATCAAAACACATAACAAGATCAACACATATATGTCTGTCTATACATTTTTTATTAGTCCACAGACACAGCACCCTAAAGACTGGACAGATACCTTGTACAAGCTCTTTAACACTCAAAAGAGCATATTCAAAATCAACTTTAGTTATCACGTAGTCCTTAGGCACATCGAAACACAAGCTCTTCGCTTCTACCACGCATCATTCAATAACGCTTCTGTCTTAGAAATTCCACAACTAATCCGAAACAGACATAACTTTGACGAGTTTATCAAAACAGTACACGGACACGACATTCTTACATACGCTATGCAACAACGTCCAAATACCAAATACACTACAGAGACGATTCCAGCTATAAGTTTTTATCTCTATCATATCCCAGAATTCTGTCTCGTTTAATAAATAACCACAGGTTTATGACCAACGTTCGACACCATTGTACATGGTGTGTATATGAGCATACTATGTATAACATCCCATATTGCATCATCCATTTTGTGTACTGATATTATGCTTCATTTTATTTTTGTAAAATTTACTGGAAATACTGTAAAATAAACAATTATATGTATTATAACTGCGTTCACTTGTTGGTTTTTATTGTTGACGGTGCATATGCGTGTCGTGTGATGAGCGGGTGTTACATGTTGATGGGCAATTCAAGAAATATCTCAAACAAACTTATAAATATATCGACCAAATAGGAAAATGTGTTAACCAAAGATGAAAACTATGGGTCAAATAAAGGAAAAAAAAATTTCAAAGAAGCTTATAAAAAATAGGAAATCATGCTAGTCAAACTAATAAAAAAATGGTGGTCAAATACAGAAATATCTCATCCGAACTTATAACAAGCAAGACAATATAATAGTAAAATCAAGAAATATTTCGACCGAAGTAATACAATAGACAGAACGATGGACAAACTTATAAATATTTCATTCAAACTTATAAAGACTATGATAAAATGTTATCCAAATCAAATAACAGGCTGACAAAACTTATAATTAGCTCATCCAACCTCATAAATAGTAGGAAAATTTGTTAGCCAAATAGGCAAAATATTGGTCAGATACACAAATATCTCAACAAAACTTATAAAAAGTAGTAGAAAAGGCTAGTCAAACTAATAAAAATGGTGGCCAAATACATAAATATCTCAACACAACTTATAAAAAGTAGGAAAATTGTAAGTCAAATGTAAAAAATATGGGGCAAATAGGAAATCATATTAACCAAATAGGAAAAATATCGCTTAAACTTATAAATAGCGCGTCCAAACTTATAAAAAGTAGGAAAATGTGTTAGCCGAATGGTGAAAATATTGCTCAAATTAAGAATCATGTCGACCGAAGTAGGAAAATACGTGATTCAATGTATAAAAACGTTGGGTAAATACAGAAAGATGTCGACCAAACTGATACAAATCTCCGCCAAACTTATGAAATGTAGGAACATTTGTTAACCAAAAGGGGAAAATGTCGGCCAAATACAGAAATATCTCCACCAATCTTATGAAAAGTAGGAACATTTGTTAACCAAATGGGAAAAAAATATTGGCCATGTAAAGAAATAGCGCATCCAAATGGACAAAATATAGGAAACTTTATTAGCCAAAGGTGAAAACTATTGACCAAGTAAATAAATTACTCGGCCAATCCCATAAAAGGTAGGAAAATTTCTTACCCAAATGTGAAAAAGATCGGCCAAACTTATAAATGTCTCATCCAAACTTATAAAAGGTAGGAAAACAATATTAGCCAAATCAACTAAAAGGCTGACCAAACTTATAAATATATCATCCAAACTGACCAAAGTAATAAAAATATTGGGTAAATATAGAAATATGTCGAACAAACTTTTACAAATCTCCGGTAAATTTATGAAAAATAGGAAATTTTGTTAACTAAATGTGAAAAAATATCGACCAAACTTATAAAAAGCTCTGCCAAACTTATGAAAAGTAGGAAACTTTGTTAACCCACGCGAAGAAAATTATTAACCAAAGATAGAAAATATCGATCTAAATAGGAAAATTTGTTAGCAAAATGGGAAAAATATTGGCCAAGTAAACACATATTTCAACCAAACTTATAAATATGTCATCCAAATTTACAAAAAATAGGAAAATTTGTCGACCAAGTAAGAAAATATATTACCAAAACTGGAAAAGATACTAATCAAAGTGAGAAAAATACCAACCAAACTAAGAAATATGTATGGTAAAGTAAGAAAAAAGTTGGCCAAAGTAATAAATACGCTAGCCAAATGAAGAAATATTAACCAAAAGGAGAAAAAATTATAGCAAACTAAGAAATTTGCTTTCATAACTTGTCGAATTGCCCTACCAACTACCCCATTTGTTTTCACAACTTATCACATTGACCAATTAACCTCACAAATTTCCCACTGACTCTCACAATTTTACCACTTGCCATTACAACGTATCGACTTTCTCTCACAATTTACCCAAAGGGGTTTACTATAGGTATTATATAGCCGCAAGCAAGCGCTCTCACACTCACAAGAATAACGAAATACTGGGATTTAAGCTTGTTTTTAATCAATTTCTTTGTTTGTAGTCAAAGTATAGAAATTCCGCCAACCACCTTGTTGTTGAAGTATCCAAGGACTTAGTTTATCAGCCATATATTCGCCTACAGATTTAGCGAAGTCCTCTTCCAGGTCTTGGACATTCACATCGGCGTTGTAAGAATTATCAACCAGATGCTTACCCAGACGCATGCCAAAGGTAAACAGCATAATTATTCTCCCATAGTTGATGACGTTATCACCAAAGAATTCATCACTGACTAAAACAAAGACTTGGAAAACATGTTCGGGTTTGATACTGTCTTCTAGTCTCGTGAACAACACAGATTGTTGTTTGGCTATTTGACCGATTAAACCAGACAACGTCGAGCTATTTGCCTTTTTGGAATTGTAGGAACTAATAATAGTCAGCGCCATATTCACCATCTCGCTATGAACTTGTTTCAAGTCAATCTTTGCTTGTGTCATTATTATACTGATAGCTAACGTTCATCAAAAGATGCCTAGCAGTCAAACTGCTGATCGATTATTGTGAAACGGTGCAAAGTGGTCAAAATGGATAATAACATAATATTTGTATAAAGAGATGGACTCGTCTCTTCTGGTTGGTCAAATTACCCAACCTACTGGAGATAAAACGGTTGTCACCGAAACCACTACACGCGTGTTTTAGACAAGTTGAATGTTCTTGTCCAACTTTACTTTTTAAGTTTTAATTAACAGTGACCATACTGATCGATAATCACATCCCTTGTCTAAAACACGCGTCTAGTGGTTTCGGTGACAACTGTTTTATCTCCAGTAGGTTGGGTAATTTGACCAACCAGAAGAGACGAGTCCATCTCTTTATACAAATATTATGTTATTATCCATTTTGACCACTTTGCACCGTTTCACAATAATCGATCAGCAGTTTGACTGCTAGGCATCTTTTGATGAACGTTAGCTATCAGTATAATAATGACACAAGCAAAGATTGACTTGAAACAAGTTCATAGCGAGATGGTGAATATGGCGCTGACTATTATTAGTTCCTACAATTCCAAAAAGGCAAATAGCTCGACGTTGTCTGGTTTAATCGGTCAAATAGCCAAACAACAATCTGTGTTGTTCACGAGACTAGAAGACAGTATCAAACCCGAACATGTTTTCCAAGTCTTTGTTTTAGTCAGTGATGAATTCTTTGGTGATAACGTCATCAACTATGGGAGAATAATTATGCTGTTTACCTTTGGCATGCGTCTGGGTAAGCATCTGGTTGATAATTCTTACAACGCCGATGTGAATGTCCAAGACCTGGAAGAGGACTTCGCTAAATCTGTAGGCGAATATATGGCTGATAAACTAAGTCCTTGGATACTTCAACAACAAGGTGGTTGGCGGAATTTCTATACTTTGACTACAAACAAAGAAATTGATTAAAAACAAGCTTAAATCCCAGTATTTCGTTATTCTTGTGAGTGTGAGAGCGCTTGCTTGCGGCTATATAATACCTATAGTAAACCCCTTTGGGTAAATTGTGAGAGAAAGTCGATACGTTGTAATGGCAAGTGGTAAAATTGTGAGAGTCAGTGGGAAATTTGTGAGGTTAATTGGTCAATGTGATAAGTTGTGAAAACAAATGGGGTAGTTGGTAGGGCAATTCGACAAGTTATGAAAGCAAATTTCTTAGTTTGCTATAATTTTTTCTCCTTTTGGTTAATATTTCTTCATTTGGCTAGCGTATTTATTACTTTGGCCAACTTTTTTCTTACTTTACCATACATATTTCTTAGTTTGGTTGGTATTTTTCTCACTTTGATTAGTACCTTTTCCAGTTTTGGTAATATATTTTCTTACTTGGTCGACAAATTTTCCTATTTTTTGTAAATTTGGATGACATATTTATAAGTTTGGTTGAAATATGTGTTTACTTGGCCAATATTTTTCCCATTTTGCTAACAAATTTTCCTATTTAGATCGATATTTTCTATCTTTGGTTAATAATTTTCTTCGCGTGGGTTAACAAAGTTTCCTACTTTTCATAAGTTTGGCAGAGCTTTTTATAAGTTTGGTCGATATTTTTTCACATTTAGTTAACAAAATTTCCTATTTTTCATAAATTTACCGGAGATTTGTAAAAGTTTGTTCGACATATTTCTATATTTACCCAATATTTTTATTACTTTGGTCAGTTTGGATGATATATTTATAAGTTTGGTCAGCCTTTTAGTTGATTTGGCTAATATTGTTTTCCTACCTTTTATAAGTTTGGATGAGACATTTATAAGTTTGGCCGATCTTTTTCACATTTGGGTAAGAAATTTTCCTACCTTTTATGGGATTGGCCGAGTAATTTATTTACTTGGTCAATAGTTTTCACCTTTGGCTAATAAAGTTTCCTATATTTTGTCCATTTGGATGCGCTATTTCTTTACATGGCCAATATTTTTTTCCCATTTGGTTAACAAATGTTCCTACTTTTCATAAGATTGGTGGAGATATTTCTGTATTTGGCCGACATTTTCCCCTTTTGGTTAACAAATGTTCCTACATTTCATAAGTTTGGCGGAGATTTGTATCAGTTTGGTCGACATCTTTCTGTATTTACCCAACGTTTTTATACATTGAATCACGTATTTTCCTACTTCGGTCGACATGATTCTTAATTTGAGCAATATTTTCACCATTCGGCTAACACATTTTCCTACTTTTTATAAGTTTGGACGCGCTATTTATAAGTTTAAGCGATATTTTTCCTATTTGGTTAATATGATTTCCTATTTGCCCCATATTTTTTACATTTGACTTACAATTTTCCTACTTTTTATAAGTTGTGTTGAGATATTTATGTATTTGGCCACCATTTTTATTAGTTTGACTAGCCTTTTCTACTACTTTTTATAAGTTTTGTTGAGATATTTGTGTATCTGACCAATATTTTGCCTATTTGGCTAACAAATTTTCCTACTATTTATGAGGTTGGATGAGCTAATTATAAGTTTTGTCAGCCTGTTATTTGATTTGGATAACATTTTATCATAGTCTTTATAAGTTTGAATGAAATATTTATAAGTTTGTCCATCGTTCTGTCTATTGTATTACTTCGGTCGAAATATTTCTTGATTTTACTATTATATTGTCTTGCTTGTTATAAGTTCGGATGAGATATTTCTGTATTTGACCACCATTTTTTATTAGTTTGACTAGCATGATTTCTTATTTTTTATAAGCTTCTTTGAATTTTTTTTTTTCTTTATTTGTCCATAGTTTTCATCTTTGGTTAACACATTTTCCTATTTGGTCGATATATTTATAAGTTTGTTTGAGATATTTCTTGAATTGCCCATCAACATGTAACACCCGCTCATCACACGACACGCATATGCACCGTCAACAATAAAAACCAACAAGTGAACGCAGTTATAATACATATAATTGTTTATTTTACAGTATTTCCAGTAAATTTTACAAAAATAAAATGAAGCATAATATCAGTACACAAAATGGATGATGCAATATGGGATGTTATACATAGTATGCTCATATACACACCATGTACAATGGTGTCGAACGTTGGTCATAAACCTGTGGTTATTTATTAAACGAGACAGAATTCTGGGATATGATAGAGATAAAAACTTATAGCTGGAATCGTCTCTGTAGTGTATTTGGTATTTGGACGTTGTTGCATAGCGTATGTAAGAATGTCGTGTCCGTGTACTGTTTTGATAAACTCGTCAAAGTTATGTCTGTTTCGGATTAGTTGTGGAATTTCTAAGACAGAAGCGTTATTGAATGATGCGTGGTAGAAGCGAAGAGCTTGTGTTTCGATGTGCCTAAGGACTACGTGATAACTAAAGTTGATTTTGAATATGCTCTTTTGAGTGTTAAAGAGCTTGTACAAGGTATCTGTCCAGTCTTTAGGGTGCTGTGTCTGTGGACTAATAAAAAATGTATAGACAGACATATATGTGTTGATCTTGTTATGTGTTTTGATACTACTCCAGTTGTCGGTGTATACTTGTCTAACATCATCTGGTAGCGTGTGTAGAGATGCCGCTTCATCCTTGTGTTGTGTGTCGCTGACTGGTTCGGCGTTTTCGTTTTGTTTAGTGTTCTTCTTCTTCTTCCAGCTTGTCATATCACTATTGGTAGCCGCTGGTCTCTTACGCAGTGTTGGTGAAAAAGGTGTTGACGTTTCTGTTGGTATTATGCTGGATGATGCTCCTGGTGTTGCGTGTTCTTTTGTAATGTGACGTTGTAGATTGTCTTTCCGGTTAAAATTATGATCACAAGTTTGACACGAATATACACGGGTCTTTGTACTGTGACTGGTCCGAATATGGCGACGAAGATTACTTGCATCAGTGAAACCTTTCCCACAAGTTGCACATAAGTGGTTCTGAGATGATAGCCTACTAGACATCTTTTTTTTAGGCCCGTACGCTAACGAGTTGATAGAGAGATAATCAACACTCGGCTTGAAACTTGTTCACACCGAGCCTCTGAATATGGCGTTGAATATAATTAGTTTCTACAATTCACCAATGGTTGATAACTCGACGTTGACTAGTTTAGGATGCCAAATACCCAAACAACAAGATGCAATGTTCACTAGCTTAGTATGCGGTATCAACCCGAACAATTTGTACCAGTCTTTGTTTCAATCGGTGATGAAATCTTTGCCGCTGGTGTTGTAAACTATGGCAGAATAATGATGTTGTTTACACTTGGGATGCGTCTGGGTAAGAAGCTGATTGATAATTCTTACAAGGCAGTTGAGATTTTCCAAGAACTGGAAGACAGAACCACTAAAGTTGTAGGTGCATGTATGGTTGATAGTGCGTTGATACTGAGACAAACGGGTGCCTGGTAACCTTTCCACACTTGAAGGCAAATAGCAGTTGAATAACCACAAAACTGAAGACTCGATCGTTCGTCATTCTTCTGTAAACCACAAAGTGAGTGAGAGTTAGGTGAATTGGTTATATATTACATAAATTAAGCCCCGCCCACAGTACTTGCCAGCCAATCAGTGATTGTCTAACATAAAATGTGGATCAATTACCAAACACCCTGATTGGTTGTAAGCCACACATCGGTTTGTTTGCTTCACAAGTCACTCTGCCGCCAGAAGCCTCAAGCAGACTCATCTCAAAGGATGGAGGCCTGCACATAGTTTGGCCGCGATATAGAAAAGTTAGTGGTCATGTTGTTTAAGTGTTATGAAATTACGCCACCATCAGGGTCGACCTGCTTCCAGCCCGACACCCACGCCGACATGGAGGACAATCTTTACTCTTTTATTTATTTTTTATTTTTTCTTCAAGAATTTCCTTTAACGAGCTGACTCTGCATGATGATAGTGGTTCGAATGCAATTATCTACCCCTTTCACAACTCACCCATTCCTTAACAACGAATATCACTAAGCCATACCCACCACTACTAGTACTAGCCGCCAACTTGACTTTTTTTTAAAGATTTTCCTTTATGCTGTGTAATGATAGGGCATAAACCACTACAGGTCTCTACAGATCACTGATAACCGCTATAGGAAAACTGGTACTATGGGCCTTATAGAGTAAATCACGGGTCAGGTAACCTCTCCCGCCTCGGTCGATTCAAGCGAGCTCTCCTTTGTTAACATATACTGGTGATATAATTAATAGTACCAACTGTCGCCAACACAACAAATTTACAATATACACTATTTTTGCTACCATACACCTGCTGACAATATTGATATTTTGGTCACAGATGTTGTAAACCAACCTTAACAAAGATACGAAATACGTGACACCGATGTTATTTTAACAGATTCCCCACACAGCGGGATTCGTTTCTCTGGCGCCTATGTTAGGTATAGTTATCAACCAGCCGCATTATTTGAACCACCCATGACACCACCTGGCTCCGTTACATACTCGTCCACTACCATTACTATCCTACCACACAGTAGGACTCGAACCTGTCAAGTTCTATGGCCGCAACTAGACACCATTGTTATAAATTAAAGTCTTAATATACTCCTAGAAAGATCCGCCTAGGGTGGACACCCTTATCGACCCGGAGCGTGATTCGAATCACCAATGATATAACCTAGCCCCGTTACATACTCGACCCTGCACACACCAACCACACAGTGAGATTCGAACCTGTTGCCAGGTAGGGAACCCACTAGACACCGCAGTTACACATTGGTGATATCCCACTATGACCAACTACGCATCCCCACCCCATCTTTCACCACTTACCAACCCACCCCACACATCGTTCTTTGCCTTATTATTTTATTCCGACACCGCCCTTAATTAAAAACAGATGGCACCAGCGACCTACCTCGACCCCGACACTAATATTCAACTGCCGGCAATATCGACTTTTTGCTCACAGATGTTCGCCGATCTTATCAAAGATACGAATACATCAACTCGTAACAGTCGGCGCACACCAATCGATTATGCATAAATTATGTTTCCCCACTCCCCTTCTTTGAGCTTACTAAAAAAATGCGGGTCCTCATGGGTCCTCATGGTCCTCCTTCTTTATTCTTTGTATATGAGGTATTTTATGCCTCATTCCGAGGGATTTACAACATGTATTACTACTCCCACCAACTGACATGTCCCTACCCCCCCCCACACACACACATCTCCCTAACCACCCATACATCCCCAATCCACTCACACACACACCACCACCCACACATACAACTTCCACCCACCCACACATGCCTTAACCTAACCCCCACCACACAATCCCCCACCCGCACATCACATACACCCCCTACCACGCACTATTCCCAACCCACGCACCACACACACACATATCCCTCACCAACACATCCCCACTTACACACCACACACATATCCCCCACCCAGATACCACACAATATTCCCACCCACACAGATACCCTTACCCATCCACCCCACATACCCCCACTCACACACCACAAAAATCCCCCACCCACACACACATACCTCACATTCACAATATCACCAACCAACACACCACACACCTCTCCCCACCCACACACGCATTCCCTACCCGTCCACCAACACTCACTCACTCACACATCCTCCACTACGCACCCACACACCCCCACCAACCCACTCCCAACCAAACATCTTTAGATCACAATACCCCTACCCCCACACACATCCTCCACCCACTCACACATCCCACCCCGACACATACAACTCCCTCACCCACCTACACATCCCTAAGCCACTCACACACCCCCACCCACACATTCCCCATCCACATACACACATCTCCCACCCACACTCCCCCACATACTTCCCCCAACCACTACAATCCCCTGCTCACCCACACATATACCCCACCCATACGCACATTCCCCACACCCATCACACACATCCCCCACACCACACACTATCCTCCACCCATACCACCACAAACATACCCTCCACCCACACATCATTCACACGCATTCCTAAGAACACACACACACACATTCATAAGAATGCTCTATCTAGACCAACAAGCAGCAGTTAGAATAGATGGCGAGACATCAGATTGGTTTGACATCAAGCAAGGAGTCCGTCAGGGCTGCGTGCTGTCACCCTATTTGTTTAACCTGCACGCCGAAAATATAATGAGAAATGTCAGAGATGATATAACCAGGGAGCTATATGATGCCCAAAATATCGGTGGTCATGACATACCAGAGATTCAGTATGCTGATGATACAGTATTGCTATCCACAACACAGAATGGTATAGAATACCCAATAGCCTCAACCCAATTGAATAGTGAAAATCACAACTTATATCTTAACATAGCAACAAAAAACGATAATGCATATAGATAAAACTACCATGGAGAAATATATGTTAATGAGGAAAAATTGGAGGTGTGGACAATTTTGAATATCTTGGGTCATTGATTACCAACAACGGTGACATAATGGAAGAAATTAAACGACGACTATCAATTGATTGCTCTTCAAAGACTAAAACAACTGAATACATTATGGAGTGGGACAGATAGAACTACAAAAATTAGATTTTTAAGAGCATACATCTTTTCCATTGCAACACACGCCTGTGAGACCTGGACACTTACTAAACAAGCTGAACAGCGCATAAATGCCTTTGAATATAAATTGTATAGACGAGTTCTAAGAATATCTTGGGTAAAGAAAAGAACAAATGCATCCATACTTCAAGAGCTGAATATTGAAGAAGGTTGCTATTGAAGACGATAAAACAAAGAAAATTGAAATATTTTGGTCACTTGAAACGTCACGAAAGTTTGGAGAGAACAATAATGTAGGGGTATGTGCCTGGGAAGAGAGGAAGAGGAAGGCCAAAGAGAAGATGGGTGCAGGATGTGGAGGATGCTCTCCAGATGGGTGTATCGGACGCGGGACATCTTGCCTATGATCGAGAGGTTTTCCGGAAGGTTGTTATGGGAGCGAGGTTCTGCAAAGGACATGCTACTGAATGAATGAATGAATGAATGAATGAATGAATGAATGAATGAATGAATGAATGAGTTTGCCTTTGCTTTCTGAACGACCGGCCCACATACCCCAGTAAGTGACTAACGCGGCGCGATCCCCTATCGAATCTCGCGCAGCTGCGTTACTCACGAGAATATACTGGATTACGGAGAAAGTCGCTAATTCCCTTCGCCAGGGAGACCGGGAGAGCTGTCTATTTGTGAATATATTTTTCATCTTACAAATTTCTACCTTTGCCATGGTGATTCTAGTTGGAATCTCTCCAAGGCACCATCAATCGGGTGTTATGACAGTTCCAAGATAGTTGCACTTCTGCTTTCGTTCGCTTTAAATTGATTGTCCGTATCTGCCATGTTGCCTCTTGTATAAACGTCACTGTATTTTTTATTTCACTCAGTGGTCCATAAAGTTTACCTTCCGCGGTTATTTCTCTAGACCAGAAGGTCTGTATTTCATATTTTCGGCAGTCAGAGTATGTGATCTGCTGTCCGCGGCGCGACGCCAATCAAGATGTGTACATGGCTGATTGAATTTTGTTTACATGTGGTTGCGTAATCTATTTTGTGTCCTGTCTTGAGGCGCAGAATAATGATTTGTTTTGGTGTGTCCATAAAATGGTAATCGTGATAGGTATACAGATTCACTTGTTAAAGAATTTCTCACTTACGTAAAGTTGAGTTCAGTTAAGAACCGGTATCACAGCACTCGGGATATTCCCATATATGTTCCGTCCGCATCTTCACCAACCAGCGAAGAGTCCCAGTATTAATGGCACTAGTTGTCATCTGATTATGTGTCAGTCTAACTTTTCCTCGGAGAATTGAGTGTCGGCTGGACCCTCTGGTCACTCCCTGCAGCACGATTCACTCCAGGCAATTATGGAGCATCTGTTTTTCACACTATACACACAATCTCAAATGGTCCTGACCACATCTGCCTTATCGTGTACATTTACATTATATAAAATAACACAAAGTAATGCAGCTTTACAGAACAAAATTACGAAACATAAAGGACGTTGCGGCGACTAGCCTTCAGCAGCAAACACATACATACACAAAACACGTCAGTGCCTAAGCCTTCCTTGCAGTCATCAAGGACGATGTTTAGTTTAGTCGACGAATGAACATCCCGGCACACGGGTGTAACCCATAAATGCTCCGTTCTACTCCTGACCCAATCCTGAGTCCGGAGAATCTCAGCTCAGTGCACGAACTCCGTAGCACCGGCGAGGATCCTGAAATACTTTGGGTAGATTTTTAACTTGAAATTTCGAATTTCAAGGGAGATGTATAGAGGGATGGTGTTTTGTGTATTTATGTGTTTGCTGATGAAGGCTAGTCGCTGCAAAGTCCTGTTTGTTTCATAATTCTGTTATGTAAAGCTGCATTACTTTGTGTTATTTTATATTGTTTACATTTCCACAGCTTTACGGTATTTACAGCCTTTACCGCAGTTCCACCAAATTTTATTCACATTTACGAGCTAGTGGGCTGCGTGGTCTCAAGGTATGGTGTCCGCCTCGAGTGCTGGAGGTCCCGGGTTCAAACCCCGGTGAGGACTGTCAGGGTCTTAAACCTGGCTCGTTAACCTAACACATGTGAGACAGTACAAATACAACGTGATTTGACTTGAGACTCAACGACACTAAGTTTCGATGGATTTATTTACAGATCACGATCTAGAGATGATCATCACAATACATAAGTTATAACAATACACTTACAAGCAACCCACAGCTTAAAGTCTATCTCACAAGATGTACAAGCACTCGACTTTCGGGCCACAGAACTACACAAGCCTTTCTCCCATCATACGTCCAGTCGAGTCCGAGTCCCAGAGCTGTCTGGCTATTTCTCGCAACGCTCCTGCCCACCTGAAGTGGCTTCACGAGGCCTGCGTGCGTCCTGCTTTGTCCTTGCCTGACCGCTGGCTGTCTCGTCAGCCGGCAACCTCGCAGGCAGGTAACTAATACTCGCCTGGCGGGCGTAACGATGTTACAGCATCCCCACTAGGGACTATTCGCCTGGCGGGCGTAACGATGTCCCTGCATCTCTGCTGGCAATACATTAGACTCTGACATGCTCCCCCGGGGATTCTTCATGAAAGATGTCATCTTTCATGTACACTCTATATACAATACTGGGTTAATATTTTTAACCTGTCAGAGTCAACCTTTCTGTTATATACATTTACTTTGGTGTAGAAATACAAAAACACACATCTTGGCATAGAAACACATAAGAAAATGGACATTGTATCTAAAGACATGTGGTGTTCAACCTTTAACACTCGTCAAGCTTCATCCTCTCGATGGCTGATTACCTTAATTGCATTATTGACCCAGTCAGATCGGTAGTAACAGCTTCCCAAGCAACTACCTCGCAGCCTTTCAAAAAAAAAGTAATAATATGCTTTTTGCGACAAAAAACATCTGGCAAGACCGTAATACGGCTTTATATAAGCCGCATTCAACGCTCAAACTCTGACCTCATTTGGCCAGGAGTTCTTGTGTCGGTCTGCAATGTCGGTAACACTCTACCATGCCCAGTAGATGGCTTCTTGGCGTGTTAACAATCTGGCAACAACATGGTTATTTATCTACAACACATCATCGTATACATTTCAATTAACGCCCTTGGTGTAATAATGTAATAACAATTAAATGAAAGGGACATAACTTCAAACATTAAGAAATATAATATCTTACAATAATTCTTCTATTTCTCAGCGTCATAGCTTGATGTTTCTTCATACTAGCGAAAAAATGTCGATAGTATGAATAAATTAATCAAGATATGATTCTAAGATTACACTAAATGAAAAATATTAATACACGATTCGTGTATTCGAAATTATTGAATCGTAAATAGTTTAGAAGTGTTATAACTTTTTAAGCTTTTGTTTGTCGTCTGCTAATTTTAAACTAAATTTCTAAATCATCCGGAAGTACACACGAACAGCTGATGTTGAAATTTGTAGAACACATTTGTTCCGGTCTGATGTAGTAAAACGGAATGTGCAAAGTTCTGATCGTTCATGTGTTGGTTGTTTCACTGGAAAAACTTCTGGATTTCGATTGACTGAAGTGGTGTAGATGTCAATGTTCAGGTCACACTTTCACACACGGAGTTAAAATATCACTGGATATGTTCCAAATGCAGATACCACGGATAAATTTGACAGTTCGCTTGCGGTAAGTTCAGAGCGAATGTGGCACTGTTCTTGTTTCGTAATATATACAATTAATAAAGTTCTCTTTCTACCACACACTACACAATTATTCACGACAATCACTACGTTAATAATAAAATAAGAAAAACTATATATATATTGGGAATGAACCCTATCACATCATATAGACATACACAGCTTTCGTGAAAAAAAAACTTCACTGATGCATGGCTGTGTTGGTCTGCGTGTATTTTACACACTGCACTCAGACATTGGTGCTTACTGGGTCGGTCGGACAACGGGACAAAAGATCGGCAATCGTGTTGGTTCTGCCCGCGATGTGTCGAACTTCAAAGCTGTAATCTTGAAGTTTAAGAGACCAGCAAGCTATCATTTGGTTGGAAGGTACACCTGAATTGATAAATCTCAATGGACTACTGTCAGACTCCACAATAAAATGACGTCCCAGGAGGAATCTGGAAAATTTAGTTATACCCTCAACTAGAGCAAGGGCTTCCAACTGCGGTGTCGACCAAGAGCGTTCTCTAGGTTTTAATTTTCTCGAGAAGTAATATACAGGATGTAGGATGTTATCATGTTCCTGTAACAGAACTGCTCCAATCGCCACGGAGCTCGCGTCTGTGCGTAATCTGAAAGAAATAAGAGAATTTGGCAATTTGAGAATGGGATTCTTTAAACTATTCTCAGAGAAATAAGATAATACTTTCTGGAATGCAAATTTTAGGCATTCATTGCTTACAATTTTCTCGGGTTGATCTTTTGTTAGTAAGTTAGTAAATACTTCGGTCAGTTCAGCAAAATCTGGTATGAACTGCCTATAATAATTTATAAGTCCCAACAAACTTCTGACTTGCTTTTTCGTAGTCGGAAGTGAGAGTTTTAGTATCTTGGACACAATGTTATCGTCTGTCGTGACAAAGCCATTAGATATTTTGTACCCCAAGAAGGATATTTCCTGATCGGCTATGTCTACTTTTGCAGGCTTTACCGTCAGTCCGTGCTGTCTAATGCGTTCAAATGTCTGTTCTAATGTCTTTATGTGGTCTGTCATTGTCTTTGTGTGAACACAAATGTCGTCTATGTAACAGATAATATTCGGAATGTCTACTAGTAGAAGTCGTGTCATACGTACGAATGTTGCTGGAGCATTGACAAGCCCAAATGGAAGTTTGCACCATTCGTACAGTCCCCAAGGTGTGGCAAAAGCTGTCAGATGTCTGCTCTGTTCGTCTACTGCTATTTGCCAGTAACTTTTCGTCATGTCTACCTTTGTAAAGAACCTAGCGTCTGTCAGTTCTGTCAATAGATCTTCCGAGTTTGCCATTGGCTCTAAATCTAAAAGAGTTATCTTATTTAATTTCCTATAGACGACACAGAGTCTTATTGTGTTGTCCTTTTTGCGTACTATGACCATTGGAGATGAGAAATTTGATTGGGATCGTCTAATGATGTTGTTTTTCTCTAAGCTGATGATCTCTTGATGTAAGTGTTCTTTGTAATGCAATGGAATGGTGTATGGTCTGCATTTTATGGGTGTATTTGACGTGAGTGTGATGTGATGTTGTACTAACTCTGTTTGTCCTGGGTTGTTGGAGAAAATGGTGTTGTACTGTTGTATGAGCTGTTTGCAACTGTCTGTTTCTGCTTGAGTTAACTTTGGGTTGATCTTAATTTCCTTCAAGCAGTTCGTCGTGTCTAATGCAGGTGTTGGAATTTCGTCACTAGCCTCGTCATCTTCATGGTCTATTATCACTGTACATGCTGTTGTATCGTCTTGTTCGTTGCCTCTGTTGTAATATGGTCTTAGCATATTGACGTGGAATATTTTGTGTTTGTCTTTTATTTGGATCTCATAGTCTACAGGTGAAATCTGTCTCGTCACTTTAAATGGTCCTTGCCAAGAATCAGTCAATAAGTGTCTGTCACTAGGTAGAAGAAGAAGAACGTCCTGTCCAGGTGTCAACGTTATTGCCCTGTTACCTTTGTCAGCATATTGTCTATATGTAGCACCAGATAATTTTAGTGCATCCTTTGCAATTATACAAGATTTGATGATTCTTTCACGCAATGATGTAACGTATACGTATGATGATATGGGTTTGAGTAAAGGAGTGGATTCAGTTAACATTTGGTGATAGATGCTTAATGGGCCACGTGGTTTGGCACCATAGATAAGTTCAAAAGGAGATAAACCTGTACTAGCATGTGGCACCTCGCGATAAGCAAAGAGAATAGCAGGTAAATATACGTCCCAGTTATTGGGGTGCTCTTGCGTGACTTTTGCAAGTATATGCTTTAAATCACCGTTAAATTTTTCTATAATTCCGCTCGAGTGAGGATGGTACGAGGAATTGAAACATTGCTTCACTCCTAACATTTTGGTGAAAGCTTGCGTAGATGCGGCTATGAACTGACTTCCCCTATCTGATTGGATAGTGTCTGGAAATCCTATCCGTGAAAATATATGGAAGAAAACTTCCATTATGTCATTGGCAGTTATGTTCTTTAGCGGAATCGCTTCAGGCCAGCGGCTACATTGATCAATAACAGTTAATATATATTTATTCCCTCTGGTTGTTATCTGATTAAGAGGGCCCACTATGTCGACAGATATTTTCTCAAAAGGTCGACTGGCTAAGTCAGTAATTTGTAACTTTGCCTGTGGGTTTTTTCCTTTCTTTACAAGTTTTTGGCAGATGTCACAATTCCTGCAATATTGCTTAATGTCATTGCAGAATTTGGGCCAATAAAACTGTAATAATAATCTTGATCTGGTCTTAGCGTATGCCATATGCCCTGCAAGAGGTATATCATGGGCAGATGTAAGGCTTGTTTACGATACTCAATTGGCAAAACAGTTTGCTCTGTTGTGGTGTCACCTCTGGTACAATACCTGGTGAGGATACAATTTTTCAAAGCAAAATGCCATCTTGCATTTTTGGTTAACTTTGGCTTTTGGCCGATCAGATTAAAATATTTTGACAATGAAGGATCAGCCTTTTGGGCTGTTACAAAAGTCTCCTTCATGGTTTTAGGAGGTAGTAATACTGGGCTAAGCATTTCTATAGCCTCAGTTTGATTAATTTCATCTTGCATTCTAGCAGTAGATCTGGTTACTGCGTTCACACATTCAATAATATCAGATGGTGATGAAACAGTGTTATCAATGATGTCATGAGATACTAGTGCTACGTTAGCTATCATACATTCATTAGGTGGTACAACATTATCAATGATGACATTTGATGGTGATGTTGTGATCTCATTAATGCAAAGAGATGTTATGTCATGAGGCATATCATTTACCTCTGGTAAATTTCCAATTATAATATCACACACCGGGTTTGTTAATGCTGCGCATTTTACTTTCCCAGTGAGGAAAGGTGTTTTAATATATGCCCATGCTAGTGGGTACTTTTCAATATTGCCAGAGAATGTTCTGCATGTTACGTGCCTGCCTGTATAGTCTGTAGGCATTATGAACGTTCTCTTCAGTCCAATCAATGAACTTCCTGTGTCCCGAAGGACTGTAGCAGACTTGCCATTCACGTATCCCTGATGGATGTTTATTCTGCCTTTGGAGTCTATTACCAAATTAGCTTCTTCATTGGCAATAGGAATGGAGTGGCCGCATGTTAAAATACCATCTTCATAAAAGGTATTACAAACAGTACATTTATTTGCGTTAAACATATCAAAAGCCTGTGCTGAGTTCACAGGGTGTTTTTCTGATTGTTCTTCATCTGATGATGAACTATCAAATAAGGCGGCATTGGCTTTCTTGGTCATTTGCCTACCTTTACAATCATGGCGATAATGTCCATACGCCTTACAGAGGAAACATTTACGCAAATTTCTAAAAGATTTACGCTCTTTATCTTGTCTGTTTACGATGTTCTGTAAATATGTAAGATATGCGGGGTTCTTGTCGCACATCTCACCTTGATGATGTGACATTCTACAATAGTTACAATGGTTGTACTTCTCTGATGTAGGCTTATAAGGTTTTTGCCTACTATAGGGTTTGTCATAGTTAGCCGATGCTACAAAATTGGTTTCAGTAGCTTCACTGGCAAAACAATGTTTGTTGGCTGTGTAATAAGCCGAACCACGCCTCTCAATCTGCTCTACACTCGTACATTCATTCTCTTGCAAAAACTTTGAAAATGCTGATGGAATAGATGAAATGACTTTATCTCTGATGATAAGATCTTCTAACTTTTGATAGTTCTTATCAATTTTAGCTGCTGAAGTCCATTTGGAAAATATATCTCGGACTAAGCAGAGGTAGTCAGAGAACGTTTGAGTCGGTTTGGGGCTCAACTTGCTGAATTGTTCTCTGTAACCTGCCTCATCTAACATAAAATGTGCCATAATCTTTGATTTTAGATAATGGTAATCTTTTCTGAGGTCTTTGGGGATAGTCTCTATGACTTTCATAGGCTCCCCTGATAAACTTCTCATATAAATTATATTCCATTCAGACAATGGGACCTGGTAATGGTCCATTAAAGTCTCAAAATTTTGGGTGAAGGCTGCAATGCAGTCACCCGAGGTATAATTTCTTACGATACCTTGATATTTCTTGTACTGGTTTTCTTTCTCCAGTCTTTCAGATTTCTTGGACTCTTTGTTTATGGCAGTCTCAGTATCAAGTTGTTTGATTTTTAATTGCACTTCCAGCTCTTCCCGTTTACTCTGAGCTGCTATCTCTGCCTTCTTTAATTCTGTCTCTCTTTCAATCTCTGCTTGCTTTGTTTTTGCAGATAGCTCTGCTTCTGCTTGCTTGGCAGCTCTTTCAGCTGCTCTTTCTTCACGCTCGTGGTATTCAGAGTATTTCTTCTCACTCCACTTCGTTAACTCATCACCTGTTAACTTTAACTTCAACCCCATATCGATGAAATCATTTAATGACGACATGATGGAAAATGCAAATGAAAAATCAGACACTCAATTTGTTACAAGTTGTTAGTAACGTGAACAATTTACAATTGTGTTCTAATTACAATATGTGCTTAAATTTGCATCCGAAAGTATATAGAAAGAAAAAATATACTCAAGTGTCCTGGATGCGGTGAAGAACGGTTGAAATTTGGGCTAGGAACTGTAGGGTCGCTACTTCAAAACACAAATGACCTCTACGGGCAAGGGTTTCAAATGGCACAGAAAACCTGCTTTGTTTTTGGAGGAAATAAATTAACGTCTGTTTGATGTGGTGTGTATGCTTGTCACTAAGTTTTGGTTAGGTTTGTATGGCGTTGAGTGTAATTGTAGGTCGTAATGTTGTCAGTCAACAATTTTTTTCAAAAACACACGTCACTTTCTTTCCGAAACTTTCTGCTTTCTACAATTCACTTTACAAAGACAATCTAACTATATCTCAACACTCTACAACATTGATGACACATCACTTACATTAAGATGACATTCAGTAAGGACATAGACATCAAGTTTACAAGATGGCGACAAGGTCACAATGGCGACAACTTCACAATGTCGACAAGGTCAAAACGGTGACAAGTTCCACAATCACAAATGTTTTACACGTTTACAAGATCAAACAATATGTATGCACTGTACGTTTACATTTAGTCTCCATGTTCAAACAATGTAATAATATATATCAAAATGAGCCTTTACAATCACATTTAAATGTACTCTAAAGTTGAACAAAAATGTCTAAGTTCAGAAATCTAGGTTTTAAATGTTAATTACTTAAACCACGTTCATTTTAAAGCCGGACGAATGCCACCACGTCCACACATGTCAGGGTCTTAAACCTGGCTCGTTAACCTAACACATGTGAGACAGTACAAATACAACGTGATTTGACTTGAGACTCAACGACACTAAGTTTCGATGGATTTATTTACAGATCACGATCTAGAGATGATCATCACAATACATAAGTTATAACAATACACTTACAAGCAACCCACAGCTTACAGTCTATCTCACAAGATGTACAAGCACTCGACTTTCGGGCCACAGAACTACACAAGCCTTTCTCCCATCATACGTCCAGTCGAGTCCGAGTCCCAGAGCTGTCTGGCTATTTCTCGCAACGCTCCTGCCCACCTGAAGTGGCTTCACGAGGCCTGCGTGCGTCCTGCTTTGTCCTTGCCTGACCGCTGGCTGTCTCGTCAGCCGGCAACCTCGCAGGCAGGTAACTAATACTCGCCTGGCGGGCGTAACGATGTTACAGCATCCCCACTAGGGACTATTCGCCTGGCGGGCGTAACGATGTCCCTGCATCTCTGCTGGCAATACATTAGACTCTGACAGACCGGGATATTTTTTTTAATGTGGACTTCTAGTAGTAAAAAATTTCCCCTGGTCTCTGTGTAATGAGATCGGATGCCCGTGTGTATTGTTGTGCACGTAATACATCCCTTGGCAGTTGGACATCGAAAAAAAAGAGTAGCCTAAAAGCGCTGCCCGGGTAAATTTCGAGTTAAAAATCTACCCAAAGTATTTCAGTATCCTCGCCGGTGCTACGGAGTTCGTGTACTGAGCTGAGTTTCTCCAGAGTCAGGCTTGTGTTAGGAGTAGAACGGAGCACTTATGGGTTACACCCTCGTTCCGTGATGTTGATACATGGACTAAACTTACATTATGAGTGGTAATCACCGGGATTTGTAAAATATACAACCAGAACACAACGAAACAAAAGATTCAATGGAAGTTGATCAATCACAGCCATAGTTGCCATTCTAGATATTTTATATCCAGATCTAGAGGTTTTTGTCGGCATCTGGATACCGTTTTCTGACGTTTGGATGCTGTATGTAATTCTAGATACTTTTCATTTGGAGTCGGATATTTTGAATGGTACATTCCTTGCAGCTAGCATATTGCAGCTAGAAGACCTGGACTTTGCCGACGACATAGTGCTTTTGAGTTCAACACACCCGGATGCCCAAGAGAAAATAAACCACCTCCAAAATGTTTCAGGGCAAATTGGTCTCCAAATTAACACCACAAAAACAAAGACTATTGATCTTACCAACAGTTCAGATGACACGAAATTGAACAGCTACGTTCTTGAAAAAGTCAACAGCTTTACATACCTAGGAAGCAAAATGACATCTACAGGGGACTCAACACCAGAAATATCATCTAGAATCGCACTGGCATCTAGTGCCTTCAATAAACTGTCAAACATCTGGAAGTCAAAGACACTCAGCAAACACACAAAACTTAAAATCTTCAACTCTTGTGTGATTCCAGTGTTAACGTATGGATGTGAAAGTTGGAAATCTACGGTAGCTTTAGATAAAAAATTAGACAATTTTGAGAACAAATGTCTTAGAAGACTTCTAAACATCCACTGGACAGACTTCAGAACCAATTCGCAAATAAGACAAGAGACTAAGCAAGATACAGTATCCAATTTCATAAGAAGACGCCGTTGGAACTACATCGGCCATGTACTCAGAATGGACAAGTCAAGACTCCCCTATCAAGCCCTCATATGGTCACCAGTAGGGAAAAGAAAACGGGGAAGACCAAGAGAGACCCTGCGTAGAACCATCATTAGAGAAGGCTCATTCAATGGCCAAGTAAATATCCAAGATCTACAACAGGTAGCAGCGAACCGCCAAGCATGGAGAGACAGGACTTCTGCCCTATGCGCCGCCTTAGGCTCAAGAGGAAAGACTAAACTAACTAATTTTGAATACTTTCTAGATTTTACTTTTCTTTCGGTGTCATTTACCCATTTTATGTTTGGTCTGGACGCGCGTAAAGTATGGTAACTGCCATTATTTAAACTTTGAACTGACTTGGGTCAACGCTCAACAATCTGGCAACCCCCTGGTAATGAGTAAAACGGCGCATAAATTATAATAACATGATTTGAACTGTGAACACACTGTGCTGCGACTTACTGCTGTAATGCCGACTTTGTGATTCTTTTCACGTGAATTTGGCTGCAACTGGTACAGATAATGCCTCGATAATGGTTGATACCAACCATAGCGTTTATATAACATTTAAGGAAGATATCCCATCTTTAATCCTCATAAAATGTGCGTGTCATTCCTTGCAGCTAGCATTATCACATGCCTCATCAGAATGTTTACTAAGGAATTTGCAATTCCTTATTGCTGAAACACATAAATAGTTCTCCAAATCATCTGTCAGACAACAGCAATAACAATTTATATAAAGCATTAAATGATAGTTCCCCAACACTGAAAATTCTGTCATATTGCAAAACTACATGGTTATCAATTCAACCAGCTGTTGAAGTAACTGTGAACCAATGGTTGGAGTTGAAGACGCACTTAGAAATAACAAGACAAAGTGAAAAGTGCTACACAGCTGAAATACTATATGGAATGTACAGTGATGAAAAAAATTTGGCATTCCTTCTCTTTTTACAATCCATTTTAGGTGAAGTGCAAAAAGTTAATAAACTATTTGAATCTCAAAATGTTGATAAAATTAAATTACATGACGACCTCATTTTGCTATTTCACTCAATTGGTAAAAGACTTATATTGCCAACTTGTAAAGCTGACTTGTTCACTTGCACTATAGAGAGCTATTTGGCTCCTAAGCCATACCTAGGATACCCCGTAATACATTTTAGAGATTAGGTCCCGAGGTCGAAAGATAGAGTGACAGTGAGTCCGGGGAACGGCGGAGGGTTGGCAAGCAAAGACCTATCCCAGCCAGGGCTATAGATTAATATTGAAATATTGTTACATAGTTACTTGGGACCCTCCACGTAGCTTGTTACAGTAACAAGCTACGTGGAGGGTCTCAAATAGCCTTTCACAATGTTTCAAAACTATTCTATAGCCCTGGCTGGGATAGGTCTTTGCTTGCCAACCCTCCTCCCGTGTGTTGCCGGGGCTCATAAGGGAAGCAAAGAATAGCAACACTGTAGCCTACCACGCATGTCGTAAGAGGCGACTAAGGAGGCTTGATGGTTCCGTCGCCCTGCTACTGAGTGAGTGCGTGGCGCGACACTGTGAGCTGTGAGTTTCGTGTGAAATGCTTTTGAATCTGCCCGAGGTTTTTTGGAACGTGACTGCATGTTCGGAGCGATGGCAGATGGCTATGTCCCAGAGTTGACCGGTTTTTGCCTTATGCCGAAATGCGTGGCTGCTGGGCTTCTGGTTGACTGCCACTACCATCGACGATGACCTGTATTTCGTGGACTGTGTGGATGAACATCTAGGAAACATACAAATGGGAAAATGACTGCTGATTCCATCAGAGATGAACTCTGGGTTTCGTGGGGGACTATTGTGTTGACATTCTGGCGGTGGCATTATGCAGAGTGTATCTGTGCGGACTGTTGTTTGTTGAGACTCCTGTCTTTTCCACTTTTCACCTTGGGCAGTGGGGAGCGTTTTGAGTGATATTAACTGGCACAGGAACGGAGCATAATGGGGACAACCCGTTGCTGTGAAGTTGGAACTGCGACTAACTGACTAACTAACTAACCTAGGATACCAAATCGAATCAAAAATTGATGGTTTAAAAACAAAAGGACTGTTAACAGAAAATGAAGAGAACAACTTAAGAAAGCGCTGTCAAGATTTTGTCTCCTTATTCAATCAACTGATGCAGAGACTTCTTGAAAATTTAGATGTATTGAAAAATATTTCATTCTTTTCTATTAACAACAAGCCAGTAAAGGACATACCTAAATATTGTCAAGTTATTAAATTTTTAAGGGCTACTGATTATAGTGTGGCGGAAGCAGAATATTAGTTTTTTTTATTTTTATTTTGTGCATATCCCTTACAGGACGTTGCAGTCAACATCAGCATTTTTCAGCTGCTGTTGATGTGCTAGGCAAGATTACGCTCAGTAGTTTGCCATTGCTTTCTGAGCGACCGGTTCACATACCCCTTAATTACCAGCGCGGCTCGAACCGCTGCCGGTTCGGGTGCAGCTGCGTTACTGACGAGAATATACGGGATTACGGCGATAGCCGTAACTCTTCGCCAGGGAGACCGGCAGTCACATCAATACATATGTAATTTCTTACTTTCTCAATCTGGATATTTTTCCTAGATACTTTCCAACGAAATCTAGATATTTATGGATGTTGTTTGGGCCATTTCTAGATACTTTTGGTCAAAAAAAAAGTGGCAACCCTGATCACAGCGCTCTTAAATGAAATGGTGGCCTACAGACTCTGGCCTGTCGATTGAAGCCTTACACTCATGAAACACTGTTTTTGCATTCACAGCTAGAGCGTCAGTGTCCAAGCCTTCCTTGCAATCATCAAGGACGATGTATAGAGGGATGGAATCGTTTCACTTGTGACTGTCGAGCTACCGGCTTTGTTGGTAGCGTCTGTCAATCAGGTTAGTGAACCGTCGTTAGTTTAATATTTTATTAATAGATAGAATGTATATCACTTATCAGTATAATATTATTATTAATTATATTATTAATTTTATTTAATAATTAATAATAATATTTAGTAATATATGCGTGTAAGTAACAACAACAACAACAACAAACGCCAATGTACACGCATATTAAGGCATATTGCATATTGAATAATATATAATATAATATATTAATATAAGTATTTATAAGCGCTAGAAAAATTTTACTGAACTGAAATGCCCAGAATAATCTACATTTCAATATTAAGGCAATATATATTATATATGCATTTTTTGGTGTGATGTATTAGCTTAATCCTTTATTACAATAGTCAATTGTTTACGGCTACCTAACGTAAACTACTGAAGGTAAACTTGCCAAGAAATCACAAACAGCCAAAAAATGCTGGGGTTGACTGGGAAGTCCTGTAAAGGATATGCAACTAACTTAATTTAACCATTAACGTGTTTCCCGAGGTCTTGTTATTGCTGGTAAGACAGAAAGTAGCACTACTATAACTATTTTTACTAACACCACAATAATAATAATAATAATAATAATCATCATCATCATCATTATTATTATTATTATTATTATTATTATATTATAGTTATTAGTAGTGCTACCATCCCAGTCCATCCAGCATCATTTCTCTGTCTGTCTCTTGTACCACTTGACTTCCCAGTTGTCACAATGTTTAATGGTGTCCCTCTTCTCATTATATGACCAAAGAACACTATCTGTCTTCTTTTTTTTTTCGCTTATAATATTCTTCTTTCATTAGCCCTTTTTGGCACGTGTTACTCTGGCAGTCCAAGATATTTGCAGCTTATGTTCCAAAAACAAAAACCACATCTCCATTGCCTCCAAGCACTTCCTGATCTGTTCCTTCGCATTCCATGATTCACTGCCACAGAGCAGAACAGGATCTATATATTTCCATAATTTCTTTCTGGCATTTAATGTCAGTGACTTATTGGGCACTCTTCCGAATTCCGGTCCCAAATAGTTCTGCTGTGAATAAGTGATTAGGGTTAGGGTTAGGGTTAGCTATATAAAAGTATTCACTGCAGAACTATTTGGGACCGGAATTCGGAAGAGTGCCACTTATTGTGTCACTTGTGATACTTTTCATGTTTTTGATAAAAGTCTTTGCTTGGTCTTTTCTGCTTATAATCTCTGTCACGCTTCCTCCGTCTGATGTTACAGTTGTATAGTTGTCTGCAAGTATTTGAATTTATTGACTAGGTTAAACATTTTCCCTTATTATAAATGAAGATCATAAACTGATTAGAGAAATTAAACGGAGACAAAGGTTTTTTTTTGGAACATGTTATGAGAAGAAATAAATTGGAGAACTTGGTGACAACTGACAAGATCGAGGGGAAAAGAACAAGAGGAAGACATAGATGTAAATATCTGGATGGCTTGGCCACCTGGTATGGTTGAGACAAGAACACAGAGCTGATCCACGACTTTGGTGATCATGTGAGATGGCGAAACATGACCGCCCATGCTTATCGGCAGTGCACATGATGATGACGATGATGATGATTATCACACAGTTTGGTGGTACAATTTTCTTTGATATAACATTGTTTCTGTTTTCTTGATATTCAAGGTAAGTCCCTTTTTTACACTCTCTATTACAACAATGTCCGATAGTTGTTGTAGATCCTTTATATTTAGTAAAACACAAATATATCTTAAAGCCATCTTTTTCACTAAAATATGGGATGTTTCATGTCAAAAAACAATGATATTCATTAGACTGTTTACGTTGCAGACACTATGTAAGTACAGAGTAACTTCACACTGGCTTTTGTCCTACAGCTGCCGTGACTCTGAGATTTGATGGAACACAGTTCATGAAGGTTACCATGGCTACAGAGTCGGTTACACAGGCCGAGGACATCTCAGTGAGGTTTCGAACCATGCATCCCAACGGACTCCTCTTCTTAACAGCTGGCGAGAAGGGGAATGGGATGGAGTTGTACCTGGAGGCAGGAGTTCTCTTTTTGTCCGTAGATGTTGGCAGTGGTGCTAAGGTTAGCTTTTCCGTCGACTAACTCTTCATCATCATCATGTGCAATACCGCCACTAAGCATGGGCAGTTAAAGTCAGTTATTTTACATGATTAAAAGAGTCTCAGAACAGGTCTGCACTCTTGTTTCAGTTTCAGCTATGTGGCTAAGCCATCCAGATATTTGACTCTTCCTTTCCCATGCTCTTTCCCTCATTAAGTTTGCCAGTTGTCACTAAGTTTTCAAGTTATTGTTTTTTTTTTCCTCATAACATGCCCTAAACATGTGACTTGTCTACATTTAATTTCTCTAATCAGTTTACAGTTGTTATCTTGTTCTTGAAGGACTTGGTCTTGTTTCTGTCAACCCATGATATTCTTTGCATTTTTCTTGGAAACCACATTTCTGCTGCTATTAGATGTTTTGTGACTTGTCTGCCTTTTGTACATTTTTCACATACACAATACTATTGACTCTATAGAGCACTTTAACACTATCATTCTGACTTCAGTTGATGACTATGTTTTTTCAACAAACCGGTACTGTTGCGAAGATTTCACAATTGCAATTCGCAATCCCGCATACCACATTCAAAACAGCTGCACGGGATTTGAAAGCACAGGTTTTCATACAGTGGTATGAGTGCCAGTCGTTCAGAAAGCAATGGCAAAGTACAGATCATAAAATCTTTCCAAGCAATTACAAACAGCTGCAAAATGCTGGGGTTGACAGTGATGTCCTGTAACTAACACTATTTTTTTTACATTTTGCAAAATGCTATTTTTGTCATCATGATTCTTGGTTTTTGTCCACCAGCCAGACTAACTCTAATCTCATAAATCATTTTGTACAACATAACATATTATATGCTGCTCAGATCTGTTTTATTCACTATATGGACAAAACTTATGATATGGACATCACTCATTATATGGACAAGACTCATTATATGGGCATGACCCATTATATAGACATGACTCATGATATGGTCAAGAATCTCAGAGTTATCAACTCTGTCCTAGTTGTTTCTTCATGTATTTCTATTTCGTTGTTTTTTTTTTAACTTCTTGACTTCCATATGGAGTGTAAATGCTCATTTAACACATCGTGGTACGTGAGTTAAACTTCTCTCCAATGCCAGGGGTTTTATCTATGTGAGAGAAAACCACAATCCTAGCCTATTCACTGCTTGGTGGCTATTCAGGCCAGCCATTTTGTTGCTCAGAATGTAAAACCCTTCTGGAAATCATCGACAATGGCTTAAATGCCATTATGATACACAGACAGGGATCAACAAAGGAAGATAGACTGACTGACAAAATAGACAGACATGTATATGATAGATGAAATGATGTAAGGAATGATAGATAGATATGAATTAGATAGGGTAGAACTATATTTTTCACTTATAAAAAGGTCTTATTGCATAACATTTTTCACTTTTGGAAATGTATATTTGTATAAAATCAAATATAAATTGTTGTTCTCCACGTTTCAATATTTTTACCTTTTAACTGTACCTAACACTGATATTTATTTCTCGCATGTTCTTGAATCAGATTTTATCTGCCGGCCATACTCTCAATGATGATCGCTGGCACACAGTATTCATCAAACGCAGAATGCAAACTGTTGAGATGGCAATAGATCAGGACAGACCAGTTACAGGTGTGTGGCCAGATTTTACTGTCTTTGTGTGCCATTCTCCCGATTTAAATTTCCTACACAAACTGGCAGTATCATTTTTTTCTGTTGTGAACATCCAGCTTTTCAATGTATAGATAGTTGTGTCTGAGGTTGTTTTTTTTTAATGGTGCCAGATAATAGACAATGCAGATTCACAAGGTTGCTGGTCAAAAGATCACTGGTCAAAAGATCACTGGTCACAGCCTGTTTTCTCAGTCATTGCAAGCACCACTTTTATTGTTCATGTTTCTGCAGATGTATTATTATATTATTGATTATTAAATATGTCTTAATATGCTGGTCTTTGCTGTCACAATGAAACAAGTAAAGGTAGCCATGTTTTTAAAACCTCTTTCCATCTTCAAGCTCTCTCATACAGCAAACACATAAATCTGTATTAAAAAGAGGCTAAGCTGCTAAGCTGATACCAAAAAACAAGTTAACACACAATATAACTAGGACATTCAATGAAAAGAAACAAACACACACATATGCAAGCAAACATTGTAAGCAAAATCTTTATTTAAAAAAAAACACACACAGAATATTAAACTAGAAAACTAAAATATCACAAATAAGTAATCCACATAACAAATACAAACAATCTTTTGAACAATCTTTATTTTCAAAGGGTTCAGAATTGGGCACGCATATTTGACATAATACTACAAATGAAGTCCTGAATTTGGGAAAATGTGAATATGGAAAGTCTGAAAAAGTGTTGAAAATGGAAACAAACCTGAACAAATACATTACATATAGATAAATTAGGAACAGTTAGAAACAAATGTGTCTCACCACCCCGAAGACAGAAACAGAAACGTTTCTGAATCGTTATTATATCCTCTTATTTCATTGTGGCCTCATTGGCCAGCATCATATTTTACACAATAGAGGAACAGTGACAGAAATTCTGTAAACATCTGATATTATATAACATTTATGGCACACGTTTTGACTGTTTAATTATTTTACTGTGCATTTTCTATACAAGCTACATGATAAACTTCTCTCTTTATTAGTTTAAAACTAAAAGTTGATACTTTTAAACTCAGTTCTGCTACAAATAAAATACTTCCATTTTCAGACATAATTCCTGGTAGCTCTTTCTCACTGGTAACATCGAGAATCTATGTTGGCCGTGTGTCCATATCAACAAATAACAATGGTACCATTGCCTTGCTTAGAGTTTAGTCTCCAAATTGTGTGCATGACTGGCATTTGACATTCATTTTCAGTAGTTATTGTTTGTTACTTTCATTTGGCCTCTTCTGCATCATGTGCATTGTGCGAGGTTAATTGTTCTGTACGATTTCTTAGAAAATACCATTTTGTCTGTCTGTTCAGTGAAGTTTCCTTTTTGATGCATCATTTACTGTATTTCACAGTTTCTTTTATAATTTAGGATAGACTGAAGTTTCATAAATTGTATCAAATTAAAAATAAATATTCTGTCATGCTGTCCTGGTGTGGTTTGGTATATCATGCTCTGTGTCTATACTGTTACTTCATTGTATAGTTTTGTGCAGTATTTATGTGAGATGTGGTATGGAAGGAAAGGGTACAAACAATGCAATATATATATATATTACGAACACTAATAGAAAGGTCAATAGAGAAACAGAGGGACATATATCTATGCTTCATAGATTATACTAAGGCATTTAATAAAGTAAAACATGACGAGCTGATTAAAATGTTAGAAGATATCAATATTGATGGGAAAGATTTAAGAATAATAAAGAATATATACTGGAACCAAGTAGCAGCAATTAAAATGGGAAATAAAGAGGGTAGTTTTGAACAGATAAAGCTAGGAGTACGACAGGGGTGTGTCTTGTCACCCGATCTCTTCTCCCTATATAGCGAAGTAATAATGAGAGAGATCAAAGAGAAGCCAGGAATACTAATCGGAGGATATAATATAAACAATATACGCTATGCAGATGACACAGTATTGGTGGCGGATAAAGCAACAGACCTACAACAGTTATTGGACATTGTAGTATCAGAGAGTGCACAGAAAGGACTCTCCTTGAATATCAAGAAAACAGTAACAATGGTGATATCAATGAAAATGGGGACACCAAAATGTGACATAGAAATAGAAGGGGAAATTCTCAACCAAGTGGATAATTTTAAATACCTAGGGGCACTTATAACATCAGATGGAAGATGTACAACAGAGATTAAGAGCAGAATAGGGCAGGCAAAAGCCGCATTTCAGAAAATGAAGAGTATCTTATGCAATAAGTCTCTATCAATGAATGTAAGAAAGAGAGTGCTAAAATGCTATATAGAACCAGTTTTGCTGTATGGCAGCGAATCTTGGAATGTAAATGAACAAATTAGGAAGAACTTAGAAACAACAGAGATGTGGTTTTTAAGACGAATGTTTCGAATTCCTTGGACTGCCAGAGTAACTAACAACGATTGCCTGAAAGAGGCTAATGAAACTAGAACACTATATACAACAATAAGAAAGAGACAAACAGCTTTCTTTGGTCATGTGATGAGAAGAGAGGCATTGGAGAACATTGTGACAACTGGAAAGATCGAGGGGAAGAGAGGCAGAGGCAGACCAAGAGAAATGATGCTGGACAGATTGAGACGGTGGCATGGAGGAATATCATCAGCAGAGTTGATCCAGAACACCAAAGACTGAGATCCGTGGAGAGCCATGAAGCCTACACCAGCCGGCACGGCACTTGATGATGATGTGGTGTTATTGTAGGATGCAGAGAATCAGCTGGATGGAAATTAGATCAAATGAACAAATTCTTAATGACACTGGAGAACACAGACAGTGATAAGAACTCTCAACGCAGAGCAAGCTTGACAGAAGGCTTCTGATCGTCAGGAGTAGTCCCCCTTCCGGGAATGTTTCGTCCCTTTATTTTCCTGACACTGTCTGGGGGCGGGCCCACACGGGTCATGATGACAACTATTAAACATAATATTAAACAGTAGGTTGTAGTGTCTTGGTTAGAATATGAGACAAGGAAGTCTCTTAGTGAACATGCCAGAGGGCAAGATCCATACAAGAGACAAAGAGGATGTCCTAAGAAAAACTACATCACACAAGTACGCAAGGATGGGGTACAAGACAGAATATAAGAGACTGCTGAGGGACATGATTCAACCATAACATCCTTCGGGTTGACTGACATAATGAATATGAATGTTCACATTATGTTCCGAAATAAAACATTGCAAACATTGATTAAGTTATTTAACCACCTAAGTATTCAGTTGTACATTGTTTTAAAAAAAAAACTATAATTTGCCGTTGCCCTGGCAACATTCTAAACATTCTAGGCGCAACCCAATAAATTTATTGTTTTCATAAAGGTATCCATAACATAGCTGGTGTGTGTTGGGAGATTTCTTTTCTCGGCTGAAAAATAAAGGTTATCTGTCCAAGCAGACATCACAAGAGACAATGAAGATCGTAATCTATTTCTAGGCTGAGAAAACAAATAGACTGCCTGTCCTATTAGGCATCAAGTAAATGTGACTTGAAGATCAAAATTATTTTTTGAAATTACAGAAAAAACCAAAACCAAAACCAAAACTACATGCCAACCAAAAATCACAGTTAATAATGAAGAATTTGAAATGTCGCAAATTGTGAAGATCATGGCTCTATAGTCAATAACAGTGGGGGGGGGGGGCTATCAGATCTAGAATGATCTCAGCAGGTACAGAGGTTTAAAGGCGCGAGGTTCACCTTCATAACATCGGCTTTTATCCCATAAGGCTCAGATCTTCACAGGGCAACCTGCCAAAAGCGTCGCACAAAGACTGAACTTATAGTTTCAGCTACGACGCCCAGGGGTCCACAAGAAACTTGCATCCATGAACTGAATAAAGAAGTCTTGAATTGAAGCCACCACCTTCAGTACATGAAGCATTTAGTGTAACCACTTCACCACGGAGACACTATTAATAGCCTATGGCACAACACCAGCAAACACATTCAAGTAAACATGTTGAGAACGTACATCTTTCCTGTGCTAACATAGAGATGTGAGTCATGGATTATTTCAGTCACTCCAGAAGAAAATCAGGGCTTTTGAACATAAATGTTATAAACAAATTCATAGAATACAATGGACCAAGAAGAGAGAAAATACTGACATTCTACCAGTTCTGAACATGGAAGAAACATGGCTCGTAAACTGTATCATGTCTCAGAAACTGAAATACTCTTGTCATATGAAACATCACAGCGGTTTGGGGGGTAAAAACAGCAGTTTAAAGTCTTGTTCCTGATAGAAGAGATGGATTGACCAGCTGAAAGGCAAGGGATATTGAAGATGCCTTGCGTATGAACATGCATGAAGCAAGGGATTCTTAAGATGATATTGCGTATGAACATGCATGAGGCAAGGGATTCTGAAGGTGCCTTGTGTATGAACATGTATGACACAAGGGATACTGAAGATGCCAACATGCATAAGAGAAGGGATGCTGAAGGTGCTTTGTGTATGAACATGCATAAGGCAAGGGATACTAAAGGTGCTTTGTGCATGAACATGCATGAGGCAAGGGATACTGAAGGTGCTTTGTGTATGACCATGCATAAGGCAAGGGATACTGAAGGTGCCTTGCGTATGAACATGCATAAGGCAAGGGAAGGGGCAAACAATTGAGAATCTTGTCAGCGGGCAGCAATGAGAGTGATGTTCTGCAAAGAACTGACCTGGTACATGATGACAGCTGTGCAACTCTTCAATAAAATCATGGACTGATTAAATTTAACTAACTACGAGTACAGTTCTCTCGTATCTGATTCTTGGGCTGCATAGTGTAAAGTTCGAAATGGACAGATATGACAAAGTGGGAACTAACAGAAACATCTCTTATGAGGACTTATACGGGTGTGCTATACGGGTCAAAAGCAGATCTGGTGGCTTGACCAGCACCAGTAATTGGAGCACTGGTGATGGATGGACAAGGCAGATTTTTGAAGTCTGTGAGAGAATTCTATTTGAAGTTACAGTAACTGATGGAACAATCTTTTTAAGGATGCTTCAGTTGGATTTGCGTATGATTCCAGCAAGGAGAAGTGTATGAATCTGAAGTGTTTGCATCTAATGTGCTACAGGAATATTCGGCTTCTACACCTTTTAATATATGCTGAGGAAGACGGGGCACCTGTGGGTTTGGTGGTAGTGTTCAAAATGTCAATTTGTATTAACCATTAATTATTACCTCCTAATATCTAGTAGCCGGTTTCCATGGCTAAGGGCTTGCGGATGGGATTTGTGAGCCTGATCACCTGCGTTCGAAACACAGCTGCGACAGATTTGGCAGCACTGAGTTTTGACGTGTTGGTATGGGAGCTGGTCGTTCAGAAAGCAATGGCAAACTACTGAACGTGAACTTGCCAAGACAACAACAGCAGTAAAATGTCCTTTAAATAGGATATGCAAAAAACAATATATCTATTAAATGTATGAAAATAATATTGTACATAAGTTCTTAATGAATGTGTTATCACATCCTTAAAGGCAGATTTTAATTTAGATTGCATTCTGTATACATCTTTTAAAATTATTCTGATGCATTTGGGAGCTGAGGTGGTGCAGCGACTAGCATGCATGCCTGCTGGCTCGATCATGTGTCCGAATCACAGAGGCAGATTTTTAAATATTGACCTGGGTTCCCGGGTGGACCCAGCCTAAAATGCGTACCAGAAAATGTCCTAGAAAGTGAAGGCAGCCAACGTGGCATTGACCATATCACCCATTGAGTGCCCGTTGGTCTATACAAATACACGGTAGCACAATATACCTTGTACACCTCAAGGCAAGTAAAAGGGTCGGGTACTGTACTTTTATACTGCTGGGTTCAGGTCAGTTAAGGACAGGTCGGATTGTCGTCATTATTCTTTCACGTCTATAGTGTAGCTTTGATCTCATCTGATCTCACCTCATCTCATCCCTCTTGTACCTTGTCGAGGTGAAACATAAAAAGCCAGAGAATGCCCATTTATGAGTTTCATATATTGAGATTTCCATGGACTCTGTTATTCCCGCTGTCCATTGTTTACATGGTCAGCTATGAGGCTTCAATTTCCACTAATAATTCATCAGCATACATTGACTAATTGTGCCTGTTTCAGTATTGATTGATGAGCCTATGTGTGTGCTTGGTGTACTTTTCATTTCTAGCCACTCTGATCTTCAATCCGAATGCTTTGTTTTGTTGATATTCTGCTGTTTATTTCTGTCACATTTCAGTACCATTTATTTCAGAACATAAATGAATTTACAATTTGGTGGTACTTGAAAACACCTTTTACTAAGGCCATAAATTCAGCTTTGGTTTTGTTGTATGCGGTGAGATGTATGCAGTTTATCATCAACTGTTGGATGTCAACTTTGTTTGTGGGATGTGTGTTCTTGATTTTCCTGCATGGTTATTTTGAAAGTCAAATAATTTCTACTTTCAAACATGAATCCACCAAAATGTAATTGTTTTCTTATCATTATTATGTAATTTGAATATCTTTTCCAAACATTATTGTGTTAATGTTAATTCTGAAGTAAGGTTTATTTTACTTAGCTTAGCCTATTCTAATGATTTAAAAGGAATGAAGTAACGTGTGATGTGGCATTGACACTGTTGTATGCATGTACGTACATAATATATAACCAACATTTCAAGCTGGAAAGACAAAGACAACTTGAAAAATAAATAAAATGCACTTCAACAGAAATTATTTAAGACAACAAGAAACTAAAAATATCTAGATGATTAAGAGATCAAATGAAAAAAAAATATATTTAAACATGCAATGAAAGAACTTAATATTCATGAAGAGAACATGATAAACAAAATAGAAGTAGTAAAATATCCATAAAATGCAATAATAGAACAATGCTCATGAAAGGTTAGTGCTTTATATAAGTGCGTATCACAGGATAATTTTTATTCTGGTGTGTGTGTGTGTGTCATTTTTTTCTATGGGTCCGCAGTTGCCTATGTCACTTTAGATTTGTATGTCGCTGCATGTGTGAAGAAGCAAACATTTGTTAAGTCAAACATTATACCTATTGTATTTGAATTTAATATGTTTATGTCCAGTTCACACCTATCTATAATGGTTTATTCAGTATCCATCTTCTGTCAAGGCTTCTGTGTACACAATAACATTCTGTTTGCATGATGTCCCTTTTTCTGTTAGCTATCATTTCATAGGATCATATCAAAGTTCTCTTTCTTTGCCCATTTTGTTTCTTTTAGTTTCAGCACAGTGTATATTTCCCCTTGGTTCTCTAGTTTGTATGTATATTTTATCATCATTTTCTCCTGCCTGTCTCAGCTCAGGGAATGATGAAGAGTTTATTATTTGTGTGACAAGGACACTAAATTTAGTTCTTTGAAGTCCAAGAGGCAAAAGGAAGTAATCACCAATCTTAATTTATCTGTGTATAGAAGGATTCTGGCCTATTTAGTCACAAGAAAATAGACTATATGTTAGCAATGCTTCAAAGAAATTGTTATCCTTTCTATTAGACTAGCTGAATGTTATGTTGAAATTCCTGTCTGTCAGGCTCACTAAACATTTCATTGAATTTTCTGTCCTCTCTGTCAGGCTCACTAAACATTTCATCGAATTTTCTGCCCTCTCTGTCAGGCTCACTAAACATTTCATAGAATTTTCTGTCCTCTCTGTCAGGCTTACTAAACATTTCATTAAATTTCCTGCCTGTCAGGCTTACTAAACATTTAATTGAATTTATTGTCCTCTCTGTCAGGCTTACTTACTAAACATTTCATTGAATTTCCTTTCCTCTCTGTCAGGCTCATTAAACATTTCATTGAGTTTCCTGTTCCCTCTGTCAGGCTCACTAAACATGTCATTGAATTCCCAGGCCTCTCTTTCAGGCTTACTAACAATTTAATAGAATCATGTCCTCTCTTTCAGGCTTACTAAAAATGTAATAGAATCCTGTCCTCTCTGCCAGACTCACTGAACATTTGAATGAATTTACTGTCCTCTCTGAACATTTGGATGAATTTGCTGTCCTCTCTGTCAGGCTGCCTCTGTGGCAAAAAGGGGTTATGGGCGCAACTCGTAATCCCACATGCTGCATTCGAAGAGCTGGGGGTGATTTGGCAGCAGACCGCCTTGTGTTGATATTCAGACAATGGTATGAGTACTGACCGTTCAGAAAGCAATGGCAAACTACTGAATGTAAATTTGCCCAGGAACCACAAAGAGCCAACAAATGCTGGGTTTGACTGCTACTCCTTAAAGAATATGCAACTAACTTAACTCTGACAAGCTGGCTGAATCAGCTGAAGACAGCCTCAGGACATGTTCTGTTTAAAGTATACCACTAGCTGTGAATGTTATTTTAGCACAATGTTAATGATTGGTAGTATCTTTACTCAGGTTTGTAATGTGATCATGAAAACTAATTCAGCTGTGAATGTTTCTTGTGTACAATGTTTATGATGGTAGTATCTTTACTCAGGTTTGTAATTTGGTAATGAAAACTAACCCAGCTGTGGTATGTTCTTGTTTCAAAGATTCTGCATGTTTTGTCAAAGATGACTTGGCTACAAATAAATGTACTAGTTGTGGCAACATGTGCTAGGGTAAAATGCCTTTCTGTATGTTTATCGCTATCTGCATGAATTGTTTTGAAGCTAGGAACAGATGTTCTCTTTTTATGCCCCATGAAGGAGAGGTCATAAATCTGTCAAAAGAGAAACAAATAAAAACCAATTTGGAATATAATCTACTCACCATAAAATTCATATCATGGAATAATGTAATTTGTTTGTAAATAGATTTCTTTCCAGTTCTTTTGACTGTCAATTTTTCAAGGATGTAAAAGTTTAACTTCAGTCAGTAAGATCTATTTGCTGCATAGTGAAACTTAAAATAATTCTGCACATTAATGTCCTCTTACTCTTAAAATTGTTCCAGATTATTTTTAGTCTATTTTCCATGCCTGTCATAATTTATTTGTATATGTAAACATTGAAGTGTAACTAAACTTTAACTTTCCTTAAAGTTTACTCAATAATTAAACAAAGGATCTTTTTCCCAGTATTTTATATTTTAGTTTTGTTTCAGTATTTTGTTCATTAAAATGTGAGTTTGCTTTTTATACTTAATGTGCATATTACAAATGTCTTAAACATTATAAGTATTATAAATTAATATCAATTCAATCAGGACAAATAATACTTAATAGCATATATATGTCCTTCATTGTTTAACCCTTTTAAGGCGACGAGGCCGATATACTGGCCGTGACGTCACCACGCGGTCATAGTGAAAAACCCGGTTCGGCCAGTTGGGCCGATCCCGTTGTAAGAACTGCTTTGATTGGTTTGCTTTTAATAGTACAGACCAATCAAATGCTTCCTTGCAATCGTCAGCCATTTTAGCCGCCATATTTCCGTTTCTAACGTGATTCAGACAAGTGGACATTATTTTGTGCAGTTTTTTCCGAAGTAACCCATTTTTTCGTGGATTTTTTAGTTCTAAAATGGCCAGCTTTGAACCTGAAGACGTACTAGCATTGACTAGCTCTGATAGTAGCGATTTTGTCAGTTCAGGACTGTCAGATAATGACTTTAGTGATACAGAAAGTGCCCATGAGGATTTCAACCTCGTGTCCCCGTAGTTTTGTGTGTTGGGAACAAGAAGTTCGTTTTATCTATACCCTTTCATGGCAATGGCCGGACCAAAAAACATGTCACCAGTTGATAGCCAACCTATTACAAATGTCAATAGGGACTTCATAGGTGTTGTTTATTTAACCATAAGTGTTTAAAATTATTCTAAAGTGGTGTAGGTATTCAATGAGGAAATTTTAGGTGAGTATCATTTTTAAAAAATATTTAGTACCAATTCATACATAGTGGTATGAAATATTTTATTTTTCACAAAATACAAATGAGGTTATCAAATTTGCGTAAACATGAACAAAACAACTTCAATCATACACAGAAATAAACTTTACTATATCCTCTTTAAGAATATATATACTTGTATATATCTATATAGGGTTCTAATATTTTTTTTTGAATTTATAAAATTGTCACTTCAGTCATTTCTGTACTCCAAAAAATGGCTCCGTCTTCTTCAGAGGGAAACCTAAATTTGGCCCAATGTTGTTCCGTCCTAAAAGGGTTAAAAAATGAAGTATATGTTTCTACCCTGCTCATATTTGACATACACAACATATTTAGATTATAATGTGTCCATTATAGTGTCATTTATTACTGCTGTTATTATGATGCTGTTATTATAATAATTGTGATTTTCTTCAGCTGACCTGCCTGGTCGAGCCAAAGAGTTGGGGCTGTCTAGTGTGGAAGCTGGGCACATGGCACAGCAGGACGAAGCTACAGGGGGACATCACTCTGGCTTCATCGGTTCTATGCAAACCTTTGTCTTTAACGGAAATAATTTTTTTCAGGTAAGAAAGTTATTCACATCAGTTTAGGTAGCAGTGAAAATAAAGACAGTGGAACAAATAGAGATTCGGAAATAAGAATAGAAAAGTCAAGAGGAGCTGTCACGGCTCTAGGAAAATTGTGGAAGTCTAAAGAAGATCAATCGTACTAAAGCTAGAATAAATAATCCTAATATTAATTCAGTACTGCTGGATCAGAAACATGCAGAACAACTAAAACAGTGACTAATAAACTACAAATGTTAATTAACAGGTTCTTGCACAGAATTATTATCAGGTAACAGGTCCTTTTTTTTTGCCAAGTAAACATCCAAGATCTACAACAGGTGGCAGCGAACCGCCAGGCATGGAGAGCCATGACTTCTGCCCTATGCGCTGCTTTGGGCTCAAGAGGAAAGACTAACTAACTAACTAATAGGTCCTTTGTGGATTGTGGCTCTCATGAAAGCACTCAAAAAGTTCTTCAGTCTCTTGCCATTTATTCCACCTTAGGCCCAACATGTCTGCTGTGTCTTGTGTTCATCTTTGTGCTGTCTCTTCTTCAAGGAACCACACCTTCCACTGTTCTCTCCCAGCCACTGTGATATTTGATATAGCCAAAGTATTTTAGTTTCCAAAAGATAATACTGCTTATTACCCAGTTTTCATCAATGTTCAAATCTTATAGAATTTCAGTATTTCTCTTCTTCTTCGTCCTTGAAATTATAAACATATTACTGTAACATTTTAAATCAGAAGAATGTTAGTATCTTTCTTTTTTCTTGGTCCACGGAATTCAAGTATGGTCAAATACACCAGAAAGAGGTAGTGTTGTCTACTGTCATATGATAGCTCAGTCGCATCTGCTAAGACCTGACTTTATTGTGATGCAGTAATAGATGTATTTAAGGGCAGAAAGTAGAATTGTGACACTGCTGGGGATTGACTCTAGACCACTGTCTTGGCAAGCGAAGCACTAACCACTGTGTGACCACAGCTCCCGGAGTAGGGATTTTGATCTGCTTGCCTTTGCAGACATAGGCTAGACTTGGTTATTGTGTGATCTCAGTAGTTTCACCTCAACAATGAGAATTTTTATTCCAGCTCTTCTGCCACCCACACACATTTCTGAGAATATCTTTTCTGTACTTTAACTCAAAGATCCCTTTGTCTGTCTGTTTGTCTGTCTGCCTGTCTGTCTGTCAGTCTCTCTCTCTCTCTCTCTCTCTCTCTCTCTCTCTCTCTCTCTCTCTCTCTCTCTCTCTCTCTCTCTCTCTCTCTCTCTCTCACACACACACACACACTCACACATACACAAATACACACACTTGCAAGTTGTATTGCACATATGTATGCACACACCCCCCCCCCCTCCCCCCTCAATTTGAGAATTCCCATTTTACTACAGAATGTATCAAGGCACTGATTCAATCTGATTTTGAACCAGACACACCAACTTTGAATGTCAATAACTCTTGCAGTTGATTTGGCCACCATAATTCTGGTGAAAATCCCAGACACAGAACATTACACTTTGGACAAGATGTAGTGTCTTGCACTCTTGTAATCATTGATACATATGGACAGCTAGAGCATTGCTTTGCTAACCCGACAGCTTCTGCAGCTTGCCTTGTTTCAGATGTATAGGTGTTACGTCTCCTCTGGAGTAAACTGGGCAGGTCGAGAGAGGGATCATGCTGCATGAGCAACACATGTTCTCTACAATTCAGTCCAGGCTGTGTGCTATGGAGAGATACAACTACATTTTACAGCTATGGAGAGATACAACTACATTTTACAGCTATGGAGAGATACAACTACATTTTACAGCTATGGAGAGATACAACTACATTTTACAGCTATGGAGAGATACAACTACATTTTACAGCTATGGAGAGATACAACTACATTTTACAAACTATCAACTATCAAGATGGCAGGGTGCCAGTCATAGTCATTGATGTAAAGAGGGAGCAGCAGTGGTGGGATTTGATTGCTGATGTATGTGTCATGACCTCCCTATAACCCACTTCAGGGGTTACAGACCAGATGAGGATGATGGATTCTTCAATCCCTGTGTAAATAAGACAGTCAAATACACTTACGCATGTCTTAGTACTATCCCGTGTGTTGCCAGGGCCCATAAGGTAAGCAAAGAATAGCAACACTGTAGCCTACCATGCATGTCGTAAGAGGCGACTAAGGAGGCTTGATGGTTCTGTCGCCCTGCTACTGAGTGTGTGCGTGGCGCGACACTGTGAGCTGTTGGTTTCGTGTGAAATGCTTTTGAATCTGCCCAAGGTTTTTTGGAATGTGATTGCATGTTCAGAGCGATGGCAGCTGGCTATGTCCCAGAGTTGACCGGTTTTTTGCCTTATGCAGAAATGCGTGGCTGCTGGGCGTCTAGTTGACTGCCACTGCCATCGACGATGAACTGTATTTTTGTGGACTGTGTGGGTGAACATCTAGGAAACAGCCAGATGGGAAAATGACTGCCGATTCCATCAGAAATTAACTGGGTGTTTTGTGGGGGACTATTGTGTTGACATTCTGGCGGCGGCATTATGCACAGTGTATCTGTGCGGGCTGTTGTTTGTCGAGACTCCTGTCTTTTCCACTTTTCACATTGGGCAGTGGGGGGCGTTTTGTGTGATATTCACTGGCACAGGAACGGAGCATAATGGGGATGAACCGTTGCTGTGAAGTTGGAACCGCGACTAACTAACTAACTAACTAACTATGTCTTAGTACTGCCTTAAAGGCAAAATATAATATCACCATTTGTTTAAGAATTACTTTAAGATCTGCATTTTGAATCCAGTTTCCAAGATGAAATTATAATTGTTTTTCTGTTTGTTCATCCTTAGATGGCAAAGTCAGACACAGGAGACAACATAGAGATTTCTGCTCACCTCAGCTCGGACGAGTATGTAGTACGTGATCCGGTCACCTTTAAATCTGTGGATGCATACGCCATCTTACCTCGGTTGCAAGCCCATGACAAGTTTTCCATATCTTTACAGCTGAAGACCACAGAAAGTGATGGTTTGATTTTGTACAATGGTGGGGCTGGCCAGGATTTTTTTGCCATGGAGTTGTACCAGGGATTTTTTTATTATGTGTATGATATGGGAGAGGGGCCTCAGCGTGTGAAAGCCAATGTCAACCAGCCTATAAATGACAATAAATGGCATGAGGTAAGTGTCTCATATTGAACACAAATACATTCTTTGATTGTGTCTTTGTATGCAATGAATACATTATCTAAGTGAATCAGAGGTTAAACCTTAGAGAAAAATATTTATATTTGCTTAGTATTTCTTGCAACTAGCACAGATATAATTAAACAGACTCAATAAAGTAATTCCTGGAAGACCTACAGAAGTGTTCCATGATGGTTTCTACTCTGTTCTGTTGTCACCTTGTTGAAAAGTATACATTGATGAAACACGTCGGAAAATAGATATTCTAAGATATGCAGCTGTAGGAGACCATATAGAAATGAAAAGGTCAGTTCCACATGGGTTCACATAGTGTCTAGGTAGGCACTGTTTGAAGTACTGCATTTCTAAACAGTGTGGGCTGGAATCGAGATACAACATGTCAAAAACACAGAAAATATGCAGTCATAAAGAACTATCATCACTGACACCGGGACACAATGATAATCATGAGGCATGACATCTCCGGAAGTGCCTGAAGTTAAATCAACTCTATGTAATTTCCATATTGGAATTAAGTGAGCAGTGGTTTCCTTATTGTGTGTGATTCATTTGTTTTCACTTAGGATTCATTGAGCCTGAAGACAGCAGTAGGAATTCTCAAAGATCATTCAAGTGTATGGGTTTTCATGAGGTTAGAATTACAGCAGAGTGACCATATTCAAAAACCATTATACCAGACTTTGCATAGCATAACCTGACATTACATGACACGAACATCAAGGTGTCATTAAAAATTGTTGATGGTTATTTCAAAACAAGTTTATTCAAATCTGCAATAAATTCCACGTCAAGTTTTCACAGTTTGTACCTATAATATTTGTAAATGTGAATTGTTACATTATTTACAGTGCACTAAAGTATATTCAGAAATGATCTAATATAATGAGACAAAAGATATGGAATTTAGAAACAGAAATGTAACATGAAGTTCATGACTTAGTAACCAGTGTCCGAATGAAGATTAGGATTGGCACTGTAGATCTGAATGATGAATGTAAATGGATAGCATTATCATCATCATCATCAACTATCCTTTCCAGGGTTTCTCTCTTATTACAATGCCCTGAAAAGACTCTCAATCCACTGCTAGTTCTATGCCTCATGTCTGTTCTTGCCCAGTGTGTTTTGATGGCCTGTGTCCACTGTTGTGTTGGTCAGTTCCTGTCTTGACCTCCAGAGACAGCATTTTCCATTACTATGTTTCTAAACGACTGTGGTATTTGATGTGTCCAATGTGTTCTATTTTCTGAGATATAATACTGTACATGGGCCATATTCTTCTGTGTTCAGTTCTAGTTTCTGAGATATAATCTTGTACATGAGCCATATTCTTCTGTGTTCAGTTCTAGTTTCTGAGATATAATGTTGTATATGAGCCATATTCTTCTGTGTTCAGTTCTAGTTTCTGAGATATAATGTTGTATATGAGCCATATTCTTCTGTGTTCAGTTCTAGTTTCTGAGATATAATGTTGTATATGAGCCATATTCTTATGTGTTCAGTTCTAGTTTCTGAGATATAATGTTGTATATGAGCCATATTCTTCTGTGTTTAGTTAGTTCTAGTTTCTGAGATATAATACTGTACATGAGCCATATTCTTCTGTGTTCAGTTTTAGTTTCTGAGATTTAATGTTGTATATGAGCCATATTCTTCTGTGTTCAGTTCTAGTTTCTGAGATATAATCTTGTACATGAGCCATATTCTTCTGTGTTCAGTTCTAGTTTCTGAGATATAATGTTGTATATGAGCCATATTCTTCTGTGTTCAGTTCTAGTTTCTGAGATATAATGTTGTATATGAGCCATATTCTTCTGTGTTCAGTTCTAGTTTCTGAGATATAATGTTGTATATGAGCCATATTCTTCTGTGTTCAGTTCTAGTTTCTGAGATATAATGTTGTATATGAGCCATATTCTTCTGTGTTTAGTTAGTTCTAGTTTCTGAGATATAATACTGTACATGAGCCATATTCTTCTGTGTTCAGTTCTAGTTTCTGAGATATAATGTTGTATATGAGCTATATTCTTCTGTGTTCAGTTCTAGTTTCTGAGATATAATGTTGTATATGAGCCATATTCTTCTGTGTTCAGTTCTAGTTTCTGAGATATAATACTGTACATGAGCCATATTCTTCTGTGTTCAGTTCTAGTTTCTGAGATATAATACTGTACATGAGCCATATTCTTCTGTGTTCAGTTCTAGTTTCTGAGATATAATCTTGTACATGAGCCATATTCTTCTGTGTTCAGTTCTAGTTTCTGAGATATAATGTTGTATATGAGCCATATTCTTCTGTGTTCAGTTCTAGTTTCTGAGATATAATGTTGTATATGAGCCATATTCTTCTGTGTTCAGTTCTAGTTTCTGAGATATAATCTTGTATATGAGCCATATTCTTCTGTGTTCAGTTCTAGTTTCTGAGATATAATGTTGTATATGAGCCATATTCTTCTGTGTTTAGTTCTAGTTTCTGAGATATAATACTGTACATGAGCCATATTCTTCTGTGTTCAGTTCTAGTTTCTGAGATATAATGTTGTATATGAGCTATATTCTTCTGTGTTCAGTTCTAGTTTCTGAGATATAATGTTGTATATGAGCCATATTCTTCTGTGTTCAGTTCTAGTTTCTGAGATATAATACTGTACATGAGCCATATTCTTCTGTGTTCAGTTCTAGTTTCTGAGATATAATACTGTACATGAGCCATATTCTTCTGTGTTCAGTTCTAGTTTCTGAGATATAATGTTGTATATGAGCCATATTCTTCTGTGTTCAGTTCTAGTTTCTGAGATATAATGTTGTATATGAGCCATATTCTTCTGTGCTCAGTTCTAGTTTCTGAGATATAATGCTGTATATGAGCCATATTCTTCTGTGTTCAGTTCTAGTTTCTGTACTGTACATGAGCCATATTCTTCTGTGTTCAGTTCTAGTTTCTGAAATATAATGTTGTATATGAGCCATATTCTTCTGTGTTCAGTTCTAGTTTCTGAGATATAATACTGTACATGAGTATATTCTTCTGTGTTCAGTTTTAGTTTCTGAGATATAATACTGTACATGAGCCATATTCTTCTGTGTTCAGTTCTAGTTTCTGAGATATAATGTTGTATATGAGCCATATTCTTCTGTGTTCAGTTCTAGTTTCTGTACTGTACATGAGCCATATTCTTCTGTGTTCAGTTCTAGTTTCTGAGATATAATGTTGTATATGAGCCATATTCTTCTGTGTTCAGTTCTAGTTTCTGTACTTTACATGAGCCATATTCTTCTGTGTTCAGTTCTAGTTTCTGTACTGAACATGAGCCATATTCTTCTGTGTTCAGTTCTATTTTCTGAGATATAATACTGTACATGAGCCATATTCTTCTGTGTTTAGTTCTAGTTTCTGAGATATAATGCTGTACATGAGCCATATTCTTCTGTGTTCAGTTCTAGTTTCTGAGATATAATGTTGTATATGAGCCATATTCTTCTGTGTTCAGTTCTAGTTTCTGAGATATAATGTTGTACATGAGCCATATTCTTCTGTGTTCAGTTCTAGTTTCTGAGATATAATACTGTACATGAGCCATATTCTTCTGTGTTAAGTTCTAGTTTCTGAGATATAATGTTGTATATGAGCCATATTCTTCTGTGTTCAGTTCTAGTTTCTGAGATATAATGTTGTATATGAGCCATATTCTTCTGTGTTCAGTTCTAGTTTCTGAGATATAATGTTGTATATGAGCCATATTCTTCTGTGTTCAGTTCTATTTTCTGAGATATAATACTGTACATGAGCCATATTCTTCTGTGTTTAGTTCTAGTTTCTGAGATATAATGCTGTACATGAGCCATATTCTTCTGTGTTCAGTTCTAGTTTCTGAGATATAGTGTTGTACATGAGCCATATTCTTCTGTGTTCAGTTCTAGTTTCTGAGATATAATACTGTACCTGAGCCATATTCTTCTGTGTTAAGTTCTAGTTTCTGAGATATAATGTTGTATATGAGCCATATTCTTCTGTGTTCAGTTCTAGTTTCTGAGATATAATGTTGTATATGAGCCATATTCTTCTGTGTTCAGTTCTAGTTTCTGAGATATAATGTTGTACATGAGCCATATTCTTCTGTGTTCAGTTCTAGTTTCTGAGATATAATGCACATGAGCCATATTCTTCTGTGTTCAGTTCTAGTTTCTGAGATATAATGCTGTACATGAGCCATATTCTTTTGTGTTCAGTTCTAGTTTCTGAGATATAATGTTGTACATGAGCCATATTCTTCTGTGTTCAGTTCTAGTTTCTGAGATATAATGTTGTACATGAGCCATATTCTTCTGTTTTCAGTTCTAGTTTCTGAGATATAATGTTGTACATGAGCCATATTCTTCTGTGTTCAGTTCTAGTTTCTGAGATATAATGCTGTACATGAGCCATATTCTTCTGTGTTCAGTTCTAGTTTCTGAGATATAATGTTGTATATGAGCCATATTCTTCTGTGTTCAGTTCTAGTTTCTGAGATATAATGTTGTATATGAGAAATATTCTTCTGTATTCAGTTATAGTTTCTGAGATATAATGTTGTACATGCGCCATATTCTTCTGTGTTCAGTTCTAGTTTCTGAGATATAATGTTGTACATGAGCCATATTCTTCTGTGTTCATTTCTAGTTTCTGAGATATAATGTTGTATATGAGTGAGCCATATTCTTCTGTGTTCAGTTCTAGTTTCTGAGATATAATGTTGTACATGAGTCATATTCTTCTGTGTTCAGTTCTAGTTTCTGAGATATGTTGTACATGAGCCATATTCTTGTGTTCAGTTCTAGTTTCTGAGATATAATGTTGTACATGAGCCATATTCTTCTGTGTTCATTTCTAGTTTCTGAGATATAATGTTGTATATGAGCCATATTCTTCTGTGTTCAGTTCTAGTTTCTGAGATATAATGTTGTACATGAGCCATATTCTTCTGTGTTCAGTTCTAGTTTCTGAGATATAATGTTGTACATGAGCCATATTCTTCTGTGTTCAGTTCTAGTTTCTGAGATATAATGTTGTATATGAGCCATATTCTTCTGTGTTCAGTTCTAGTTTCTGTACTGTACATGAGCCATATTCTTCTGTGTTCAGTTCTAGTTTCTGAGATATAATGTTGTACATGAGCCATATTCTTCTGTGTTCAGTTCTAGTTTCTGAGATATAATGTTGTACATGAGCCATATTCTTCTGTGTTCAGTTGTTTCTGAGATATAACGCAGTATATAAGCCATATTTTTCTGTGTTCAGTTCTTGTAGAATGTCAGTATGTTTTACGTCTTGATCCACAAAATTCTAAGATTTTTTCCGTAACAATCAATCAGACTGAATGTTCTTCTTTAATGTTTGTGATCTGGTCCATGATTCACATCCATATGTTGACACATGAATAATTTATGCTCTTAAATTTGTTACTTTAATTTGTTTGATAGGATTCTGTACGACCTAGTTCTGTTTAACCTCTGCAGGGCTGTGGTCTCTCTCCTTCGAACTTCTTTTTAACAGTTGACATTTTTGCTAATTAAGATTCAGTTTAAGTATTCAAAGTTTGTGACTTTTTCAGTTTCGCCATTATTTAGTGTAATTATTATTTGATGTGAACAAGATTTTAAAAACTATCTTTTATTAAACAAATAAACATAACATAAATTCCATAGTGTAAATACTGGCACTCCTATAAACAAAAGAAAAATGTGTGTATATTTGTGATGCATAAAGGGACGTTGCTATATATGATGAATGTAAAATTATTTTGCCATTCAATAAGTAGGGACAAGGATTATGAAACTGAATGAGGAATTGAAACTAAACTATTCCATCATCATCCTAATCCAGTGTCATTGCAGGTGAACTGAAGTGTGTGTCCAATAATCTCTATTTTGTATCATCACAGTTCATTTAAACAGGCTTGTTTCATCTTTTAATGTCCATCCACAAGTAATGTTGCTTTTTCATTGACATCTAATCTACCTTCCATTACATCTTTGAACAGAGTTATGTCTCTTTGAATACAAAGAATATATTAGTTGTCTGGTCATTATCTCTTTCAGTAATGTTTTCTTCAGTTTCAGACAGGTTTTTGCAAGACATGTTTGTTGAACTCTTCTCTTGTCATTTGTTGGATTTTTCTCTTGTTTTTTATTGGATAATTTCTTGTTTTATTTTTTTGTTCAATTTTTCTCCTGTTTTGGGGAGTTTTCTCTTGTTTGTAGAATTTTTCTCCTGTTTGTTGGATATTTCTCTTTTTATGAGATTCCTCCTGTTTGTCAATACAACATTTTGAAAGCTGTGTTTACTCTGACATTGTGTATGCAACTGCACCATGCAATAATGAAGAAAACATGTATCACAGAATGCCCCATATTTGTATTCTTAACTTAATTGTCCAGATGTGAGAAATCGTTTCACATTCTTAAATGTTACTCTAGCTATATCAGATCTCTTTCTTATCTCTACTATCATTTGTAGAGAAACTAGTGACTTGTTCCTTTCCCCTCATGTCATTTGTGAAAATTGGCTAGGGGTTATCCTTTCTTACAATCATAGTTTTGCTTGCTTGCTTGCTTGTGTTCACTGGCTGTGAACTCCAGCGCAAGGTCCTATATGTCAGATGAAGACATCCTGTTGTCCAAACAAAACTTTTTTTTTTAATGTTGCATATCCCTTACAGGACATTGCAGTCAACACCAGCATTTTTCAGCTGCTGTTGATGTACTAGGTAAGTTTTACATTCAGTAGTTTGCCATTGCTTTCTGAACGACCAGCTCCCTAATCAACACGTTATAACACAACTCGACACGGTTTGGAACGGCAATATTTTCATAAACCCCACAGTCATTAAAAATACACCATTTATTAAGTGAATAGTAAAGTGCATCATAAAGTAAATCCATCCATCCATCATGTGCCATGCCGGTAAGCGTGGGCGGTCATGTTCTGCCATCTCACTCGATCAACAGAGTCGTGGATCAGTTCCGTGTTTTTGTCTCGACCATGCCACAAGGCCAAGCCATCCAGATACTTGTTTCTAGGTCTTCCCCTTGGTCTGTTCCCCTCGATCTTACCAGTTGTCACCAAGTTCTCCAAATCATTTCTTCTCATAACATGCCCAAAAAATTGTGACTGTCTACGTCTAATGTCTCTGATCAGTTTACGATCTTCATTTGTTTCTTGAAGGACTTGTTCATTGGTCTTTCTGGCTGTCCATGGTATTCTTTGCATTTTCCTCAGAAACCACATTTCTACAGCCATCAGATATTTTTCAGCCTGGCTGCTCATTGTCCAAGCTTCACATCCATATAAAAGTACAGGTTCTATGTAGCATCTCAACACTCTTTTTCTCGTTTCAATTGACATCTTTTTATTGGTCAGTATGTTTTTCATCTTGCTAAAGGCTACTTTTGCCATGGCGATTCTTGTTCTAATCTCTTCAAGGCATCTCCCATCAGATGTTATTACTGTTCCGAGGTAATTGTACCTATTCACTTGTTGAAGAGTATTCCCATTTACTTGTATATTACACTGTGGTATTTCGTTCTTCTTAGTGACGACCATAATCTGTGTCTTTTTACAATTTAATTCTAACCCTTGTTGTTCACTATGTGTAACAACCGCATCTACTAAATTTTGCAGGTCCTGTTCATTGTCTGCAATCAAGACTGTATCATCTGCATATCTAATGTTATTGATGCATCGTCCCCCAATGTTGATTCCTTCCATATTTTCAATATTTCTGAAAATATTTTCACTGTACAGGGAAAACAGATCTGGAGACATTACACATCCCTGTCTCACACCTCTCTTAATAGGCTGATATTGGCTTACTTCATTATCAACTCTTATGGCAGCTTGTTGTTTCCAATATATGTTTTTTACAAGTCTAAGGTCTTTCCCATCAATTTGTAGATCTTCAAGCATCCTTATCATGTTGACATGTCTCACTTTATCAAAAGCCTTTGTGTAGTCAATGAAGCAAAGGTGTAGATCTTTGTTTACTTCTATAGAACGTTCGATTACGGTTCTCAGTATATACACAGCATTTACTGTACCCTTGCCTACTACAAACCCACATTGTTCTTCTCCTATTTCAGGTTGTATTTTCCTCCTAACTCTTTGCATGATAATTCTTAGCAAAATCTTCGTGATGTGACTCATTATACTAATTGTTCGATGTTGATCACATTCCAAGGCTCCTGATTTCTTTGGGATTGCAATAAATACAGAATTACATAACTCATGAGGTATGTTTCCAGTATCATATATTGTATTAAGCAGACTGGTAACTTTATCTATTCCATATTCTTCTAAAGCATTAATCATTTCTGTTGTGACGCTGTCTGGACCGGGGGTTTTGCCAGATTTCATATGATTAAGAGCATTCTGAACCTCCATCTTCAAAATTGCTGGCCCTTCATTGTTATTTTGAACAATATATTGTTCGTCTCTGCTATCGTCATAAAGGTTTTTCACGTAATCTGACCATACATGTAAAATCTGATCTTTTTCTATTATGACTCTTCCATCTTTTGTCTTTAGGCAGCCTGCTGATGTACGTGTTCTTTGATTAGTAATCTCCTGAATTCTTTTGTGCATTAGTTTCGCATTTTTACTGTTGTGTTGTTTTTCAATTTCTCTGCAATTTTTCTCAAGCCATGTTTCTTTAGCCTCCTTACATAAGGTTCTGACTTTTCTGTGAATTTCTTCATATTTGGCAGGATTATTTTTGTTCTGTCTTCTTGTTTCCATTAGTTGTAAAATTTCTTCAGTCATCCATGTCTTACGGCCAACTTTCTTTACTTTTGGAATAGTTTTTTCTGCTGCACAACTGATTGAATTCTTCAGCATTTCCCATTGATCATCTACATCTTGAAATAGGATCTCTAGATCAGACAATAAATCAAATTTGTTCTTTACTTCTATGTTAAAATTATCTTGTATTTCTTTGTCAGTTTTCAATTTGCACAAGTCATATTTAGGGTTTCCTGCTGTATACTTGACTTTCTTTAACTTTACCCTCAATGTGCCAGTAATTAATCTGTGATCACTGTAACAGTCTGCATTTGGAACTGTTTTTACAACTGTTAATGCATTTCGAAACCTTTTGCTCATCAGGATGTAATCTATCTGGTTTTTAATCCTGCTGTCTGGACTCCTCCATGTCCATAATCTTCTAGGATGTTGTTTAAACCAGGTGTTTCCTACAACCAATTCTTGTTCTTTTGCCCATTCTACAAGTCTGTAACCTCTTTCATTTCTCTCTCCCAAACCATGGTTGCCTACACTGTATCCATCGCTTTGCTTTCCTATTTTTGCGTTGAAATCACCCATTATGATATTTATTTCTGATTTTTTACAGTTCTTCAAAGCAGACTCCATGTCATTATAAAATGCCTCTATACTTTCTTCACTGCTTTCACTTGTTGGGGCATATACTTGAATTACATTTATTTTAAAAGGTCTTCCGTTTAATTTTACTAATAGAACTCTGTCTGACACAGCCCAATATCCTTTGACAGAATTTGATGTTTGCTTATCTAATATAATGGCTACACCTCTTTGCTGTTCTTCTCCCCCCGAGTAAATAATCTTACAATCCTCTCCTGTCCTTATCCCTGCTCCTCTCCATCTCATACATAAAGTAAATAATAAAGTGAATAGTAAAGTACATCATAAAGTAAATAATAAAGTACATCATAAAGTGAATAGTAAAGTACATCATAATGTGAATAGTAAAGTACATCATAAAGTAAATAGTAAAGTACATCATAAAGTGAATAGTAAAGTACATCATAAAGTGAATAGTAAAGTACATCATAAAGTGAATAGTAAAGTACATCATAAAGTAAATAATAAAGTACATCATAAAGTGAATAGTAAAGTACATCATAAAGTAAATAGTAAAGTACATCATAAAGTGAATAGTAAAGTAAATCATAAAGTAAATAATAAAGTACATCATAAAGTGAATAGTAAAGTACATCATAAAGTAAATAGTATAGTACATCATAAAGTGAATAGTAAAGTACATCATAAAGTAAACAGAAAAGTGAATAGTAAAGTACATCATAAAGTAAATAGTAAAGCGAATAGTAAAGTACATCATAAAGTGAATAGTAAAGTACATCATAAAGTGAATAGTAAAGTACATCATAAAGTGAATAGTAAAGTACATCATAAAGTAAATAATAAAGTACATCATAAAGTGAATAGTAAAGTACATCATAAAGTAAATAGTAAAGTACATCATAAAGTGAATAGTAAAGTACATCATAAAGTAAATAGTATAGTACATCATAAAGTGAATAGTAAAGTACATCATAAAGTAAACAGAAAAGTGAATAGTAAAGTACATCATAAAGTAAATAGTAAAGCGAATAGTAAAGTACATCATAAAGTGAATAGTAAAGTACATCATAAAGTGAATAGTAAAGTACATCATAAAGTGAATAGTAAAGTACATCATAAAGTAAATAGTAAAGTGAATAGTAAAGTACATCATAAAGTAAATAGTAAAGTGAATAGTAAAGTACATCATAAAGTAAATAGTAAAGTGCATCATAAAGTAAATAGTAAAGTACATCATAAAGTAAATAGTAAAGTACATCATAAAGTAAATAGTAAAGTACATCATAAAGTAAATAGTAAAGTACATCATAAAGTGAATAGTAAAGTACATCATAAAGTGAATACTAAAGTACATCATAAAGTAAATAGTAAAGTACATCATAAAGTGAATAGTAAAGTACATCATAAAGTAAATAGTAAAGTACATAATAAAGTAAATAGTAAAGTACACCATAAAGTAAATAGTAAAGTGAATAGTAAAGTACATCATAAAGTAAATAGTAAAGTACATCATAAAGTGAATAGTAAAGTACATAAACTAAATAGTAAAGTACATCATAAAGTAAGTAGTAAAGTGAATAGTAAAGTACACCATAAGTAAATAGTAAAGTACATCATAAAGTAAATAGTAAAGTACATCATAAAGTAAATAGTAAAGTACATCATAAAGTAAATAGTAAAGTACATCATAAAGTAAATAGTAAAGTACATCATAAAGTGAATAGTAAAGTACATCATAAAGTAAATAGTAAAGTACATAATAAAGTGAATAGTAAAGTACATCATAAAGTGAATAGTAAAGTACATCATAAAGTAAATAGTAAAGTGAATAGTAAAGTACATCATAAAGTAAATAGTAAAGTACATCATAAAGTGAATAGTAAAGTACATCATAAAGTAAATAGTAAAGTACATCATGAAGTGAATAGTAAAGTACATCATAAAGTGAATAGTAAAGTACATCATAAAGTAAATAGCAAAGTACATCATATAGTGAATAGTAAAGTACATCATAAAGTAAATAGTAAAGTACACCATAAAGTAAATAGTAAAGTGAATAGTAAAGTACATCATAAAGTAAATAGTAAAGTACGTCATAAAGTAAATAGTAAAGTGAATAGTAAAGTACATCATAAATTGAATAGTAAAGTACATCATAAAGTGAATAGTAAAGTACATCATAAGTAAATAGTAAAGTGAATAGTAAAGTACATCATAAAGTAAATAGTAAAGTGAATAATAAAGTTAATAGTAAAGTACATCATAAAGTGAATAGTAAAGTACATCATAAAGTAAATAGTAAAGTACATCATAAAGTAAATAGTAAAGTGAATAGTAAAGTACACCATAAAGTAAATAGTAAAGTGAATAGTAAAGTACATCATAAAGTGAATAGTAAAGTACATCATAAAGTACATCATACAGTAAATAGTAAAGTGAATAGTAAAGTACATCATAAAGTAAATAGTAAAGTGAATAGTAAAGTACATCATAAAGTGAATAGTAAAGTACATCATAAAGTGAATAGTAAAGTACACCATAAGTAAATAGTAACGTGAATAGTAAAGTACATCATAAAGTGAATAGTAAAGTACATCAGAAAGTGAATAGTAAAGTACATCATAAAGTGAATAGTAAAGTACGTCATAAAGTAAATAGTAAAGTGAATAGTAAAGTACATCATAAAGTGAATAGTAAAGTACATCATAAAGTGAATAGTAAAGTACACCATAAAGTAAATAGTAAAGTGAATAGTAAAGTACATCATAAAGTGAATAGTAAAGTACATCATAAAGTGAATACTAAAGTACATCATAAAGGGAATAGTAAAGTACATCATAAAGTAAATAGTAAAGTACACCATAAAGTAAATAGTAAAGTGAATAGTAAAGTACATTATAAAGTGAATAGTTAAGTACATCATAAAGTAAATAGTAAAGTGAATAGTTTAGTACATCATGAAGTAAATAGTAAAGTGAATAGTAAAGTACATCATAAAGTAAATAGTAAAGTGAATAGTTAAGTACATCATAAGGTAAATAGTAAAGTGAATAGTAAAGTACATCATACAGTAAATAGTCAAAGACACTACTGCATGTTTTAAGCTCATTGGGCACATGATGTTAGACCCATGTGTGTAAAAGCCAATCAGCACTTGGCGGGTGATGAGGCCTGTATCACGCCAGCTGCCTTTACTTCCCTGGACATGCCCTGGTTCCTGTGTTAGGTTTTATCAACCTGGGAGCTCAGGTCATGTTTAAAATTCCACCTTAATGTGGATTCAAACCCATAACTACCAGGGAGACGAGCATGTAGCCACTATTTTTTATTGACTATTTCTAGATAATTCTGTTTCTAAAAATAAATTTAGTTGCATGTCCTTCACAGGACATTTTGGCAGTTCGTGATTCCTGGGCAAGTTTTTAATTTCAGTAGTTTGCCATTGCTTTCCGAACGACCAGCACCTATACCTTTTTAAAAAAAACCAGCACTGCTGTGTTTCGAACCAGGGTATACGGGATTACGAATTGCGTCCGTAACCCCTTAATTCTGTTTCAGCCAGCACATATAAATAGTCTACATAAACTATTTCAATTGTCAACAGGTGCGTTTACTACGAGCAGAAACGTACAAGCAACTTCTGCGAGTTGATGACAACACGCCGACAATTGATGACCTTTCTGGTGCTAAAAACAACAAATTTGACTTAGATGGTCACTTGTACATTGGAGGTGCGCGGAAGACCATGTACCCATCGCTTCCTAAACACATCTACTCACAGCATGGGTTTGTTGGCTGTCTGGGGTCTCTAGACCTGAATGGCTATTTACCAAATCTGTTGCGGGAGGCGAATCCTATTCACGAAAGTGTTGGAGACGGATGCCGAGGTTAGCCCTTTCTAGTTAATTTGTGTAATATTATGCTGTTTTCTTCCTTTTTAAAATATAGTAATTTAGAGATTAGCCATGTCTAGTTAATTTGTGTAATATTATGCTGTTTTCTTCCTTTTTAAAATATAGTAATTTAGAGATTAGCCATGTCTAGTTAATTTGTGTAATATTATGCTGTTTTCTTCCTTTTTAAAATATAGTAATTTAGAGATTAGCCATGTCTAGTTAATTTGTGTAATATTATGCTGTTTCTTCCTTTTTAAAATATAGTAATTTAGAGATTAGCCATGTCTAGTTAATTTGTGTAATATTATGCTGTTTTCTTCCTTTGTTAAAATATAGTAATTTAGAGATTAGCCATGTCTAGTTAATTTGTGTAATATTATGCTGTTTTCTTCCTTTTTAAAATATAGTAATTTAGAGATTAGCAATGTCTAGTTAATTTGTGTTAGCCATGTCTAGTTAATTTGTGTTAGCTATGTCTAGTTAATTTGTGTAATTGTTTTGTGTTGTTTTGTGTGTTCTCTCACTTTAAACTCAAGCATAGTCCATTTATGTGCAACTACTTCTAGCGCACTAGACTGATTTTTGCGTGTGGATTAGCTGCCCTTATTACCAGAGTCTCTCCCCATCCGTCGAACCCATTCTGATTTCTGAGGCAACATGTAATTTACATTCTCAAGTCAAGGACAATAAGTTAGCATTTTAGTCCAACTGACCAGTATAGTGTTGAACCCACTACCTTGGTATCAGCAGATCAGAACTTGTGTAATATTATGCTATTTTCTGACATTTTTTAAATATAAAAATGTAGAGATTATCCATTTCCATTAAGTTTGTGTAATATTTACTGTGTTTTATTATATTCTTTTTAATATATGAACAGACTAGCTAAAAAAATATAGCAGTCATATTACACTACAATAAAAGATAATCAAAAGCCTTGGATAAATAGGGAGTTAGTTTTTAGAACTTCATTTTATTTAGTTGTTCTTCTTCTTCTTCAGCGTTCCGAGCCATTGAGGTTCTTTGCTGCAAATACAATCCGTCTCCATTCTTCTCTCTGGTGGACCTTCTCTTGCCAGTCGTTGATTCCAAGTGCTTGTAGGTCTGTACATGTATTATCTCTCCACCGCCTTCTTGGTCTACCTCGGGGTCTACGGTCATTTATTTCCTGAGTGTAAGCGAGTTTTGTTTCCCTATTATCTTCCATTCTTTCTATATGCCCCAGCCATTGTAGTCTATTAGCCTTCATGATACCAGTGATTAGCGGGGACTTAAACAGATCATAAATGTCTTTGTTACTTCTTCTTTTCCACTCTCCACTTTGTGTATCCCTAATGGGTCCAAAGATGCGTCTTAAAATTTTGTTCTCAAAGGTTTGTAACAAGGCTTCGTCTCCTTTCGTTGTACTCCAGGTTTCAGAGCCATACAGCACAACTGGTCTGATCAGTGTTTTGTATATTGTGATTTTGGTGTTACGAGATAGCGCCTTTGATTTTAGTAGATGTTGTAGTGCATAGTATATCTTATTTCCAGAGTTGATTCTAGTTTGTATTTCTTCCCTTATGATGTTGGAGCAGTTGAAGATCGTACCCAGGTATTTGTATGTTTCCGTTCTTTTAATGGTCATATTATCTATTTGTATGTGGCCAGAGTTTCTAGCCATTCCGTCTCTTGAAATTACCATATATTCTGTCTTATCTTGGTTGATAACCAGCCCCATCTGTTGGGCTTTTCCCTTTAAGTGAGTCAATATTTCCAATGTCTTTTGTTCACTTTGCCCTATAATATCTATATCATCTGCATAACCAAGCAGCTTGGATGTTCCTCCAATATCACATTCCTCCTTTACCTTCCTTACAACTTTCTCTAGAGCCAGATTGAAGAGTAGCGGCGATAGTGCATCACCCTGTTTCAAGCCAGATGTTATTTGGAAGGGGTCTTCTCTTCTTTTCGTTCATCCGGAGTGTTTTTTTTTCAGATGTCATTGCGGTGTGTCTGTTATGCGCCCTTGGGCCGAAACCCGTAGGCCAACACATCGACTTTAGCGTGCTTTTTTGACCAGGTAGCATACCTGGGAGACTCTCACTTTTGTGGTGCCATCTACAACCATGCTGGCTAAGGTTGAACGGTCGAAGACAACGGTCATCCCTCAAAGGAAGGCAGGGACAGTCCATAGCATTTTCCGCCATCCAAGGTTGCTTCCATAGTTGCAGGGCCGACACATAACGCCCTGGATCTGGGCTCACCGAGGGAAATCGTCACGTCCTGCTCATGGCTGCTTTAAATCCTCACTTCAATATATTGGTCATTTCGTTTTCCCCGGGCCATTCCCGCACAAACCAGACATGTTCGCAGACGGCATCCACTCAGTGAGTTTTCGGACATGTGCTTGTCGTTGCGCCCATCAGAGCTGTTCCAGGCACGACAGACATTCGGAAACTACCTAGTCAGAGCTGTTCCGAACAAGAGCGGCATTCGGAAACTAGGTAGTCAGAGCTGTTCCTAGCACGAGAGACATTCGGGCGAGACATTTCACTCGGACGTAATTGCGTAGTGTCAATTTTTAGTTTGCCACCCGTAGGCCGACACTTCCGACTTCTGGCGGGCATTTTTTAGTGAGGTTAGCCTTCCTCTGGTTTCGAGACACGTTAGACTGTTGTAATGTCACCCACATCTCAGCTGGTCAAGATAGAACGATCAACGATATCGCGGACGGCCCTCAAGGGAAGGCAGGGGCAGACCATGGGCATCATCTCACTATCCGAGGAGGCTTCCATAATTGCAGAGCCGGCACATATTGCTCTGAGACTGGGCTCACCCAAGGAGTTTCCACGTCCTGCTCATGGCTGCTTTTGTTCCTCACTTCCATGTGTTGAGCATCCCGCTTTCCACTGATCGCTCAAGCACACACCAGGAGCGGTCAGATTGCGGGCGACATCCACTCGGTAAGCTTTTGCTTGTGACTTCAACCCACGCAATAGGTACGCTCGCCGTGCGTTCCATTTTGCGTTGAGACGTTCTTCCACTTATATCTACTATATGAGTTAGATACAGAGTTTCCGTAACCATGCCCTTCGACTGGGGCACTTTTCTTTCTTTTTTGTACTCGCTCACGAGGTAGGCTACATGTGCTGCCGGCTCAGCACCTTACCTTCGTGCAGCAGTGAACGGGAAACGGTCTGGCCCTCTCATCTGGGAATCCCTCATATCCCCCAGCTGAGAGCCTTCGAATATGTATCAGACCTGAGCATGTAGCTTGCTCAGTATCACGTTTCTATTTTCCGGTAGACGGGTATCGGCCTGGCTCTCAGATCCGAGGGTTTGTGGCTTAGAGGCGTTCAGCCACAGCCCTCGACAGGGAGTCTTAAGAGTTTTGTCCGAACCAAGAAATTCTGCCTTCGTGCACCTGATTTAAATTTTGACTGCTATCCTCAGTCTATACCTGCAGAGCAGCAGGTTGTGTCTCTCTTAGTCTGGTCCCTATCCCATAAGCTGTCCGATATGTAATTTTTCACCCATCGGCAAGCAAATGGGGTCGATGGGACACGCAAGCTCCCCCACCACGTCAAGGTGGAGACACATCGGGGGAGGGAAGGGGTCTGATTTCCTGCCTTTATATGTTACTATATTATAAGTATCTTCCATGCATAGTCTGGTCATGTTGATTAACTTCCTTGGTATTCCAAATTCCTGCATAGCATTCCATAGACTATTCCTATGGACACTATCATAAGCCTTTTTAAAATCCACAAAAATGTTATGGAGATCTCTTTTATATTCCCAATGTTTCTCGGCTATTTGTCGTAAGATAAATATCTGATCTATTGTTGATCTGTTTTGTCTAAAACCCGCCTGGTAGTCACCTAATATGTCTTCTGAATATGGTTTTAGTCTATTTAGTAATACTGCGGATAGTATCTTATAGCTTGTGGACAGTAGTGATATTCCTCTATAATTTCCACATTGGAACTTGTCTCCTTTCTTAAAGATAGGTATCAATAATGACTCTTTCCAGTCATGGGGTAATTCTTCTGTCCTCCAGATTTTTATTATTAGTTCGTATAGCTTTAGATGTAATGCATGGCCACCTGCCTTTATAAATTCAGCAGCAATTCCATCAGTCCCAGTTGCCTTATTGTTTTTAAGTCGTGTGATTACATATAGGATTTCTTCAAATGTAGGTTCTTCAATTTGTGGTTCGCATGTTAGAACCTCTTCCTGTGAGAAAATGTTACTTGGAGCTTCACAATTTAGTAATTCAATAAAATATTCTTTCCATGTGTTGCACATTTCCTCATTGGTATTTATCATATTCCCATTTTTGTCTTTTAAACCATATGTGTTTTGTTGGTGCCCTCGTTTCATTGACTTCAGTTCTTTAAAAAATTTTCTGGATTCATTTTTCTGGTGATTAGTTTCCATATCTTTGATTATATTACTCATATATTCTCGCTTCTGCTGTCTGACTATTTTTGTAGCCTCTTTACATTCATTTCTATAATGCTCTTCCTTTTGGATGTTATTGATGTCATTTAACCATACATGTCTGGCATTCTTCTTCCTAATGACTGCTTCTTCACATTTTTGATTGAACCATCTGTTCTTTCTATGCGTGGTTAACACACCGAGACATTCTTCTGCGGTAGACTGAATTGTATTCTTGATGTTCAACCAAGTTTGGTCAATGCTTTCCTCCAAAGGGTTTTGCAGAGTTTCAAGTTTACATTTTATTTCATCTGTAAATTTCTCTTTGACTTTAATGTCTTGCAGTTTTTCTCTGTTATATGTTGGGTGTAATCTTTGTAATTTAGTATAGAAAGCTCTCTTAAGTTTTATTTTAAATTTTGCTCCAACGAGGAAGTGGTCACTGTGGCACTCAGCTCCTCTATAACTTCTGACTTGCTGTATGTTTGATGCATTTCTGTTGTTAATTAAAATGTGATCTATTTGATTATAGGTTCTCTTGTCACATGATTTCCAAGTTTGTTTGTGTATATCCTTTCTTTGTAGTCTGGTACTGCTAATCTGCAGTCCTTTGGCTTCTGCCAGGTTGATGACTCTCCATCCATTATCATTTGAAGTTGTATGTAGGCTTTCCATACCGGCCACTTTTTTATTAGTTTGCTCTCTACCTATTTTTGCATTGAAGTCTCTCAGCACAATCAGGATGTCCTGTTTGGGGGTTTCTTCTATGACATCTTCCAGATCATTATAAAAGTCTTCTTTAATATCATCTTCTTTCTCTTCAGTAGGTGCATGTACATTAATCATCGTTATATTTTTCCATTTACCTTTTATTCGTAATTTACTAATCCTGTCATTAAAAGCTTTAAAGTTTAAAACGTTCCCCCATAACTCTTTTTTGATGACAAATCCTGTTCCTAATTCATGTTTATTTTGGGTGTTTCCTCCATATATTATAATCATTCCATTTTGCTCTAAAGTACCCTCTCCTGGCCACCTTATTTCTTGAATTGCTGTTATATCCATTTGATATTCAATCAGCTCCCGGGTTAGTTCTTCGGCCGCTCCAGCTCGATATAGTGTCCGTACATTCCATGTTCCAAATCTCAAAAGTCCTTTAACGTTCCAAGGTCGTTGTCCAGATAAGTCAGTCCGATATCGAGGCTCATGTATTTGTTTCGTAACAAAGAAAGGTTTTTACAAAGGTGGGGATGTTAACCCCACGCTTCAACCCCCAACCTGGAGGACCAGGGTGTTTCTCTTTGTCTGTTCTCTACCCTTTGACCTGTCCGGCTTGGGAGGCCCTGCTGGTAGCTACGCTACCGCCGGCATAGCTCTCAGGGTCATTGAGAAACTCAAGCTCCCCCACCACGACAAGGTGGAAACACCATCGGGGGAGATTTAGTTGTTGTTGCGTGAACATATTTATGAAAGAAACATGTATAAAAGATATATACATAAAAATATTCCAAAACTGTGAACAAGGTGCCCATTCATTTACCATTAATGTGGTTTATAATATGTTATATTTTCCTGACTGACTGGCACCTTGCCATCTTAACAGACAATAGTTTCTTACATTGTGTTTAAAAAAAAGGCATAATAACTATAATCTTTGGCGGTAGCGAATGTGACTGATCAGACCAACTTGTGTGGTAAATGTTCATCCACAATAGATGCATGTGAACATATGGTCATTTCCACCACCATGCATCATCTGATATATCACACACTCTGTGTGTGACCTATCTGCAATCATTTTCTCTTTTATCTTTATTCCATTCCCATTTTTTTTCCATCGATGCAACACAATCAGCGACGACTTGCTCCCAAGGTGCAGTATCATTGCCTGTATTAATCATGTCCACTCTTACACACATCTTTGTACCACAGTAGAGGCTGACCCTAAGATCTTTTACCCATCTGTAATTCACCAAAAATTTATGTGCTTTGGTATTCTACCATCCTCCACCTTCCTAATGTGTCCTATACATCAAAGTCTACGAAGATTAAGAACTGAACAAACCGTCACACCACCTGATATTTCCAATATCAGGTATTTGTGATCTTATCTTACCACTTAATACTCATTCTCAGGCATGTTGTTATAAGTCAAGTAAAGGACCCTTCTCCGTGCTTCTAGGCATATTGTGCTAGTCCCATGTTTGTATAGACCAATCAACTGCTAGCCCCATGTTTGTATAGAACAATCAACTGCTCGCCCCATGTTTGTATAGAACAATAAACTGCTAGCCCCATGTTTGTGTAGACCAATCAACTGCTAGTCCCATGTTTGTATAGACCAATCAACTGTTAGCCCCATGTTTGTATAGACCAATCAACACTCAACAGTGATGTGGTCAGTGTCACGCCGCCGCCTTCACTTCCTCAAACAATTCCATGTACCCATTTTAGACTGGGTTGACCTGGGAGCCTATGTCAATTGTTAAATTCCTCGACTGGGATTGACACATGGTGCTGGCCCCATATTTGTTGTTTACACCATTCAGCTCTCAATGGCTGATGTGATCATTTACTTCCCAGGTACCAGTTTTAGACTAGGAGTCAAGTCAATGTTTTGTTTGAGAAGTACCACTTACGTATTTGATTCTTTATTTGTTTTTACTTTTTAATGACATGTATGGTACATTGAAAACTTATCCCAATTCACATGGAAGAAAATATTATTCATAATCAGAATACAGACAGTACAAGTTGTTCTTATATGAGCAGAGTGCAACTGAGGATGCACATGATCTACATTAATTTGATTTCATTTCAGTCTTTCCACTTCTCCCCGTGGATGTAGAGGCACCATACTCTCTTGTTTTGTTCTTAGCACACTTAGCACAAACTACAGCAGAAATACCTCATATTTACTTCGTTGAAAATAAGGATAGTTAGCAACAACCTTGGAAATAATGTTCCCCAGTCAAAAAATTAATTAATTAATATAAGTACTAACAGAATGTCCACATGTTTGTATTATAGACTTATGGGCTCTGTTTTTATTGTTGAAAATATTTTGGCTGACTATTACAGGTCCGCTGACTAAATGTGTGAACGACTCATGTGCTAATCATGGCCGATGTGTGCAGCAGTGGACGTCCTACAAGTGTGACTGTGATATGACCTCATATACAGGACCAATGTGCAAAGATGGTATCATGCTACTTCCCTCTATCCCTCACCATTTGTCTTTTAATTTCAGTTTTTCTTGATTCATTCTGTTTTTGCAATGTTATACATGGAAATTAGAAGTTTGATACACTTCAATTGAATGAATACAGATTTGTAAAGGCAGTCCCATCATCTACTTCTTCTGCTGCTGCTGCTGCTGCTGCTGCTGCTGCTGCTGCTGTTTCTTCTTCCTCTTCTTCTTCTCCTCCTACTCCTTCTGCTTCTTCCACTGTTCCTTCTCATTTCTTCCTTCTCTTCCTCCTCCTTCTTCTCTTTCTTATTCTTATTCCTCTCCTTCCCATCTTCTTCTTCTTCTACATAATGCTATCAGATCTGGGTGCATTTCCTTTCTTCTTATAATGCATCTTCAACTTCTGCAACAAGTATCATGGACATCATTTTTAATATCAAGTCTCTTATCATCATATAGCTCTACTGTGTATTATCTCCATATATTATATTATTTTGTCCCATTAATATTATGCCTTCCTTCAAATTTAAACATCCAGCAGTATTTTATGTTTTTCTACCTGTTAAAATATGTCCGTGCATTGGCCAAAAAGAAGTGTTAGAACCTCAAATTTAAAAAAAAAGGCACATCGAACCAGATGTAGATAAATGAAAACAAATCATTTAGAACTGTGGTTTTCAACCGGTGGGGAATTCTCTCCTACTCTCTCTTCTCTTCTACTAGTGTAGTGGCTAGATCAATGTATGGGAGCTGTGATAGTGTGGTGGTTAGATCAATGTATGGGAGCTGTGATAGTGTAGTGGCAAGATCAATGTATGGGAGCTGTAATAGTGTGGTGACTAGATCAATGTATGGGAGCTGTGATAGTGTGGGGGTTACATCAATGTATGGGTGCTGTGATAGTGTGGTGGCTAGATCAATGTAAGGGAGCTGTGATAGTGTGGGGGCTAGATCAATGTATGGGAGCTGTGATAGTGTGGGGACTAGATCTATGTATGGGAGCTGTGATAGTGTAGTGACTAGATCAATGTATGGGTGCTGTGATAGTGTGGTGGCTAGATCAATGTAAGGGAGCTGTGATAGTGTGGGGGCTAGATCAATGTATGGGAGCTGTGATAGTGTGGGGACTAGATCTATGTATGGGAGCTGTGATAGTGTAGTGGCTAGATCAATGTATGGGAGCTGTGTTAGTGTAGTGGCTAGATCAATGTATGGGAGCTGTGATAGTGTATGGCTAGATCAATGTATGGGAGCTGTGATAGTGTGGGGGATAGATCAATGTATGGGAGCTGTGATAATGTAGTGGCTAGATACTCACCTACCAATCCATTGTTCATGGGTTCGAATCAACACTGGGATGGATTTTTTAAATTGGTCAACCCAGCCTAAAATAGCAGCAAGAGAAGTGTTAGGAAGTAAAAGCAGCAGACGTGATACTGACACATGACCTACAGAGTGCCAATTTGTCTGTAACAATGAGTCCCGCACCATACATCCAATGTGCCTTAAGACTAGTAAAAGGGCCCTTTCCTTGGATGACTTTACTGGACTGTATTAAAACTGTAAATGCATAAAGTTAGCAGGCTGCCATTTTACTACTGTTTAGTCAGAAATGCCTTTGATTATAAATGTTACATACGAGTTCTAAGAATATCTTGGATACAGACAAGAACAAATGCATCCATACAACAAGATCTGAATATTGAAGAAGGTTGGCTACTAAAGATGATAAAACATAGAAAATTTAAATATTTTGGTCACTCGAAACGTCTTGAAAGTTTGGAGAGAACAATAATAGAGAAGTATATGCCCGGGAAGAGAGGAAGGAGAAGGCCAAAGAGAAGATGGGCGCAGGATGTGGCGGATGATCTCCAGATGGATGTATTGGGACATCTTGCTTATGACCGAGAAGTTTTCCGGAAGGTTGTTATGGGAACGAGATTCTGTAAAGGACATGCTACTGAATGAATGAATGAATGAATGAATGAATAGCCAGAAATGTAATATAACATATGAAATCCAGAATCATCATCATTGGACTCTGACATTCCCACATGAACCATCCCCACCTTCCATGGCCTCCCATGCTGATGATATCAGTGGCCGTCTGAATGAATGTCCACCTGCTATTCAGAGAAATGAAGCTGAACAGTCACAGCTTTAAGTTTTCTGTTTAACACAATGTACCTAACCCTTGTATTCCCTAAAAACTGCGGTCTTCATCCAAATAAAACAGGTGTGAATATTTCTCTACAGAGAGTGTGTCTTTCAAGTTTGGTCCGGGTCCAGGACTAATCACATTTGCTTACCCTGAAGGTCAGGAACCTTCTACAAACTTTGAGAGCCTGGCCTTTGGTTTCCAGACGTTTCAGGAAGAGGCTGTCTTGTTGCGGATGGATAGCAAATCTTTTGATGACTTCATTGAGTTGGAATTGGTGAGTGAATTTTTCATGTGTGGAGTAATAATTGTCACATGAAAGTAACTTGGGAGTCATTATGTGGGTCATATCTAGCCAATGTAAGTGTATTGTTGTAATGAGTTGATGTTGTTGATTCGCAGCTTTGTGGTTTTCCTCTTGCTCTGTAACCCATTCTTCTACAGTTGTAAACACACAAGAGTAGCTTTGCAGGCTCCATTCCCAGTTGGTCTTATTGTCTATGTAAGCAACACTTTGTGTTGCTCCTACTATTTCTCTGATGTCATCATTCCCCAGGCCACTACCATTTCTCTCATGTCATCATTCCCTAGGCCTTCTACCATTTCTCTGATGTCATCATTCCCTAGGCCTCCTACCATTTCTCTGATGTCATCATTCCCTAGGCCTTCTACCATTTCTCTGATGTCATCATTCCCCAGGCCACTACCATTTCTCTCATGTCATCATTCCCTAGGCCTCCTACCATTTCTCTGATGTCATCATTCCCTAGGCCTTCTACCATTTCTCTGATGTCATCATTCCCCAGGCCACTACCATTTCTCTCATGTCATCATTCCCTAGGCCTTCTACCATTTCTCTGATGTCATCATTCCCTAGGCCTCCTACCATTTCTCTGATGTCATCATTCCCGAGGGCCCCTACCATTTCTCTGATGTCATCATTCCCGAGGGCCCCTACCATTTCTCTGATGTCATCATTCCCGAGGGCCCCTACCATTTCTCTGATGTCATCATTCCCTAGGCCTCCTACCATTTCTCTGATGTCATCATTCCCGAGGGCCCCTACCATTTCTCTGATGTCATCATTCCCGAGGGCCCCTACCATTTCTCTGATGTCATCATTCCCTAGGCCTCCTACCATTTCTCTGATGTCATCATTCCCGAGGGCCCCTACCATTTCTCTGATGTCATCATTCCCTAGGCCTTCTACCATTTCTCTGATGTCATCATTCCCCAGGCCACTACCATTTCTCTGATGTCATCATTCCCTAGGCCTCCTACCATTTCTCTGATGTCATCATTCCCTAGGCCTCCTACCATTTCTCTGATGTCATCATTTCCCAGACCCCTACCATTTCTCTGATATCATCATTCCTCGGAGCCCAATGGTGACACAGTGACCAACATGCTTGCCTGCCAGCCAGTCTGATGGTTATGGGCTTGAATTCCCATCCAGGCAGATTGGGTTCATGAACCTGGACTTCCAGCTCGACTCCGCCTAAATGGACATCAGGAATATCCTGAGAGAGACTCCGCCTAAATGAACACTAGGGTTGTCCTGAGAAATCAATCAATCAATCATGTGCCATGCAGGAAAGCGTGGGCGGTCATGATTCGCCATTTCACTCGATCACCAGAGTCGTGGATCATCTCAGTGTTCCTGTCTCATCCATGCCATGTGGCCAAGCCATCCAGGTATTTTCCTCTCTGTCTTCCTCTTGGTCTGTTCCCTTCGATCTTGCCAGTTGTTCTCCAGTCCATTTCTTCTCATAACATGTCCAAAAAAATTTGACTGTCTACATCTAATTTCTCTAATCATTTTACGATTGTCATTTGTCTCCTGTAGTATTTGGTCATTGGTTTTTCTGTCTGCCTAAATAAATACCAGGAATATCCTGAGACAGACTCCACCTAAATAAATACCAGGAATATCCTGAGACAGACTCTGCCTAAATAAATACCAGGGATATCCTGAGACAGACTCCACCTAAATAAATACCAGGAATATCCTGAGACAGACTCCGCCTAAATAAATACCAGGAATATCCTGAGACAGACTCCGCCTAAATGAATACCAGGAATATCCTGAGACAGACTCTGTCTAAATGAACACCAGGGATATCCTGAGACAGACTCCGCCTAAATAAATACCAGGAATATCCTGAGACAGACTCCACCTAAATGAACACCAGGAATATCCTGAGACAGACTCCATTTAAATGAACACCAGGGATATCCTGAGACAGACTCCACCTAAATGAACACCAGGGATATCCTGAGACAGACTCCATTTAAATGAACACCAGGGATATCCTGAGACAGAAAGGTAGTTGGCCTCACCATCCAATTTATGCTGATTAGTCTATACAAATATAGATCACTGCTTTTGGTTTTCTGGCATTTTATTTGATCTCCCTGTCAAGTTACTCATCTTCTGTACAAATACTCCACAGACATTTGCATTTGGAAGTCTGTTTGATCTCTGGGATGTTAAGATAAATAGTAAGTGGCCTAGGCTGATTAGCAATCTTCAGAATTTCTGTCTTGAGTGTGCTGATTTTAACTGATTGCCTGCCAAACAAAAAAGCGGTCATGACCAAACAAAAATTAAATGCAGAAAATTTGAAGTAGGGGTGTGTCACAATAATGCTTTTAAAATGGTTAAAATGGTAGCAGGTGTATTGTATTACATATCAAATTAAAGAAGAATTCACAGGGAACATGACAGTGTTAATAATTAATTGATAGGTTACAAATATTATGACAATAATGAGAGGTTTAGTAATAACAATTGAAATTAAAGTGTTAAAATTATGAAAAAAATTCACTTACCAAGGTGTTATTTTCTATCCGCCGCAGCTAATCCAGTTAAATTTAGTGAATAATGGCACACACACCACTTGTGTTCACGAATATCACAAGAACTGCTCCATAACACGAATAAAACACAATGAAATCATAACATTTTGAAGCACATAATTTTCACACAAAATGGAAAATGTCAGGAACACATCAGGCACATTACTGAGGAGTAGAGTACTGAGAAACAATATAACACTATTTTCTATTTGGTTATTATTATTATTATTATTCTAAATTTAATTATTTATATACTCCTTAAATACTTTGTGATAGGCAAAGTAAATTTAGTGGCACAACTGTGGCCTATTAGCGCACGCATAAGTCGGCATTGCCATCATAATATGAGGAACTTTCACTGTTAGATTTCTTTTGAAATAATGACCGTCTTCTAAATTAACTGACTACTGCAAGTGGTAGAAGTTTAGAATCTTTAACAAAGTTCTTTACATCACAATAACTATAATATAAAATTGTTTAAAACGGTAATTTTATTAAAATATATGAGGTCCAGAACCAGAAGGTATTGTCACTTCGAATTTCGAATCACAACAAATATCAACAATCATTTCGAATCTCAATTTCTCCTTAAAATTAACATGGACCATGCATGTTTTTGCACACAGGCGGAAGGAAAATCTTTCGTTGTACAGTTTAATTCAATGGGACACTAAAAATTGTGGACTGGAAAGGAGAAATGGATCAATTAAAACACTATATGTACGGAACCGTTTGGGTGCCAAATTTGGGCTCTAAAACCGACCATTCGGTCTCCGGCAGAGAATCAGTTAATATTGTATTTCTTCTTTTTTTTTATTAAGCGTTATGTATTTTTAAACTATTACTCATAATTAAGGAGTATCTATTGATCATCTGTGAAGAGTAATTCGTTTAGGATTTTTTGGTCTGTTTCTGAGTATCCTTTAATTTTTGTTTTTTGTTTTCTAAATTTGCTTCAGACGTTATTTTGATATAAATAGTTAGTTAGTTAGTCGACAGATCATCCTCATTGCACATCGAACCATTCAGTCCATAAGTGCTCGGATCCTCTCCTCAGCAAATCCTGCAGCATATAGCTGCTAACGACACCAGTTCTGTGCTGGTTTATCAATCTTCTTTGGCTTCCTGCGTAGTGTTCTTGTTTGGCCACCCCTCTTTTAATTTGCTGTTCTCACAGTATGGCCATGGTTGTAGATTCACAGTCATCACTTGGTTCACACAAAAGTCTTACTTCTCGTAGAGCATTCAGAATGTCAGCCTGGTCCATGGCGCGTCCGCCCTCCACTGTAGCCTCACCTGCAAGCTTGTCAGCCCACTCATTTCCTTGTACTCCCGCATGCCCTGGCACGAAAATGAAACTAATCTTTGCCAGCCGAGATTACTCCGGAGACAGCAATTTTTGATATAAATGATGAACAGTAATGATGATAGTACACATACTTGCGTTACTGCAGCGGTTGTTTCAATTGGATCAGAGTTCCATTAATTAGTTCTTACTATGCTTTGGCATGTTGCGTATAGTGCTCTGATGTTGACTAGTAAATGCCCTGTTATCCCGTATTTTTCTAAAATAGATCACCGCTTTTTTTTGTCAACTCTCCCGTCAGCTTTCTCCTTATCTGTGAAAGTAATGTTGAGTTGCTTGTCTTATTCAATACATTTCCTGCTTGGTTGTCATAAATTGAATAGAGCATCAATGCTACCTGTATTTCCTAAATCTAAACTGGATCTTGCACATCTATGGTTCAACAATGGGTTGTATTTTGTGTTCTAATATTTCTGCTTATATTTTCCCAATGTGACTGTGAAGTTATTCCTCTGTGTGCTATTCGCTTTTATTGCCCATCTTCTTCCATATTAGAACTTGTATGATTTTTTTGCTTGTCTGTGGGTGTTTTCCTGCCTGCCCATGCTGCTGTCAGTATTCTCACAAGCAAAAATACCAGTCTCACCACAAGCTCTCATTGCTTCAGCTGTTATCTCATCTATGCTTCTTCTTTTGAGGTTTGGGAATAGTTATGAGACTTCCTGATGGATTCAGAACTTCTTGAAAATATTCTTTTCATCTGATCATTATTTTTTTCTCATTAAATATGGGTCATCCAGTTGTATCATTATTTATTGATGTAGGGTGGTAGGGTTCATCTTTCTCATTTCTTTAATACTTTTATAGAAATCTATTAGGCATTCATATATGTTATTATTAAATGCGCTCCATATCTTATCCATGATTCATGTTTGCCATCTTAATGTATGCTTGCTGTCTCTTCTGGCTATTCAATATTTAATATAATAATCTTATGACTTGTTTTTTAACCTGATGTCGTATAACTTCTTTTTGGCCTACACTGCCTCATTAATGTTATTATTGCACTACGGTGACCTTTTGATTTTTTTATTCCCACCCATTGCTTTCAAAACTGATTTGAAGGTGTCTCATTCATTTTCTACACTACCAATATATGCAAGCTGACTCTCATAAAATGTTGTCATTTTTAGTTGATTGTAAGAATTCACAGTGCATAAAACAAGAAATATGTAGAGTATGGTTCAGTTTACAACTTCTGATTTACACCTGTATTTTCACCTTCCCAGGTGAATGGACACGTATACCTCGTATACAACATGGGGACTATGAACCACCCACTCGGTAGCTTGTACCAGAAGGTAAACGATGGTCGCTACCATGTTGTCCGCTTCACAAGAGCAGGACCCAACGCCACACTTCAGATTGATTCAGACATCCCACAGACCAAAAATCCCACAGGTAAACTCAATGGCTTGGATTTATATGCAGTTTCTTTTCATTAGTAGAAATATATAATCATATATAATTATTGTATTCATTACTTCAGTATAACTATATATAACTGAACATTTATCTTCTTTCTGTGTGTTTGTACAGAAATGTAAAACACGATCAAGTGTTTGAACAGTTAATGTAATTCCAGCTAGCAAAGCCTGTAGCCATAAATGGTTGTTAGTATACAGTGACCTTTAGGCAGTTACACCAAACGGCATCATTATCATGTGCCTTGTCAAATGACATGGGTATTCCTATCTCTGCACAGATCTCGGCATTTGGTGTTCTGGGTCAATTTTCTCAATGATGTCCGTCCAAGCTTCTATCATAGACTGTCCAGCATGATTTCTCTCTGTCTGCCTCTGTTTTTTCTACTGCTTATTTTTTCAGTTGTTTCGGTGTTCTCCAGTGCCTCGCTTCTTATTATGTGACCAAAGAACACTCTTTGTCTCTTTCTTATTGCTGCATATAATTTGCTCCTACTTTCCTTAGCCTCTTCCAGACAATCATTGTTAGTTGCTCTGGCAGTCCAAGATACACCAAACATAAATGTATATTTATCATAAAGTTAAAGGAATGTAAAGTAACTTATTTACATATGAATTGAAAGAAATATAGTGTCATCTATTTATATATGAAATAAAAGGAATATAAATTAACCTTTTTACCTATTACAAGGCATATTTGAGATATGATGTTAAGCTCCTAATTTTTATTGCCAGATTGGCATATGAGAACTGGCATTGTAAATGTTGCCCTGGCAGTCTTTGCTTTCTGAGAAAAGCTCTACTATTTATTTTTAAAGGCCGGATCAAACTTTAAGTTGACTTCGTCTTACAGCCAATGTCACGTGGCACTGATCATTGTGTAGTCCACAGCCTCTCGTCTTTCGTGTTGCCAATCATTTCCATAGAGATGTTTCTCCATGTCAGACTGTCTTACATCTACTCTCTGTGTGTTCACCTGTCCCTTTTCTCCTTCAACTTTCCTGTTGTCACAACATTTTCTCATGACATGTTCAAAGATATAGTTTTTCAACTTTCTTGTTGTCATGTCATCTTCTCGTGACATGTCCAAAGAATGTGAATTGTCAGTTTTCCTGTTGTCATGACATTTTTCACAACATGTTCACAGAATGCTGATTGTCAAATTTCCTGTTGTTATGACATTTTCTCATGACATGTTCAAAGAATGTGCATTCTCAACTTTCCTGTTGTCATAACATTTTCTGATGACATTTTCAAAGAATGTGAATTGTCATTTTTCCTGTTGTCATGACATTTCTCATAACATGTTCACAGAATGTCAATTGTCAACTTTCCTATTGTTATGACATTTTCTCATGACATGTTCAAAGAATATGCATTGTCAAATTTCCTATTGTCACAACATTTTCTCATGACATGTTCAAATAATGTGCACTGTCAACTTTCCTGTTATCACAACATTTTCTCATGACATGTTCAAAGAATGTTGATTCTCAATTTTCCTGTTGTCATGACATGTTCAAAGAATGTGCATTGTTAACATTCCTGTTGTGGAAACTTAATCTGTCTAAATTCATTATTCCATCACTTGTGCTTGACATGCAGTTTCAGTAACTACATATTTGCTCTTTTCATTCATTCTTATTATCACTGGTGTGTAATCAGAGTGTACTTGTAACTATTCCATTTTTCACTATTACATTTATACAGGATTATGAGAACTAGCAAAATATGTGGCCCTTGTTGGCTGCTTTTATGAAAGCTCTCGATGGAGTTTTAACTCTGAAGTCTAATGCAGTGATTCTCAACCTTTTTTTGGCCCATGCACCCTTTCACCATATGTCAGAATGTCATTCCCCCTTTTCCAGTGAACGAAAGAAGATGAATTCCCCCTCCCCTTTCCAAACTTGTCAGCTTCAAAAAATGCATTCAAAATAACATGCCTATAATACTGAAAATCCTTATTTTCTTCCACATTTGTATATAACATTTACATGATAGATTAATTTTATAGTGTAGTTTTATACATACATACGAGGGCGAGTCAATAAGTAAGTCACAAGTTCTATGGGATGGCAGGTAAATGTAGTTGGTGTTTTTTACAGGTGTCATTAGGTGACAGCAACATCAAACTTTATATTCCTGTTCATCAGGTGGCTCTAGGTGTCTCATGCGTATGCGCAGCGCATAAACAAAATGGCGACTGTACATACGGAGTGTACAACCAAAGAGCAACATTGTGTGTGTTTTGTGGGCAAAAGGACTGCCTGCACAGGACATTCATAAGGAAATGTTTCCTGTTTATGCTGACAAATGTTTGTTTCGTAAAGCGGTGCATAACTGGGTAGAAAATATTCTCAAGGATGCTCTAAAACTGTTGATGAAATCCGATCTGGTCGTCCTGTTGAGATTGCAACAGAAGCATCCGTGCAGTGGTTGGAGGAGATGATTAGAGGTGACAGGTGAGTAACGATAGACTCTGTAGCATCTGCAATAGGGTGCTCACATGGTTCAGCATAATGCTTAATCAACTGAAATTTAAGAAAGTGTGCTCAAAGTGGGTACCCAGACAATTGAAGGAGGAACACAAAATGAACCGATTTGGCCTAACCTTGCATCATCTCTGTCGATACAAAGATGAAGGAGAAGACATGCTGAACAGGATTGTTACTGGGGACGAATCATGGGTGCATCACTACCAGCCTGAATCAAAGCGTGCTTCAATGCAATGGAAACATCCTTCTTCGCCTTGTCCAAAAATTCAAGGTTATGCCATCAACAGGGAAGGTTATGCTGACAGTGTTCTGGGATTGTCAAGGAGTGATTTTTACCCTTTACAGGACAGACGTTTGTCCGTTTTGTAGCCCTGAATGGGCAAGAAGAATTTTGAGGTTCGGTAAAATTTTGGGTTACATTAGTAAAATTGTCACATAAAAGGTGTTAGTAAACCGATTTTACTTAAATAAAAAACAAAATAAAGGAAAAAGCATGCAGAGTATTTTGCTCATGTGAATAATCCAGGTAATCCATACTTGAACACAAATATTTACAAAATGCAACATATTGTTTGTGATTGTCAGTCATTTATACGGCAACTTACAAACATTCAGAATCACCTTCTTTAAAGTCCGACTCACGACTGCTAACACAAAGTAACGCTGATCACAGATATCTAGCTCTGATTCAGTCAAATTCGTGCACTTAAATGTTTCTTTAATTGAACCCAGCGAAATCTCCACTATCACATGAAGAATCGTCGAAATCCATTTTGAAAAACTAAGCGTAAAAAACCCAAAAACTATTTTAAAAATCTGTTCAAATTCATAGTACAGGCTTGCAAATGGTGGCCACGTTGTCAAGCTATCGCGAAACCGAAAGTAGGCGATCGGAAATCCGAGAGATCACATTTTTACAATGCATAATAGTCATGGCCGCTTTGGGACGGTTTGCCCGTTCGGGGGTAAGGACGCAATCGGACGATTTGGAAGAAAGGTTAAAATGTGAATTCTGAATCATACTGTAATGTTCTATCGATGCTTCATGATGCAATTCAAAGAAAACGTCCAGGACTGCTGACTGGAGGAGTGTTGCTTCTTCATGACAATGCCAGACCACATACAGCTCAATTAACTCAGGAGAAAATTAACCAACAAAGGTAGGAAGTTCTGGAACATCCACCTTACAGCCCTGACTTAGCCCCTAAGGATTTCCACCTATTTGGTTCACTGAAAACCCACCTTGGCGGGAGACATTTCGTGAATGATGCCGAAGTTGAATGTGAAGTGAAAACGGGGTTTAGAAAACAGAGCACCCAGTTCTATGCAGCGGGTTTGGGAGGACTGATAAAAGATGTGATAAGTGCATCAATGTTGGTGAAAATTATGTTGAGACATAAAGGGACAACGTATGTATTAAAATAAACTGGTTTCAAAGTTGTTATCATATTTAGTTATTTTTCTACAGCTATTTGTGACTTTCTTATTGACTTCCCCTATTACATACATTGGCACCTTGCCGTCTTGACAGACGATAGTTTGTTACATTGTGTTTCAAAAAGATTTAATAACTACAACCCATGGTGGTGGCGAATGTGACTGTTAAGGTCAATTTGCGCTGTAAATGTTCATCCACAGTGGATGCATGTGAACACATGGTAATTTTCACCATCACATCAATGTAGTTGTATACATTTAATGGCAAATGAATATGCTGATGGATATTAAAACTTAAATACAGTGGAAGCTTGCTTAACGAGCATAATTCGTTCCAGAACCTTACTCGTAAAGTGAAACGCTCGTAAAGCGAAATACTTGTTAAACAAAACAGTTTTTCCCATACAAATTAATGTAAAATACGATAATGCTTTCCATGGCGAAAAAATACTCAAAATATTTTGTATAACGTTTATTCAAAGAAAATTATATATACATTGTTAAGGAACGTGATTCATCTTCCTCTTCTATCGTGGAATGAACGAACCTGGAATGAGAATTTGATTTGTAGAAAAAAAAAATTTTAATAATTAATTTACAATTTATAATACATACCTAATTCTTTTTTACTAGAAAGCTGTCTAGAGAAATTAGTTTTTGCAGACGCTTCAGAATTTGGTGGAAATGCGACACAGCATTATCATTAAATAAATTAGTAGCTCTCATAGCCATTGCCTTATTCTATATATAGAGATATATCTATATATCTGTGCTACTTGAAAATCTAGGCTCTTTCCATATCTGTGCTACTTGAAAATCTAGGCTCTTTCCATATCTGTGCTAACTAGCAAACTAGGCTCTTTACATATCTGTGCTCTTTGAAAATCTAGGCTCTTTCCATATCTGTGATAACTGAAACTAGGCTATTTTAGAATCTGTGCTAACTGGAAAACAAGGCTTTTCCTCACATCCGTGCTATGTGGCATACAAGGCTCATCTCAAAGCTGTGTTGCTTTCTCAAATATGTGTTCACTACTATACAGGAAACAGTATTTTAATGCTTGTGACATTACAAGTGTTTTATGCATCAACATGTGAACAGACATACATTCACATTCTGTCTGTGATACATGGCTAATTTCAATCACTTGGTCACATTTATTACATCAAGCCACATTTTAATCATCTTAAAGGTACAGCGATTTTATTAGACCAGAATGGCATTTATAAAGTGTAATGTCAGACAACCTGGCAAATTGAAAGTGAGAAACATACATTTATACATTGCAATGTTTGGCCAATTAAAGATAAGGTGAAAAGTCTGGCAATTTAACAGAAATAGCTTTATTGTAACTCTTTTCACTTACAAAGTTAAGTTAAATATATATATATATATATATATACATACATATATATATATACATACATACATATATATATATATATATATATATATATATATATATATATATATAGTATTGTTTGTCCTGTTCTTATTACAACAGTTCAGTTAACTTTATAAAAGATGTCTTTTATGTCTCTAATTCTGGCATTTCTACCTTTATTTATGTTTATTCTTCTTGCTTAACATAAATAAATTATAAATATATTTTATGTTCAATGTGTACATGCATTCTCTGGTAATATTTAGTCTAATTATATGAAATTGTATCAGCATATAATGTTTCTATTGTTATCATATTTAAAATGACTGCTTTTGTAACCAATGTTCTTCTTTGTTTTGTGGCTCACCTGTCTTGGAGAACTGGGAAGAATGACATTGTATATGTTCATACTGCTGCAAAATGTGTCATGTGTGCAACCTGGATTTGTGCAATTATGTAACGTGTCAGGATATTAGTAGTTTGTTTCATAACTTTTGTGATAATAAATATTGTTAGGTTCATTTTTATCCATGTATCAGGGGGGTCCATGAGGGAATCGAAGAATAGTAACACTGAGATTGAATGAGACTACTAAGGAGATATGGCTGAGCTACCATATAACAGTAGACAGTACTACCTGCTTTCTGTTAGTGCCGAATGTTGGATGGCGCTTACCTAACCTGACACCCCAACAATGTGCCAATGGCTTCAGGCAGTGGAGCACATTTGGGAGGGTACAAACCATATCCTCTAGAGTAAACTAGGCAGGTCAAGAGAGCGATCACTCTGCATGGGCAACACATGATATCTACAATTCAGCCCAGGCTTTGTGTTATGGAGAAGTATAACTCCCTCCGTGGTTCCTGCCTTGGGTTGTAGTTAGTATGCCTTTTTTGAAGCACAATGTAACAATTGTCTGTCAAGACGGCCAGGTGCCAGTAAGGAGAGGTGGCATTCGACTGACTACCTCATCCTGAAGAAAGCTTTGGCTACAAAATCCAGCCAAACATGAACAAGTCTACAAAGGGCTTGGCGTGAGATGTTTGAACATTTCTGCTCCATTGACAGATGAAAGGCAGGAGAGGAACAAGAAGAAGCCACATCCATTATACTGAACCCAGACTGCATCATTATTCTGGTTGTTCTCACGCTTATGAAACAACCGTCACCTTTTCTTCAAGTGCCTGTGTACTTTCAAACATCAGGGAAACACCAGTATCTCCAACAGTTACTACCTGACTCTGTGGATCCCTCAGACAGCACTATCTCAACCTCTGGGTCTCTGGAACAGCTGCAGAGGACCTCTGTAAGAATGGTACTGGGCTGCCAAAAATAGCAACAATTCTATTGAACTTTTCTTTGGTGATCACTCACATTGAACTCAAGTTTAGGCCAAACAAGTTCTACTACTTCCAGTGCGCTGGACTGATTTTTGCATGTGGATTAGCTTTCCACATTACCAGTGTCCTTCACCATCAGGCGAACCCACTCTGACTACAGAGGTACTTGTAATTTATGTCTCCAAGTCAAAAGATGAGAAGTCAACATTTTAGTCCAACTAACCGGTGTAGGGGTTGAACCTTCTACCTCAGCATCAGCACACCAGAAGTTTAATAATGAGCTCTCTTATCCACTGGAACTCTTCTGGGTGGAGGGAGGTATAATTGTGTGAAAGGGGCCCCTCGGTGGACTAGTATCTTCAGCTCATTGTCACAGGGTGTCTAAATGGGAATGACATCACGTGTTAGATGTTTCAGTATTTGTACATATATCTGTGTGTATAGCTGGCACTGTGGCTTAGGGGCAGTGAACACAATTCACAACTCACCAAGTCGAGGGTTTTAAATAAGTTGCAGGCAATTTGGAAGCAGGCTGCCTTGTGTTGATTTTGATGGTATGAGCATCAGTCGTTCAGAAAGCAGTGGCAGACTACAGAATGTAAAAATTTCCTAACAAATCACAGACACAAAATCCTGGAGCTGATTGCAATGTCCTGTAAAGGATATGAAACTGACTGTGTGTATGCATGTTTGAGTGTGGGTTTCCGTGTGCGTATTATTTTTCCATTTAACGGATTATATAGATGTGAATCAAATGCAACATATATCATGTGTTGACCTTGTCACTCACCCGTATTGAAACTATGTGGTGGTATTTATCATTTGTTGACTGTGTCATTCACCTGTATTGAAACTGCGCGTAGTTGTTATTTATTATCAGTAAGATATGTACGCATCCTAATGAACATGACCATATCGGTTTTGGGAGAAATATTAAATAAAAACATATACTGTTTTTCTCCTATATTAATGAAACTTGTGGGATATATCCTTGGAAAAATCTTGTCTAAAATGATATCAATCTGATTGACTCAGATGCAAAGTGTTATAAGTTCAAGGACCCCTTGTTTTAACACAGTGTGCTGTGTTGGGTCTGTGGTGCTCACCCAACATTTTAGACCCATGGGCTCAGTGGGTGACCTGTGGACATCAAGCCGGCCACCTTGACTTCCCAGACAGTTCTCTGGTGCCCAGGTTAGTCAGGTCAACATGGGAGGCCAGGTCTAAACAACAACATTGCCTCCTCATTAGGGATTCGAACACACAACCACCATTAATACTCTTAGCATATGTTTTTACAGATGAAACCGTATCGTAAAACATACACCTTAATCCTGTTGTTCTAAGCATTAGACTGTTGAGCAAACTAGTTTTAAGTGTTTGTAGTCATTTGCTAGCTGTCACCATGGTGAAGGGATTATGAATGCGATCTGCAATGCTCTATGCCATGTTCGAAACACAGCTGTGGGTGAGTTGGAAGCAGACTGACTGTCGTGTGTTGGTTTTCATATAGTGGTATGAGTGCCAGTTAGAAAGCAATGGCAAACTATTGAATGCAAAAAACCCCGGGAAGGTTAACCCGGTCAACAAATGCACGCAGAAGTCGGATGTGTCGGCCTAACGGCGCAAGAACGCAGCTCTGCTGTAAACAGGCACAACGTAGTCACATCCGGAAAAAAAAAAATCCGGATGAACGCAGAAGAAGAATGTAAAAACTTTACCAGGAATCATGAACAGCGAACGATGTTGGGGTTGACTGTGACATCCTGCAACTCACTTTAGTCATTTGCTAACTTCTATTATAATTTACGCATTTTAAGCCATTTCAGTACGCCAATAAATAATATTTTTATGATAGTTATTTTAGTGGGCCAAAGGTTAATCATGATATTAATTTTGTCATGGTCAGTGCTATTTTCACTCTTACTGTTTGCACTCAGTGGTCATATTTTTACAAGGTCATGTTTGCAAGTAATATCGGGTCATGATTGGTCACAGTCATTTTATTATCATTGTTTTAGATCAATTTATAACTGAAAATTTGACCGCTTATCAACACACAGGTTACCAGAAGAATGGAATACCAGAGGTCACTTGTAGAAATACTGGAATGGAATAACAGAACTTGGCTTGTAGAAATACTGGAATTAAATACCAGAAGTTGACTTGTAGAAATACTGGAATGAAATACCAGAAGTTGACTTGTAGAAATACTGGAATGGAATACAAGAAGTTGACTTGTAGAAATACTCGAATGGAAAATGATCCATACATTTTAATTAATCTGGGCTTGTAGAATCTCAACTACTGGAGCTACTCTAAACAGAGTTTGGGGAATATGGAGCGATGTTTGTTAGCCACTTATTAAATGGCTGAGATTGAACACAGCCACTGTCTAGGTGGGCAGATGCACTCATCACTATGTCAAAGTGGCTGCTTTATAATGTGATATTTTAAATGCTAAATTATTTACAATTATTCCTGTCTTTTGTCCATTAACCATTAATATGTATGTTCTTTTAATATATTATTATGATATTTTCAATACATATTCTCGCTAAACCTCCTAGTCAAAATATTTTTATGATCAATTGTTTTTCAAGGTATACTCGTTATGTGTGTTTATTCTGTCTTTCTTTTTGTTTTTGTTTGTTTATTTCCTATTACTCTAAACTGTGCAGTGTCCTTAACTTCCATAACATTCTTTATATTGGTGTTTGTACTAGAGTATTTGTGTTTTGTTTCCTGTATACATGCATTGGTCCCATCCCTGTATGCATTCTGTGCTCACAGCTTCCATATTTCATTGCCTCATTAGTTGGTCAAACATTGTTCTTGCTCACATCTGAGGCCCAAAGATTGTTTGGAATGCTGTACCACTATCTTCTTGACACTTTTGGATTGACCCAGTGTGACAGAAACGATTATGTGGTTTTAGCATTTCCGTCAGTTGTTATCATTAACATGCTTGGAATGTTTCTTCATATTTTATACATTACATTTTTATTCTGCATATGTGTTTTGATGAATTTGCATCTGCAGACTGAAGCTGATTGGGATTCATATATTGATACTATACATTTTGTTTATAACACGTTCTATTGTGTAAACATTGATATGGTTACATGTTAACATCATTTTTGCTCTTGGCTTTTATTTCAAATTTTTCACTACTCTATTAAGATGTATTTGAGTTTCAAGATTCTTCATTTAGGATATATATTTTTTTCAAATGATATAGTTAGATTACTCCACAAAAGAATGAAGAAAAAGTTGATTAAAAGAAGAGATTTAAGCTATAAAACACAGTAATAGAAACAGCACATTCTTTCTGTTGTACGAACGTGACAGAAAGTCTTCAGGAGACAGAGTGATTTAGGCAGACAGGTACTCCAGAACTCTTCTAGAGCAAAAATGTTGCAATCATGATGTAATGTGTATTTTATTGCAATCTTTTTCCCCAAACAGTCTTTTCCTTCGATGAGGAAATAAATGCTTTACTTCTGCAAGGTACTTTCCATCACTAGCATCACAACTCACGATGTTTTCATTTCATTGTTGACACCATTAACCAGTTTTCAATGACACAATGTGGTTGATTCATTCTGGTTTGTTTACTGTTTGTTTTTAATTCTAATCATATTTTACCCAATCTAGAGAGTGTTGCCTCTATTAATTTATGTCATTTCTGTCTCAAACCATTTATCTATCTTATTACTAACTGTATTTATTGCTTTTTTTCTTTTTTATTAATAGCACTGATTTTGATGGTATTTTCCATTTCTTTATGGATGTTTTTTTTTTAAAATAAATGTGTGTACATTTTACCTTCAGCTTAAACAAATGTAAAGCTTATTAAAATGTGTTATTTTTACCTTTTTATTCCATCTCTACCCCTTCCTCTTCCAACACACATACAGAAGTTTGTTTACATTTTAATAATCATTATTATTATTATTATTTTTTTGTGATCACAGATTTAATAACTAAATTCGTACCCCATATTTTAGTGACAAGTAATAGATGTGGGCCGTAATGAGCATATATTATTTATTTTTTTTTTTTGGGGGGGGGGGGGGGGTCTTGATTTTTTTAATCTAATATTTTTAACTAATCCCTTTTCTAAAGATGATCAATTGTGATATGACTCTTCATGTATTGTTGATCATGTAATAATAACTAGTCAAAAACAATATGTACCATATTCAAACTGTATGCCTGAGTGGCTTGTACATGGGGAAACTACTTTAGTTGTCTTAAAATACTTTACACAGCATCCTGTCACACAGTTCTACTTTGTGTGAGGATGCTGTTTTTTTTTTTAAACATGGTTTTCTTTTCATTCATTCAGTAGCATGTCCTTTGCAGAACCTCGCTATCATAACAACCTTCCGGAAAACCTCTCGTTCATAAGCAAGATGTCCCACGTCTGATACACCCATCTGGAGATCATCCGCCACATCCTGCACCCATCTTCTCTTTGGCCTTCCTCTTCCTCTCTTCCCAGGCATATACCCCTCCATTATTGTTCTCTCCTACAGATTTCATAAACCTTTCCAAAACGTTAACTGATTTAAATTAACAGAACAATTCGTTATGTAAGATTTTATTCTTTACCTTAATCATTTATGTCTGCTATGTGACTGTCTTTTCTTTATGGGGAGTTTATATAGTCACAAGTTTTATATTTGACCTCTGCATTTAGGAACGTATAAGGGGAGAAGGTGATTGAGAGATTGCCTCTGTCTTTAGCTGAAAGAGTTGCCTGGTTCAATCAACCATTTACAAATAATGAATCTGAGAATCTGATCCTGAAGTAGTTGTCAGTTAAAGGCAAGAATCAGAGCTCCCATGTGCACATTCAGCATGTTGAAAGTCCCATGACAGTTGGAACTCAAAGATAAAAAGTGATAGTTAAGAACCCTAATGACACTTAGAAAGGTCATGGGTGTTTGGTTCCAGGCCCAGCATAGTTGACCTATCTGCACTCAATGGGTGGAGTGGTCAGTATCCTGCTGGCCGCCTTTACTTCCAGTAATTTCCTGGTTCTCATTTTTAGACTGGAAGACCAGGTAAATGACTGTGGCTCCTGCTTGTGGTGGTATCTGCTGGCAATAAAGCTGTCCTTTACCAACCTCAGATCTCATGTAGGTGTGATGCAGCTTGGCAAATTGCATATAAGGAAAGAAACCCATGAAATTATTGACTGACTCTGTACAATCTAAACACAGAAAATCATAAAAAGATTAACTGACTGTAATTTAAACATAGAAAACCAGACAAACATTAACAAACTGTAATCTAAACATAAAAACCACACAAACATTAACTAACTGTATAATCTAAATACAGAAAACCATACAAACATTAACTAACTGTATAATCTAAATACAGAAAACCATACAAACATTAACCGGCTATAATTTAAACATGGAAACCATACAAATATTAAGTGACTCTATATAATCTAAACATAGAAACCACACAAACATTAACTGACTGTATAATCTAAACACAGAAACCATGCAATTATTAACTGATAGTATAAACTGTTTTGTTGCACAAGGTACACAAGTTGATTTGATTTATAAACGGGTCACTTTTATTGCACATTGATACATATCAGGTGCCCCAATCTCCTCACATAGATCACACTAGGAGAATCTTTACACAGTGCACAAACTCTGTTGCACTGATGAGGATCCACATAGTACAGAAACTATGAAGCTGTGAGCACAAGCAGTGTGGCCATGGAGACCATGGTCACGACGAAGGAGATAGTCTGGCTGGAGAAAGTGCCACCCATGTCTGTAGTCTCAGTGATTCAGTGAGTATGTTCAGGGAGGTCCAGACGAGTTGTGTGCATAGACAGTGGATAGAGTCTTCAGAGGTCAAGGCTTTCATATTCATGCCTGGCCATGTGAGAGCCAAAGGTAATAACACTGCAGCCAATCTGGCAAGCATAGCTGCCGTGGCAGGCAGTGAACTGGGCTGATATCCTGAATGTTTTTAGAGATACAGGCCGAGATGGGATTCGGGAGATGTCCTGGATTCTGTGTCCTCAGCCTAACTACTAGAAATGAGAGTGAATGGGGTTTTGCTAGAAGTGAGTGACATATGTGGAGAAAATATCTTATTAGCCACTGCAGGACTGGAACTGTCAGTCGCTACATGTTGATGGATATACTGAGCAGAGATCTGTCGGTTCCTAGATCAATCAATCAATCAATCAATCAGATCTGAGAACTTGTGGACTTGATCCCATGCAGTAAGGATAATCTGATGACTACAAAACACATGAACTATTCAATCTTGATATAAATTAAATCATCTGTGTATAATCAATCAATTAAAATAAAACTGTAATGCCAGTCACACTAAGAGCCTGAGAAAAGATCCACTTCAGACTGATCAATGATTACGTAAGAAATGAGTTAACAATAAACACCAATTTATAGCACGAGTTGTTTCCATCAGACAAATTTGAATCTCAGGCTTTGTAACTGCTGTTACTTGACTGCAGACATGTCCTACAGCCTCAAGTTATTACAGTAATTATAACGAAAGTTGTGTCTCTAAATAACACACCTATCATATTGTGTAATATAAATGTTTGCTGTCGGGTTTGTTACTGGACTGTTTACCCCCCACAGGTCACCAGAATCACATTTTCAACAATCAAGCCTTCATTCGGATTGGAGGGAAGAAAGCAAACAATGGAACCATAGTTCAGCATTTTGAGGGCATCATTTCAGGTGAGTTGTCTCATTTCTGAAGCTGTAATATCCTTGTGAGGAGGCTGTATAAATGAATTACTTGCTTAGCCATTCCTCTTTTGTACTGACAAGAATTCTTAGCTGAAAGCAGAAGTAAACTCATTCATTCATTGATGATTATCCAGAAATAAATTATTTTTAATATGAACATAATAAATGGGATCATACATATTACCAGTATGATAAGCAAAGTCAGATATACAGAATATGCAGTAGGTCAACACTTGAAAACAATCTAGCTTCATTAACTGGGTACCATAGATGTCTCTGGGAGAGTTGACCCAGCTTCATTAACTGGGTACCAAACATGTCTCTGGGAGAGTTGACCCAGCTTCATTAAATGGGTACCAAACAAGTCTCTGGGAGAGTTGACCCAGCTTCATTAACTGGGTACCAAAGAAGTCTCTGAGACAGAAAGTTGCTGAGGAAGAGTGCTAGCCATCCCATCTCACAAAGGTCACCTAGTAGATATGAAATATGTTGCACCCTCAGGTCCCCATTAACAACCCACCACAGGAATCTCGTCACATATAAGGTGAAATACTTGAAAGAGACTGCTGGGTTGTCCAGAAGAGATAAAATTCAAAATGATATCATAAATATAATTGGCATCAAATTAATGAGGAGATAACAAACAAACTTATGTGGATATTTTATGGAATGAAATCCAATCAGCTGCCAATATGAGCATACAGCCAAACAAGATCTGCATTATGAGCCAGAGAAAGACCAACAAAATGATAAATAAACAACATCAAGAGCAGTCTAAGCAAACATGGATACAACACAGTAAAGGCAACTCATCTGGCCTTGGGATGCAGATCTATCCCTCACCACTAAGCTCAATGGCAATTGTGCATTAGGCAAACAAACGCCCTGCAGTTATGAACAGACAGTCGTTAGCCAAGGCAACTTTCTTTACAGGATTGCCTTTTGTTTTTGAGAGTGTCTCAACCTTACAATGTATCATCATTGCAGTGTCTCAACATTACAATATATCAACATTACAATGTCTCAATATTTTACAATGTATCAACATTATAGGGTCTCATCATTACAATGTCTCAACATTACATTGAATCAACATTACAATGTCTCAACAGTATGATGTTTTGACATTATAATATCTCAACATTACAATGTAACAGCATTAAAGTGTCTGAACATTACAATGTCTCAACATTACGGTATATCAACATTACAATGTCTCAACATTACAATGTCTCAGCATTACAGTGTCTCAACATTAAAGTATGTTAACATTACAATGTCCCAACATTACAGTGGTACATATAGGCTACCATCACTATCCTACATTTCTTTTTAAATCTAGGAAAAAACATTCTATGACAGCCAAAGAGTACCCACTCCTCCTTTATACATTTAACAAGTTGATGAATGCAAGAAAAGTGCTTGATGTTATCACTTAATTATTTTAATGAATATAATTGCCCTAAAACAGTTCTCCTATCTTGGACATGTAATAACAGAGGATGGCAGAAGTGAAACAGAAATCAAAAAGAGAATAGGAATGGCCAATCATGCTTTCAACAGCATGAAATAAGTATTAACATCTAGAGAGATTAACAGTGCATTAAAAATGAGAATTGTTAAATGCTATGTACATTCAAACTACTATATGGTGCTTGGACATTAAACAAGCAATTAGAAAGTCAAAAACAGGCCTTGAAGATGTGAATATACAGAAGAATATGTTGTATTTCATGGAAACTGTTTAGTTTAGTTTAGTTGATGGATCAACATCACAGCACACGGGTGCAACCCATAAGAGCTCTGTTCTCCTCCTAACTCAAACCTGAGTCTGGAGAAACTCAGCTCAGTGCATGAACTCCGTAGCACAGGCGAGGATCCTGAAATACTTTGGGTAGATTTTTAACTCGAAATTTGCAGGGGGCTGCGTGGTCTCGAAGTATGGTGTCCGCCTCGAGTGCTGGAGGTCTTGGGTTCAAGCCCCGGTGAGGACCAGACTTTTTCATGTGGACTTCTAGTAAAAATTTCCCCTGGTCTCTGGGTAGTGAGATCGGACGCCCGTGTTTATTGTTGCGCACGTAAAACATCCCTTGGCAGTTGAAAATCGAAAAAGAGTAGCCTAACGGTGCTGCCCGGGCAAAATTTTGAATTTCATGGAAACAAAAACAATCAAATACAGAGGTTCTAGACAAACTGGGAATGAAATGAGAGTTGATGAAAGAAATAAAAAAGAGCCAAGTGAAATATTTTGGCCATGTTAAAAGACATAACACTCTTATAAAGTTTCCCCTTTGAAAATAAAGATCGATTCAATTCAATTCAATTCAATCCCCTCTATTGTGCATTCACCTTTTAGAGGTAGGAGCATGTTCTAATAATCTCAAGAGTTATGGACAGCTACTGGTAGGAGCTCCCATGTGGTCAAGAGATAAGAACCAGATGAAGAAAGACACACACTTGCTACTTTCTAGGCAGGCCCTGAACAGTCAAAGGCTAGGAAAAGCCAACCTGACAATATGCTTGTTGAAGTTGGATGTACCAAGCCACAGGCTTGATGGAACATTGCACCACAACTCATTTGATGATGATGATGTTTGTATGGTTAGTTTGATGGAAAGACGTATAAAACCGTATGCTCTTCTGATTGAGGAAACTGTGCTAGCACAGTGGTTAGAATGCTTACCTGCTGGCTCAATGGTCGTGTTTGAATCCCCTTCAAGATGGGGATTTATTTCATGGACTGCCAGTTTGAGCCGGCCTAAAATGGGTACCTGGAATCTTCATGAGAAATAAAGATGGCCGATATGTTATGGGTCACATAACCCATCAGGTGCCAGTTGGTCTAAAACTTATGCAAGCACCATATACTCAATAAGCTTGAACAGAGGTGATTTACATTACTTTCTTATTATTGTTTGTTTTTTGTTCAGGTTTGGTGCTGAATGGTGTCCGCATATTTGAGCTGGCAAAGCAGAATGATCCAAAGATTCAGTTTGAGGGGAATGTGTCACTGAATGTCAAGCCACCACCTCCTGTGAGGTCAGTACCACCTCAAGACATCAAACACTTGTTTTAGTTGGGATGCACATGTTTGACTGGTTGGATGGTTGATTGGGTGGTTGGTTGATTGGATGGTTGGTTGGATGGATGGATGGTTGGTTGGCTGGTTAGTTGATTGGGTGGTTGGTTGGTTGACTGACTGGTTGGTTGGTTGGTTGGATGATTTTTTAACTTAGTGAATCCTCTAAAAGAATGTGAATGTTAACTCTGAAGTACAAAGCAGAGGTGTTCAAGGACCGAGGTAATGTTATGGGTAGTGCTCACCTGCTAGCCTGGTGGACATGGGTTTGAATCCGCATTAGGAGATATTTTTAAAAAACTCCCAGGTCAACTTGGCCTAAAATGGGAACCAGGAAATGACTTGGGAAGTGAACGTGACCCGAATGACACTGACCTCATGACCCACTGGGTGCTGGTTGCTCTATCAGAACATGGGTTTAGCACCATATGCTCAGTATGCCTACGACCTGTGAAAGAGCCATTTACTTAAAGACGTGTAGGTTGTATGAGCTGTAAAAAGGGCCTGCATGGACCGGAGTAGGAGAGAGGTTATTGTTGAGACTTTCCTCCTGACCTGGTGCAACAATACCAACATCAACAGAACTGTGTATCCTTCCTCTCTCCAAGCCCAGAAACAAGTGGGGTGTGCAAGGCCGGTACTGGAACTTCACATCTGTGGAGAGACATGTTAGGATGTTATCAGGTCACGATTCAGTACAGCACATGTAGACTGACTAGGATTAGGTCTATGTTCGTCATGCTTCCTCTGCAGGTTTCAGGTAGTTCATTGTTATCAGGCTACAACCCAATGCCCAGACGGAGTGTGAAAGAAATGATTCAATCTTTACTGTATTTTAAACAGTTGCCTCACATATTATTTCTGGGCCCTCTCTATGGTTGCATTGTAATACATTTGCCTGCATCTCTGTAAGTTTTTAATCTCACTGGCCATGTTTTGATCATTCTGGGCTGTGTATGTTGCATGCAAGTTAAACATAAACTAGAACAGGACTTTAAGGCATCTCTTTACATCAAAACAGGAAAGAGAATGAAGGAATATTCGTGCATTTATGTTTGAGTATCCTTAGTCCTTCCCTTCAGTCGTGTTGTTTATGCCATTAATTTTCAAGGTCTGGCAAGCACAAGCAAGGTTTTCTAAAGTCCTCCCACTATTTATCTTTTACTGTGACAAGAAATTGCCTTAGTGAAGTCTTCCACATGAAGTTGTGTTGGTTGATTAAGCACTGAGGGAAAGTCAAGGATTTGAAGTGTTGTCCGTGTCAGGGGGTCTTGGGCATTCATTTAACCAGTCCACCTACTCGTTACATTTCTCATGCTCGCTACATATGTATGTGTACACAAACAAATATGCATACCTGCCTTATATGCATTTCTCGAGAGAAGTGTTTCACTTGTATAGGTGTGTATGCACATCCTTTCTTTGTATGTACATTTTACATTTAAGGGGGCTGAGTGGTCTCAAGGTATGGTGTCCGCCTCGAGTGCTGCAGATCCCGGGTTCTAGTCCCGGTGAGGGCCGGGATCTTTTCATGTGGACTTCTAGTAACACAATTTCCCCTAGTCTCTGGGTAGTGAGATCTGACGCCCATGTGTATTGTTTCGCACGTAAAAAATCCCTTGGCAGTTGGAAATCAAAAAAGAGTAGCCTAACAGCGCTGCCCGGGCAAAATGTCAAGCTAAAAATCTATGCAAAGTATTTCAGGATCCTTGCCAGTGCTACTGAGTTCGTGCACTGAGCTGAGATGTTCTGGACTTAGGCTTGAGTTAGGAGTAGAAAGGAGCACTTATGGGTTACACCCGTGTGCCGTGATGTTGATCCGTCGACTAAACTAAACTAAACTTTGTATGTATATTTGGTGAGACATGTATATTACCTGTCTTCATGTGACAGTCCTGTGTCTTCATGATGCACTCATGTAAGCTTCTTCCAGGCCTCATTTTGAAGTCCACCCACCTGTAACATTGTTGTCTTGATTGATTGATTGATTGATTGATTGATTGATTCTTAATGAATGTTTGTTCATATTTCATTTTATTTCATGGAAGGTAACATTCTGTAGCTGGCTCTGGTGCGATCAGGTTACGGATGCAGTTTGTAATCTTGCATACCCACGTTCAAAACACAGCTGTGCACAATTTGGCAGCAGACAGCCTTGCATTGGTTTTTTACAAAATGGTATGAGTGCCGGTCGTTCAGAAAGCAATGGCAAACTACTGAACATAAACTTGCCAAGAGATCACAACAGCAAATAATGCTGGTGTTGACTGTGTTGTCCTGTAAAATAAATGTGACTAACTAACATTCTGTAACATTTGACCTACTCTGACAGTAAACTGACAGTCTTGCCTGGTATTGATAACGTAGCTGAGATGCAGTCAACACAAAGGGTAAGTCAGTTTTCGGCTTCGTTATTTTTTGTCATGTAATCTGTAAACTTGAATACTGGCATTGTTTCAGATATATCTGTACATATTGAGCATCATTGTTTCAGATATACCTATAGATTTTGAGCATCATTATTTCAGATATACCTATAGATTTTGAGCATCATTATTTCAGATATATCTCTAGATATTAAGCATCATTGTTTCAGATATATCTGTAGCTTTTGAGCATCATTATTTCAGATATATCTCTAGAGTTTGAGAATCATTGTTTCAGATATATCTGTAGATATTGAGCATCATTGTTTTAGATATATCTGTAGAGGTTGAACATCCTCATGTAGCAGTCCTCTGCAGAACATCGCCCTCATCACGACCCACCAGACAGATGCTCCATCCTTTGCCAGTTCCTTTGCCTCATGCATTGTTATGCCCTCGGTGTCTTCATTGTCCTTCGTCCATCTTCATGCTAGTCAACTCTTCTTCCAGAAAGTGCCTCCCATCACGGCTCTCTCCATCCCACTGTTATGTTTAATGTGGCCGGAACATTTATATTTCTCAGACATTATGCTATTTATGAGTCAGTTTTCTGTGATGATCTAGATCTCGAGGAATGTCGGTACTTTTTTTCTTTTCTTGGTCCGAGGTTTCCAAGAATGTTTCTGTGACCTTAAAGTTCAAAAGCCCTTGATTTTCTTTTCTTCTATGACTCATATCCGTACTTTGTCACAGGAAAGATGCATGTTCTCAAAAATTTTACTTTCATTAATGTGAAGGCGTTGTGCCCTTTGTTGTTAATACTGTTTAACCTGTGCATGGCTGTAGCCAATCAGAGTCTGACTACTTTGAACAACAACCCCCCCCCCCCCATTGTTGTTGATTCTTGAGCCCAGATATTTTTAGTTGTGACATTTTCTTGTCTCTGTTGTTGCTTGTGATGTGTTTGGTTGACCTGCAGTTATAGTTTGTGGACATTGTTTTATGTTTTGTTCAGGAAACTATTTCCAACTTCAGTCTTTTGACACATGGGATTAACTCTTCGTCCCTTAACATTCATTCAGAAGAGAGCCATGTTATCTGAGTGTTGAAATTGTAGTTTCAACCAGTTATGAATGCATCAAAATTGTCTCTGGTCTAATTATTTTTGACGTGTGGCATTACATTTGCTGTATAGATGTTGAACAGTTATGGGAGGAGAATGAAATCTATTTCCCCACCCATTGCACCTTAAATCATTTTGATGTTTCACTGGCTACTCTAACAGCTGCTTGTTATTCAAGGTATATTGATTCAGTTAAGTGGATAATATGTCCTGGAAACCATGATGCTCCACAATTTTCTGTGTTGAGCACAGTCGAAAATCTAACTGTAGTTTACAAAACAAATATTAAAATCTACTTTGTACTCCCTGCATTCCTCAAAAATGGTTCTCATGTTGGAGAGATGATCTGTGGTTCTTCTGCCCTGTCTGAAACCTGCCTTGTAATTCATATCCTACTGACTTTCAAGCCTCTTGATGATGGTTCACAGGAGGATGTAGCTGGCATGATTTAATTTTGTGATAGTACAATAGTTGGTGCACATTTTACATTTCCTGTCTTTGGAAGAGGGAAATAGATTAATCTCTTCCATGCTTTGTACCAAACAGTGCTATTTCAAATCTTCACACTTAGTGCACAGTAGATATGGATGTTCATAATATTCACATATAAATGACACTTTAATTATAGGTCAAAACTTGTGTAATTTATTTGATTCTTAGCATATTTCAAAATGCTTTGCAGGTAAACATAATGAAAGAAAAATCAATAGTGTAGCAGTATAGGATTTTTGCATTGTCTGATTTTTAGAAAACCTAAATAACTTTATATTGGCCAATAAAATATCCCCTTCATTTCCACAGGTTTGATATGTAAAAGTTTGCCATTTTATTAACACTTTTGCAAAATCAAGCATTCACAAGCAAAACCATTTAACAGCATTTATATCCCTTAACTTATTCCCCAAGAGTAGTCTTTTACAATGTGGTTTCTGAACTTGTGTACAAAGAGTTAATATATGCATACACAAGTATGGCAGGTTTTGTCTCACATGTTGCTCAACTAACAAAGGGTTGACACAAAGTGACATTCTGTGTCTAGTGATATTTAATAACTCATGCAAGGTTATAAGTTTATAGAATAGTCTGAATGAAGGTTGGCAGACGTGATAGCTTAGATTTAATGAAATCATACTTTTTGAAAAAGCAAAAATACTTAAGAAAATATAGGCCATAAATTAATCAAAATAACACAACATGGATGTTTATGACTGGGGAAGAAATGAAGAAATAGAAAGATACAAATAATTATCTGTGTTTCACAGTATACAAGTTGTTGATTTATTTTGTATAATATACAGTTTGGTTTTTTGGTTTTTGAACAGTTACTTAAGGTACCATAGAAGTTTATTCAACATTTGATTTTCAAACAGGCTCCTTTGGGTAAAATAGCACTATATTGTGGAAGAAGTATTTCAGGTTCACATAAGTACTTCTTCTTCTTCTTCTTCGTTCATCCAGTTTTTTTTTTTCCGGATGTGATTGCGTTGTGCCTGTTTACAGCAGAGCTGCGTTCTTGCGCTGTTAGGCCGACACATCCGACTTCTGCGGGCATTTGTTGACCGGGTTAACCTTCCCGGCACACACATAAGTACTGATACCAAAGTATTATCTAATGGTGAAAATTAAGCATTAAAGGCTTTAAACACACAAGTCACAAACAGTGTGTTGCATTGTTTATTTCCTGGCATATTTTGTTGCATATGGTGAGATGCATACTGTAGAGGTATATATCACACATTGTGAATAAATGAATAATTTATTAGCAACTATGTAGCAAATGATACTGAAAACTGATGAATGCAAAAACGTATTATACTAATTATAGTTTTAGTCTGACCATGTCACAGTCTTTTAGTGCTGGTGGTGGTAGCCATACTAGTAGTAGTAGTAGCAGCAGCAGCAGCAATAATATTAGTAGTAGTAGCAGCAGTAGTATTAGTAGTAGCAATATTAGTAGCAGCAGCAGTTGTAGTAATTGTAGTAGTAGTAGTAGTAGTGGTGGTGGTGGTGGTGGTGGTGGTGGTAACAGCAGTATTATTATTATTAGTATTAGTAGTAGCAGCAGCAGCAGTAGTAGCAGCAGCAGTAGTGTTAGTAGTAGTAGTAGTAGCAGCAGTAGTAGTAGTAGCAGCAGCAGCAGCAGCAGTAGTGTTAGTAGTAGTAGTAGTAGTAGAAGCAGCAGTAGTAGTGTTAGTAGTAGTAGTAGCAGCAGCAGTAGTAGCAGCAGTAGTGTTAGTAGTAGTAGCAGCAGCAGCAGCAGTAGTAGCAGCAGCAGTAGTGTTAGTAGTAGTAGTAGCAGCAGTAGTAGTAGCAGCAGCAGTAGTGTTAGTAGTAGTAGTAGCAGCAGCAGTAGTAGCAGCAGCAGTAGTGTTAGTAGTAGTAGTAGCAGCAGCAGCAGTAGTGTTAGTAGTAGTAGTAGCAGCAGCAGTAGTAGCAGCAGCAGTAGTGTTAGTAGTAGTAGTAGCAGCAGCAGTAGTAGCAGCAGCAGTAGTGTTAGTAGTAGTAGCAGCAGCAACAGTGTAACAGCAGCAGTAATTAAATTATGCTTTTTATAAACCAGTTTTCTTCAATGCTCAGATCTTTTAGAATGTCAGCACTCTTCTTCTTCTTCTTCTTCTTCTTCTTGGTCCAAGGTAATCTAAGAACCTTTCTGTTACATTTGAGTTCATAAACCCTAAATCTCTCCCTTCCTGATTGCAAAATAGTGCAATACTCACTACTATATGTTGCCACAGGAAAGATTCATGTTCTCAGACAGTTCACTTGTATTAGCTTTTTTTAAATACGAGTGTTTAATGTCTGTATTGCTATGTCAAGTCTGTGTCTGACGTCTTAGACCAGTCCTCATTGTTATTGTTTTCAAAGCCCAGATATTCAAAGTCTGTGACGTTTTTATTTCTTCATTGTTGCTTGTGCTGGTTGGTTGGTATGAAGTTGTGTCCATTGACATTATTTTTGTTTTCCTTTCAGGTCTGAGAAAGGTTTTGATTTTCACTGTTTCTCTTGGCAGATTGTCTCAATTCTTCTAATCTCTTAGCACTGTATATCTAAATTCTGGAATTGGATTTTCACTAATTATGACTGGATCAAAATTGTCTCTGGTCTCATCATTTTTTACATTGGCATTACATTTTCTGTATAGATATATATTAAACAGTAGAGATATGTATAGATATGCAACAGCTATGTGCACACGCTACAGCCCAGTCTTACTCAGCTTTGCATCTTAAATCAGTTTGTTTCACCGGCTAATGGGACAGCTGTTTGTTGTACATGATTTAATGACTCAGTGAAGTGGATCTAATGTTGTAGAAGGCTCATATCTCTCATGATGAGCCACAATGTCTGATGTTGAGAACAGTTGCCTTACTTTAGTCTCATGATGAGCCACAATTTCTGATGTTGAGAACAGTTGAAGGCCTTACTGTAGTCTACAATGTCTGATGTTGAGAACAGTTGAATGCCTTACTGTAGTCTCATGATGAGCCATAATGTCTGATGTTGAGAACAGTTGCCTTTCTGTAGTCTCATTATGAGCCACAATGATGTTGAGAACAGTTGATTGCCTCACTGTAGTCTACGAAACAAATATAAACATGTTGTACATAATAGTACTGACTGCATTTCTCATTGAGGGTTCTCATGTTGAAGCTAACAATCCCGGGTTCCACTCCCTTATCAGAAGCCTGCCTATACTTCTTGTAATTCATATTCTAGCTTACTTGAGGTTCTCTGCATGATGATTCACACATGGTTATTGCTAGAGTGACGTATTAGTGTGATAGATGGTGTAGTTTTAAATTCTTTCTTTGGAAGAAGGATGTAGATGGTTGTGGTAATAGCAGCAGGAACAGTAATAGTAGTAGCAGTAGCCGTATTAGAAATAGTAGTAGTAGCAGCATTAGTAGCAGTAATAGTAGCAGCAGTAGTAGTAGTAGTTGTAGCAGCATTAGTAGCAGTAATAGTAGCAGCAGTAGTGGTAGTAGTTGTAACAGCAGCAGTAGTAGTAATGGCCATTTTAGAAATAGCAGTAGTAGTATTAGTAGTAGCCACCTCCGTGGTGAAGGAGTTACGGACGCTGTTTGTGATCCTGCATACCCGCGTTCGAAACACAGCTGTGTGCGATTTGGCAGCAGACTGTGTTGCGTTGGTTTTTTTGTGAAATGGTATGGGTGCCGGTCGTTCAGAAAGCAATGGCAAACTACTGAACATAAATTTACCAAGAGATCGCAACAGCAAAAAATGCTGGTGTTGACTGCAATGTCCTGTAAAAGATATGCAACTAACTAACTAGTATTAGTAGGAATGGTTGTATTAATAGTAACAGCAGTAGCATATGATACAAATGGGAAGCAAAGAGTAAAAGTAGTTCCATCACTTGATAGTAATTCTTCCTGTACCACTTATTTTAGAATACAAAATCTTGTTCACAAATTCATATCTTTTGTACTGTTTTTAATGTTAGGTGACATGTATGGAATATAACATTTTATTATTTGTGTCAATATTATGTGTATGAAATGTATAAGTGTATATTGTGTATGTGTGTGTGTGTGTGTGTGTGTGAGAGAGAGAGAGAGAGAGAGAGAGAGAGAGAGAGAGAGAGAGAGAACATGTTGAATGTTGCCAAACCATATTTGGCTGAAACTGAAATATTTTCCAGGAAAGCTCCTATTGCATCTTTATTTTACAAAATTTGATTCACTTGACTTCCTTTTTCTGCAGAACTTTACAACTTAAAAAGTTCAACTTATTGTAATTTAAGATATTTCAAAGTACATTTACAAATCATCCAAGAAACATATGTTACCTACTGCGAGAAAAAAATTGCAGTAACAAATTCTGGACTGTTTCACAAAGAGTAGTTTTCAAATACAGTATGTATGAAATATTAAGTCTGCATTAAGGAAGACTATATCTAACCATAGACAGCACTTTATTTCATGAAATACATGAACAATGAAATCAAAGTCAATGCACTAAAAATTTACTAATTGCTGCCTGGATATTCTGGTTGCTATATTTGGAAAAGCCTGGCTTGTTAAGACACAGACCTGTCAGTGTGACCTATCATCAATATTTCCTTTGTTTTTATCTTATTTCCATATACTTAAGTGTGGGACCTGCACAGATTTATCACAATTATTTTTAGTTTTAGTCACCTGTAGAAAAGCTCATAGCATCTTTTTTTTTAAATTGTATAATTTCTTCAGCTAAACAAAATTATCTCTATATACATTATTGGCTCTCATTCCTGTGGCCTTTTTCATATCCACTAAATAACTAATTTTAAGATATAGTAATAAAGGATAAGAAAATATAAAATGAACACAGGATAATCATTAAATACATTACGACTGTTGGTTGGTTTAGGAAGTCTTCAGTTGCAGACATGTTATAAGCGACATTAAAAATAAGGGAATTTAAAGATTGCATACAATTTTACATTGCATAAAAGTGGTACACAGAACATGATATGGCATGCACTGTTATAAATGTCAAAGCCTTAGATTGTTCTGCATACTAAGTACAACACTTTGTGTTTGGGTGAACCTGTTTCTTGACTGCTTTTAAAAATACTCGTAATGCAGAACTAAAATGCTTTATAGCTATGGATTGGAGAGTTTTCAACGTACAACTTCCATGTAAAACTAAGACAGCAGCTGCAGAGACAAATAAAGCTACACACACAGATAAATAAAGCTGCACACAAACAATAAAAACTGCACACAGACAAACAAAACTGCACAGACAAATAAAGCTGCACACAGGAAATAAAGCTGCACACACAGGTACATTAAGCTGCACACACAGACAAATTAAGCTGCACACAGTCAAATAAAGCTGTGCACACAGACAAATAAAGCTGTGCACACAGACAAATAAAGATATGCACACCAACAAATAAAGCTTAACACACACAAATAAAGCTGCACTCAGACAAATAAAGCTGCACACACAGACAAATAAAGCTGCTCACACACAAATAAAGCTGCACACAGACAAATAAAGCTGCACACACAGACAAATAAATCTGTGTACATAGACAAATAAAGCTGCGTACACAGACAAATAAAGCTGCACATACAGACAAATAAAACTGTACACACAGACAAATAAAGCTACACACAGACAAATAAAGCTACACACAGACAAATAAAGCTGCACTCAGACAAATAAAGCTACACACACAAACAAATAAAGCTGCACTCAGACAAATAAAACTGTACACACAGACAAATAAAGCTGCATACAGACAAATAAAGCTACACACAGACAAATAAAGCTGCACACACAAACAAATAAAGCTACACACACAAACGAATAAAGCTACACACACAGACAAATAAAGCTACACACACAAACAAATAAAGCTACACACACAGACAAATAAAGCTGCACTCAGACAAATAAAACTGTACACACAGACAAATAAAGCTGCACACACAGACAAATAAAGCTGCACTCAGACAAATAAAGCTACACACACAAACAAATAAAGCAGCACATACATACAAATAAAGCTGCATACAGACAAATAAAGCTGCACACACAAACAAATAAAGCTACACACACAAACAAATAAAGCTGCACTCAGACAAATAAAGCTACACACACACACAAACAAATAAAGCGGCACATACATACAAATAAAGCTGCATACAGACAAATAAAGCTGCATACAGACAAATAAAGCTGCACACAGACAAATAAAGCTGCACACAGACAAATAAAGCTGCACTCAGACAAATAAAGCTACACACACAAACAAATAAAGCGGCACACACATACAAATAAAGCTGCACTCAGACAAATAAAGCTACACACACAAACAAATAAAGCTACACACACATACAAATAAAGCTGCACACACATACAAATAAAGCTGCACACAGACAAATAAAGCTGCACTCAGACAAATAAAACTGTACACACAGACAAATAAAGCTGCACACAGACAAATAAAACTGTACACACAGACAAATAAAGCTGCATACAGACAAATAAAGCTACACACAGACAAATAAAGCTGCACACACAGACAAATAAAGCTGCACTCAGACAAATAAAGCTACACACACAAACAAATAAAGCGGCACATACATACAAATAAAGCTGCATACAGACAAATAAAGCTACACACAGACAAATTAAGCTGCACTCAGACAAATAAAACTACACATACAAACAAATAAAGTGGCACATACATACAAATAAAGCTGCACACAGACAAATAAAGCTGCACACAGACAAATAAAGCTGCCGCTGCGGAAGTCTGTTGTCCGTAAAGTCACCTTCATCTTCGTCCCGGGACATGCAGGAGTTGAGGGAAATGAAAGAGCTGATAAACTGGCTGGCTCTGCACCCCCTGTAGATGGCCAGCCCATGGATTGTGTCGATGTTATTAACGTCCTCAAAGATATGGCGAGAACAGAGAACTCTGACATCAGTGAATCCACATCGCTGTCCAGGATGAAAGACTTGGGAGTAAGAATCGGCACGGCCAAGCGCGAGAGGTACATTGGGAAAACGATGTGCCTCGTCAACCAACACAGAACTGGCACTATTAGCCACCGGACGCTGATGCATATGCTGGGGGGGGGGGGAGGATCTGAGCACCTATGGACCTGTCCGGAGTGCAATGAAGATATCCCAACTGATAACTGAAATAAAGCTGTACACACAGACAAATAAAGCTGCACACAGACAAATAAAGCTGTACACACAGACAAATAAAGCTGCACACACACAAATAAAGCTGCACACAGACAAATAAAGCTGCACACACAGACAAATAAAGCTGCACACACAGACAAATAAAGCTGCACACATACAAATGAAGCTGCAAACATACAAATAAAGCTGCACACAGACAAATAAAGCTACAGTTCTAATAGTATATCATAACAGTGAAGCTGACCCTATGACGTAAACTGCCTTAGGGATCTAACATTAGGAATTTTCACACGGGCTAATTTATAGCAATATGAGGTAACTATTCCAGCTACCTTTCTCATCACCATTACTTTCTAAAAAAATGTATATCGTCCAATTTACAAAACTAAGTCAAATGTTGAGATCTATGCATTGAAAAAAACAAACATGGCTTTCACAACTAGGAATTGAACCAGCACCCTGTACTAGCAAGCCACATCATCTTAAATATATATTTCTTTTTTGCAAATCAGTTGCAGTTGTGTTTCGAACGTGGGTAAGCAGACTTACGAATTGTGTCCGTAAGCTGTTAGCCATGGAGACCGGCGCCTTAAATATAGCCATTGTAAATACAGGCTCGTATCATGTTAATTGTTGTTACCCTGTAATGAATTCTGCAGCCATATAATCAAAGAAAATTATCTTGTTTGATTTTACTTCTTTCTTTCTTATGTCTTCGTCATTTGTCTATAGAAGGCAGAGAGGGGAACTCTTGATGATATCAAACACACCTCATTGATTTGCCAGATCAGTCATTTTGTTTGATAGAAATATTAAATCTTGATTACTTTGTGCTTTGACAATACGTAATTAATAGTATAATTTTCAGTATCAAAGAATATAACTTTTAAATTACTAAATTTCAAGTAAATGAATGTGGACTTTGAATTAGTGTCATACAGATCTGCTTGTCAAACAAAGTTTAAAGAAATAATTATTTAATAAACATATCTTTGACTGGAATCTAAGGGAAACTAAACATGTTTAAAACTTGCAGAAATAACAACAGGGAATCAAAATATAAACAAAGGTAACTGAAAATGAGTGATCAAGAGTCATTTAAAATAATGCCACATTTTATATATTCATATAAACTTCTTCCTGTTACCTTCCAATGGAGCAGGGGCAATCAAACTCACACCAAACGGTCCTGTCTTTTTGCCATCTCCTGTAGTTCCCTCGAGGCCCTCTTCATATTATTATTATTATTCTGCTGGGATACAATCTGGACCATCAGATTTTCCATCCTTCAGGAGTTTGATCGCTTTTCTAATTTTCTTTAGATTATTTTTCACGTTGATATCTAGCTCCACTTGCAGGTTGGATATCTAGGGAGTCTTTTGGGACTGGTCTATTCGAAAGGTCTTCATTGTATTCAACCCATCTATTCATCTCATCTTTAATATTGGTGAGAACTTTTCCATTACTATCTTTGATAAGTCCACTTGGCTGGTTATATTTTATATTTTCCTTATTACCTAGTGGTGCTGTTAAGGTCTTCCACCAGGTCAACTAAATATTGACTTTTATCTGCCATTATCAGCTTCCTAACATCTTTATTAGCTCCTGTATATTTTTCCTGGGTTCTGACATTTAGTAGCTTTGGTTTTGCTATTATTTACATCTGCTTTTTTTCTTTTTCTTTTCTTCTATTTTTAAGTGTTGTTTTTTTTAAACTTTATCCCTGCTTTACAAATTCATTCCTTTTTTCCCAGGACTTTTACACATGATTTATTCCTAATACTTGCAACCAGCTGCCAGCGGTCTTCTCTACTCACCTCATCACTAACTGTTGCAGGGGATCTGGTACTTACCAGAGACATACCATAAACAAGAGACTGGTACCATAAATTGATCCTTAGTTTCTTGATTTCTGAGATATCCTACACTGTATTGATTTCTATGTTTATAAGATGTTCTGTCTATCTTGAGATTCAGCTTAGTTTTACTTATCAGCAAAAGGTGATCTGAGTTTATATCTACTCCTCTAAAAACCTTTACATCATGTAGGGGTTAACTACATTTCTTGTTAATACAGATGTGATCAGTTTGATTTTCTGTATTGTGATCTGGTGATACCCGTATGCTTTATGTAGTCTTTTATGTGGAGAAACACTTCCTCGTGTGACATATTGATTCACTGTGCTAAAATTGGTGAATAATTCCCCATTTTCGTTCATTGCTCCATGTCCAGGTTTCCCCATGATCTCCTCATAATATCTTATCCTAGCATGCCATTCGGGTCACTCATTAATATTTGTATATTGCCATTTCTTATATCACTTATAGTGCTTTGGAGTTTCATGTAAAATTCCTCCTTAACTGATGTATACTTGTCATTTGAGGATGATTAACACTGGATCATATTCATTTTGTTGTTCTAAATGTTGCTATTATTCTAGAACTCGGTACTTCCCACTCTTTTAGTGCTTTCTCTGCCTCTGTAGATAACATTAGAGCCACTCCTTCACTGTGGTGGACATATGGCCTGACAACAGCACCATTTCACCTGCACTCAGAAGCTTTTTGCCTGCTTCCTTCCATCTTGTTTCCACCGGTCCCAAAAGACAGCATAATCCCAAAAGGTTAATCTTATCTTTCATTAACTCTACCATTTCTGCTGTCTTTCCCAAATGGAACACTCTTGGTGTCAATCCTGGATATGTTTCTAGGTGAAATGAAGTGAGCTGGTGATCCAGACTCCTCACAGCTTTCTCCACATCGCATCAGCCTTCCTTTAGGAGAAGAGCCTCCTTACAGCCTGGTTGACTGAGTTGTCTTTCTTTCCTTTTCTTTACACTTGTTCACAGTTGGTTATATTTTGCAGCTAAAGTTGTCTGAAGTTTGGGGAAGCCAGCCCCACACCAACCATGCTTAGTCAGCTCTTACAATGTGCATGATTGGTTACAGTGTGGCTATTCATGATTGGCTACAGTGTTACTATTCTTCCCTAATGGAGTCCAGTTACACACGGGTGGCTGTTTGAAATAATACTATTATATACACTTTAGAAATATCCCGCTATACCCTGATGTTTATTTAATTTCATTTTGAACAATAATCACTTTTTTTATTTATTTTTGTTTGCTGATATTAGATTGCAAGTATTGTTTGTGCACTTTGTTTTTTTTTTCCTGCATTTTTATATTTTGTTTCATTATTCCTAATGCTTTTTTAATTTGCCTCAGCCAGCACATTTTAGTATTTTCTTTTTTGAGACATATTTTTGAGTTCTGCTAATTTCCGTTTTAAACACTACATGTAATTAGTATTTTAAAAAAATAATGAAATATAAAGATCTTAAGACTGCCATTTACTGGAAACATTATCATTCAGGTAGTTTCTTGTTCCCCAGGGCTTAGATTTCACATTTTTACTTGTTATTTTTCATCTTTCCTTTCTGCCACATCAAATATTTTGTTTTGCTTTAACAAATTCCTCGACATGCAAAAGTTTGAACATTAGTTTTTTTGTTTTTTTTTTGCTTTCTTACTACAACTTTGTATATATTTTTTTTCCGGCTGTAATTTTTTGGGTAATATTCTGTCATCAAATAAACATTGCCCCATTGTACATTGTAATGATTATCTTGGTAGTTTTTAAGGGTAAAATATTTATCTTTGTGATAAGAACATTAACAGATGCACTGTTGGCAGGTCTGTGCCATGCCCTAATGGATTGATTAGTTTGTACTTCACAATTGCACATGCGGTCATGAAAAAGCAAACAAGACTGGATTAAAATGATGTGTGTCCTGTGCTGTCTGTGGAAGTATATGCCAAACTGATTTGTTTTCTCCATATAGGTTTTGTGTGACAATGCTCATAAGTTTGCATGACAGTATGAATGCAACCTGTGGAATCAATTTATACTGAATTAAAGGCGAGTTACACTGTATTAATTCTCACATTTGGCTTTCCAAAACAGTAACTGAAAAAAAATCTGCAGGCTGAGATTTTAGATTCATAAGTTTATGTTCATAATTAGTTCATAAGTCCCTTAATAATTGTGATGCCCCCCTCCCCCGTCTGTCCTCTAGCTAAATTAGATTTCCAGTCTCTTATTTACACTCATGGTTTGGGCACACAGATTACTAAAGAATCAAATCCACAATCAGAGAGTTAAATGAGCTGCTTTTTGCAGACAACCAGTGGTTTACTGTGTGAGAATAGTGTGAAACTCCAGCACCGTAAAAATTGCCTTGATGGTTGTTGTCAGAATTTTATATGAAGATTAACATTGAAAAGACAGAATTTATGACATTTTGATGAACACCAGTGTGGTATAACATAAATATAAATGGACAATCTTTAAAACAAGTTAGTGAGTACAAATATCTGGGCAGTGTATTCACAGAGTTTGGAAAACTAGATGAAGAAATGGAAACAAGTATACAGAAAGCAATCAACATCAAATAGCACATATCCTAAAACATCCAAGTATCAATATACATACAAAAAAGAAGTTCACAGACACTTAATCAATCCCAGCTCTGTATTACCAGTGCCAAACATGGCTAGTACTAGAAATACAAAAGCATACAATCACATCATGTGAAATAGGATACATAAAAAAACGAAGCTGAAAAAACAAGAAGAGATAGAGAGACAAATGAGAAACTAGGAACATTGAGTATTTGAGACTTTAAACCTGAGATCAGACTGGACCAAAATTCCCAAGAATATTATCTTGTTTCTCTAAAACCTGTATTATCTATTGACAGATTTATTCAGTTATAACATGGCTAAAGGCTGTAGTTGCAGATATTATTATGAAACAAAAATAAACTTTCAGCAAGGAGAGATTTTCAGTTGATGTACATGAGTTATGTAAAACCTAATTTACAAAACCAGTTTAGCTATGGGTAGATTTTATTTGCACAGATCACAACTTTAAAGCTAGCATTTACATACATTTAGTGTTTTCTTACTAGAGTCACATCAATTGATTGTGTAATTTTTAGTTGAAATTTAAGCTAACTAATCACATGGTAGTAGAGTTTATTTTTCTTCGTAAATTAGCAAGTATTACATTCTGCAGATAAATATTCCTAAATTTAGGGGTTACCTTAGATATATTTTCCTAGATTTTTTTAAAACAGGTTATGCTTTTTCACAAAACTGTAAATACTTTCAGTAAATTATGTACTGGATTGTTTAGGCCGAAACTGCTCAGATTCTCTTTAATATCTGTTGTTTCAGGTACTTAGTGCTTGACCTTTCTGTCACCAGAAAGAGGTTGTGTTGTTATTTCATATACTTCAGTGGTCAGCCTAAATTAGACACCAAAAAGAGGCTTGTGCTATTTTCTCATTTACTTCTGTATTCAGCCTCAATCTGACATCAGAATGAGGCTTGTGTTTATATCTCATTTATTTCAATGTTCAGCTTCAGTCTTTTACCAACCATAGGCTTGTGTTGTTATCTCCTATACCTCATATAGTCTGATACAAGAAAGAGGTGGATGTTATTTCAAATGCTTCAGTGGTCTTGTCATGTCTGAGAACAGAAAGAGGTTTGTGCTGTGATCTCATTTACTTCCGTGCTCAGCCAGTCTTTCACCAGATGCTTGTGTTGTTATCTCCTATACCTCACATAGTCTGACACCAGAAAGAGGCTTGTGTTGTTATACTCCTATACATCATATAGTCTGATACAAGAAAGAGGCTTGTGTTGTTATCTCCTATACCTCATATAGTCTGATACAAGAAAGAGGCTTGTGTTGTTATCTCCTATACCTCATATAGTCTGATACAAGAAAGAGGCTTGTAATTTTATCTCCTATACCTCATATAGTCTGATACAAGAAAGAGGCTTGTGTTGTTATCTCCTATACCTCATATAGTCTGATACAAGAAAGAGGCTTGTGTTGTTATCTTTTATACCTCATATAGTCTGACACCAGAAAGAGGCTTGTAATGTTATCTCCTATACCTCATATAGTCTGATACAAGAAAGAGGCAGGTGATGTTATCTCCTATACCTCACATAGTCTGACACCAGAAAGAGGCTTGTGTTGTTATCTCCTATACCTCATATAGTCTGATACAAGAAAGAGGCAGGTGATGTTATCTCCTATACCTCATATAGTCTGATACAAGAAAGAGGCTTGTGTTGTTATCTTTTATACCTCATATAGTCTGATACAAGAAAGAGGCTTGTAATGTTATCTCCTATACCTCACATAGTCTGATACCAGAAAGAGGCTTGTGATGTTATCTCCTATGCCTCATATAGTCTGATACAAGAAAGAGGCAGGTGATGTTATCTCCTATACTTCATATAGTCTGATACAAGAAAGAGGCAGGTGATGTTATCTCCTATACCTCATATAGTCTGATACAACAAAGAGGCAGGTGATGTTATCTCCTATACCTCATATAGTCTGATACAAGAAAGAGGCTTGTAATGTTATCTCCTATACCTCATATAGTCTGATACAAGAAAGAGGCTTGTGATGTTATCTCCTATACCTCATATAGTCTGATACAAGAAAGAGGCTTGTAATGTTATCTCCTATACCTCATATAGTCTGATACAAGAAAGAGGCTTGTAATGTTATCTCCTATACCTCACATAGTCTGATACCAGAAAGAGGCTTGTGATGTTATCTCCTATACCTCATATAGTCTGATACAAGAAAGAGGCTTGTAATGTTATCTCCTATACCTCATATAGTCTGATACAAGAAAGAGGCTTGTGATGTTATCTCCTATACCTCATATAGTCTGATACAAGAAAGAGGCTTATGTTGTTATCTCCTATACCTCACATAGTCTGATACAAGAAATAGGCTTGTGTTGTTATCTCCTATACTTCATATAGTCTGATACAAGAAAGAGGCTTGTAATTTTATCTCCTATACTTCATATAGTCTGATACAAGAAAGAGGCTTATGTTGTTATCTCCTATACTTCATATAGTCTGATACAAGAAAGAGGCTTGTAATTTTATCTCCTATACTTCATATAGTCTGATACAAGAAAGAGGCTTATGTTGTTATCTCCTATACTTCATATAGTCTGATACAAGAAAGAGGCTTGTGTTGTTATACTCCTATACATCATATAGTCTGATACAAGAAAGAGGCTTGTGTTGTTATCTCCTATACCTCATATAGTCTGATACAAGAAAGAGGCGGGTGTTGTTATCTCCTATACCTCATATAGTCTGATACAAGAAAGAGGCTTATGTTGTTATCTCCTATACTTCATATAGTCTGATACAAGAAAGAGGCGTGTGTTGTTATCTCCGATACCTCATATAGTCTGATACAAGAAAGAGGCGGGTGTTGTTATCTCATCCTATACCCCATATAGTCTGACACCAGAAAGAGGCTTGTGATGTTATCTCCTATACCTCATATAGTCTGATACAAGAAAGAGGCTTGTAATGTTATCTCCTATACCTCATATAGTCTGATACAAGAAAGAGGCTTGTGTTGTTATCTCCTATACCTCATATAGTCTGATACAAGAAAGAGGCTTGTGATGTTATCTCCTATACCTCACATAGTCTGATACCAGAAAGAGGCTTGTGTTGTTATCTCCTATACCTCATATAGTCTGATACCAGAAAGAGGCTTGTGTTGTTATCTCCTATACTTCAATATTCCACCCACTCTGCCACCAGATACACGTCTGTCTTGCTGTATTATATAATGTAGTGTTTAACGTCAGTGATTGACTTGTGTTGATTGTCATATAGGTTGGCAATCAGTGTCTGGTATAACACAATAGGCTGTGCTACTACCTCAGGTAATCTGTCCTACAACACTTAAGTATGGCAAGCGTGGTAGCACAGGGGCTAACATGCCTTCCTGCCAGTCTGATGGCCATAAGTTTGAAACCTCATCGATTGCGGAGATTTGTTTATTGACGTCTGGGTCATCCCTGTCTAAAATGGTACTAGGAAGTAATGGCAGCCATGGTGATATTGACGCCTTGCCCGTCGCTTACCGATTGGTCCATACAAATAATGGGGCTAGCACCTTATACCCACCCAGTACATCTCTACATGTGGAGAGGGTCCTTGAGTAAGTTTTTTTTTTTTTTTTACAGTAAGTATGATGTCATTTGATCATACACCAATTGTATCTTTAAGCTATAGTCAATTTGACATTTGACTTTTTTGTTTCCAAGATACCTAGACAGAAAAGGAATGAATCAGCGCCAAAGAGAAATTTGGCAAGAATGTCCAATTCATTTGTTCAGCAAAGAAGATCTTCAAGAGCTGAAGCGGATGAATATGAATATGAACATAATGTGAGATCAAAGAGAAGCTTTCATCAGAGTCTCAAGAAGAGTGTTATGCTGAGAAAGAATTTAATACCTGATGAGTGGCAAAAACATGATGTACGTCCTGCCACAAGAAATAAATATGAGGCATTTGATTTGGAAGATGATGATGTGGCAATGCCTTCCGATTCTGAGGAAGATAAAGATGGACAGCAATATAAAAGACCTTTCATAAGCAATGAAGTCAAACACTTCTGGCCTGGTTCTGATAATATACATACAAATGGACACAAAGATGTGCACAATATGGGTAATTCTACAGTTAACGTTAAGAATCTTGGTACCTATGGGTCTAGTATGGTTGATGATGATGATGATGATGAATACGACACAGAAATGGAGTCACCAGTAGCGACAACATTGAAACCAAAATGTGAATACTCAGGACCTGTGAAGTCTACACAACGGGAAGAAATTGTTGATAATTCTTGGAAGAAAAAGAAAAATGAACTTCACAACTTGCCAAAAGAAGATTATGATAGCCGTACAGATTACATCTTTGATGTAGAAGAACCATATCATGATCCCAGGGCGCCAAAGGAACAGAATGAGGACACGGTTGATGTCTATGACGAAGGTGACGGTTACTATAAACTGCAGAGGGAAATTGAAAGAGTCACTGAAGTTTTGAAAACTCTGAGAAAAGGTAAAGACAGAGAAGAAGTCAGAGATGATGAAGATGATAAAGGTGAAGGTGCTAAAGAAGGCAGTGGTTATGTACCAGTAGAGACAGATGCTGGTTCTGCAACAAATACCACAATATGGTCGTCTCATGGATATAGCAGACAGCGTCAGAGTGACCCAAGCTCAGACACAACTCTGCCATACGTGACAGTGGCCCACTTCACGCAAGCTGTAACTGATGGAACAACCAGTATATTCAGGAGCATGGAATGGGAACATTTTCAGCCGGTACATTTCGCATGGATTATTTGATATTTTCAAAGCTGAAATATTTTATAATTTAAGTAATCTTTTCTTTGCTTTGTTATATTTGTACTTTAGCTTTTGTTTTGGTTACAAATAGTAGCTTAGTTTCTATTTGGTTCTGTATTAAACAGTTTAAAAGTTAGTCTTAATGTTTATTTGAGGGTATTTTGAGGTGCAGTTAAGTTGCTGTGCTTCGTTGTATGTGCCTAGTGACTCATGTGTCATATGTTAAGCATATTTGTTTCAACTAATTATTTTATTAATATTATTAATTTTGTCGGAAATTTGTCTACAGCAATAATGACCAGGTGCTTTTCATTGTATATAAATTCTTTACTCTGTACAATTGGGCAATGTGGGAATTGTGACTGCAATTAAATTTCTTGGTCCATGAGTGTGTTGCCATATTTTTTTATTTATGCTTGCATGGCACTGGTTTTGTGACCTAATTTTCTTTGATAGTTGCTGCAGTGTGAGAGTGTTAGTTGTATTCTGTGGTAATTTTCTCTTGTGTTACTTTTTTACAAATGTTTACTGTTAAATCTAGAATACAAACTGGCACAGTAAAAAAGCGACGTTTCAGAAATTCAAAACAATGTTTTCCCGTAGTGAATTTGAATAACGAAGACACAAACAATAGCTGAAGAAAAGAGTGTCAGAACACATACCTCAATGGGTCGACAAGATGCGACACACAGGCGATGCTAGCCTAGTGGGGCCGACACACCGGAAGCTCCCTGCGTCTTCAATTGGTAGGCACATTATTGAAAGCGGCCATGTGGTTGACAGAGACATTGCCTTTCGCATGTTGTTTAACACACAAAATACTAGCTTGTTAAAGTTTGCAGAAGCAATAATGATCAATCAACGCAAGCCAGATTTGTGCAAACAGAAAGACATGTTAATCAGCTTAAAATTACCGTGGTAGACAATTGACATTACTGTGCGAACATGTGTATATTTCAACTTGAAGGATTTATCTAGTTAATTTACTGTACGTTGTATGATTTCTGCAGTATGTACCCGATGAGATGCAGTGAAATATGCCAGGCAATAAATCGTGCAATCTGTTGTTTGTGTCTTCGTTATTCAAATAGTAAAAATCTTTCAATTTGCCAGTTATTTTACAAAACTATCAATGGTGACATTTATAGCTGTCAATGAAAAGCGAAACAGGCAAGAAAATTAGCTGTGGAACAGATCATCATGTAGTGATTCCTTTGCATAACATCGCCCTCATTATGGCACACTGAAAGGGCTCTCAATCTCTTGGCCATTTCTCCCGCCTCATACGACCTCATATTTAAGGTGTCTGGAATTTCCCATGTCCATCTTTGTGCTATTGTCCCCCGATGGTGTTTCCACCTTGTCGTGGTGGGGGAGCTTGAGTTTCTCAATGACCCTGAGAGCTATGCCGGCGGTAGCGTAGCTACCAGCAGGGCCTCCCAAGCCGGACAGGTCAAAGGGTAGAGAACAGACAAAGAGAAACACCCTGGTCCTCCAGGTTGGGGGTTGAAGCGTGGGGTTAACATCCCCACCTTTGTAAAAACCTTTCTTTGTTACGAAACAAATACATGAGCCTCGATATCGGACTGACTTATCTGGACAACGACCTTGGGCAAGAGAAGGTCCACCAGAGAGACGAATGGAGACGGATTGTATTTGCAGCAAAGAACCTCAATGGCTCGGAACGCTGAAGAAGAAGAAGATCTTTGTGCTATTGGCCCCAGCTTCTTCCAGGAACCAGGCCTTCCATCACTGTTCTTTACAAACCTCTGTGGCATTTAATATGACCAAAGTATTTCAATTATCCAGACATTTCTCCTTCGGGAGACACGGTTTCAAATCCTTGGTAAGGTGAGGAGTTGTTTTTTTATCTGTTGGGGGCAAAGAGAAAGCTCTAACCTGCACAGTTCATGGTGACTGCACTAGCCAGGCGGCCTTAATTCCTCAGGCTCAAGACCCCCCCCCCATACACCACAAGATATTATATTGGCAGTAAATGACAGTGATAGATGCTGTTTAGAAGCCAGTTTTCTTACATGTTCAGGTCTTGTAGAATAAAAGTATTTTTATTCTTTGCCCACGATATTCTAAGAATTGTTCTGTAACATTTGAGCTCAAAAGCCCACAGTTTTTTCTTTAGTGATTTCAAAATTGGGCATGACTTACTCCATACGTTGCTAGAGGAAAGATGCACTAACACACATAAATAATAACATACAAATGTCAGTACAATTTTTAATAAGTATACAATAAATGATGACGGTGAGAATCAGCAGTGGTTCGAATCGCATCGGTAACTTACGGGGTATGTGAGCCGGCCGCTCAGAAAGCAATGGCAAACTACTGAGCATAATCTTGCCAAGAAATCAACATACAGCTGAAAGATGCTGGTGTTGACAGCGATGTCCTGTAAAGGATATGAAAAAAAAATACAATACATGAGACATGCTGGCCTAGTGAGTTATTATGAATAATTAAAACATTAGTTGAATAGGTCGGAATTTCTCATATACATATTGAATAATTAACAGGTTAGTTGAATAGGTCGGAATTGCTCATACACATAGTGGAAACAAGCAGAACATTTTCAACATGTCCACATTTCCTGTTCTGAGGTAAAAAACTATGAAGAAGTTTGCTGTAGAGATTAATTGTATGCTGGTGCTAAATTTCCTATTATCCCATTCAGTTCCTTTCATCGTTTAAGAGATGCTTGGTCTGTTCTTTTTGTACATAATATCATTTAGAAGATTCTTATGAAAATATGCATATATTTTAGTCAGATGACTAATATTCAGACCACTGTTGTTTTTACTTAAAATAGTGGATGGACAGTCCTGCTTTCATTAGTCAGATGGACAATCCTTCCTTCATTAGTCAGAAGAGAATCTGTTTCCTGGATGCTTCCCAGCGACATAAAATGAGGCCTTGGTCAGCTAGAGTCCTGACCTTGACACATCAGCATCTCTGTATCCTACACCATTTATGTACATTTGAGTCTAGTCTGTTCTTGTCTTTTCTTTTCTGCTCTAGCTTGTAAAATAATGTGTGGTCTTTTCTTGTTCATGTTAGCATTTCTGCTCTAGCTTGTAAAATAATGTGTGGTCTTTTCTTGTTCATGTTAGCATTTCTGCTCTAGCTTGTAAAATAATGTGTGGTCTTTTCTTGTTCATGTTAGCATTTCTGCTCTAGCTTGTAAGATAATGTGTGGTCTTTTCTTGTTCATGTTAGCATTTCTGCTCTAGCTTGTAAGATAATGTGTGGTCTTTTCTTGTTCATGTTAGCATTTCTGCTGTAGCGTGTAAAATAATGTGTGGTCTTTTCTTGTTCATGTTAGCATTTCTGCTCTAGCTTGTAAAATAATGTGTGGTCTTTTCTTGTTCATGTTAGCATTTCTGCTCTAGCTTGTAAGATAATGTGTGGTCTTTTCTTGTTCATGTTAGCATTTCTGCTCTAGCTTGTAAGATAATGTGTGGTCTTTTCTTGTTCATGTTAGCATTTCTGCTCTAGCTTGTAAAATAATGTGTGGTCTTTTCTTGTTCATGTTAGCATTTCTGCTCTAGCTTGTAAAATAATGTGTGGTCTTTTCTTGTTCATGTTAGCATTTCTGCTCTAGCTTGTAAGATAATGTGTGGTCTTTTCTTGTTCATGTTAGCATTTCTGCTCTAGCTTGTAAAATAATGTGTGGTCTTTTCTTGTTCATGTTAGCATTTCTGCTCTAGCTTGTAAGATAATGTGTGGTCTTTTCTTGTTCATGTTAGCATTTCTGCTCTAGCTTGTAAGATAATGTGTGGTCTTTTCTTGTTCATGTTAGCATAATTCATGAACAATCTTACATCTTCCACTCTAGACGGTAGAGATAATTTGTGGTCTTCTTATGATTCTGGTGAGAAACGGAATGCATTAAACTGCAGCAAAGCTGTCACATACAATGAGTAAATTAACAAAAATGGGAAGTAGAATTGGTCAGCTTTCCTAGAACACAATCACAGGTGCCAGAATGGACGTTGAAGCTTTCTAGCTGCAGCATCCACAAACAACAAAAAGACACAGGTAATACTATTTAAAATAAAATTGTACACATAAAGTCATCTAACTGAGGTCCTGTAGCCATCAGAATCCTAGGGCGCAAAAATGAAACTATGATTTTTGTAAGAGTGATATTTTTGGTAGTGTTTTTAACGTGGTTGAATTGGTGTCCTTTTTGTTCTTTGTGTACTGACAAAGGCTTTCTAGATGCAACATCCATTTTGTCATTTGTGATTCTTCTTCTTCTTTCATTCGCTTGAAATATGTCTATAACTGCAATGTTGTCTCTTGTATGAATTTAACTGTCTTTTTTAGTTCACTCAGCGGTCCATAGAGTTTATCTTCCACTGTCATCTCTCTAGGCCAGAAGGTTTGCCTAGACATGTTGTAATTTGGGCCATGCGCACATGGCTGATTCACCAATCTTGAATTTTGTATACATGTGGTTGCGTAATCTATTGTGTCCTATTCTGAAACGCAGAATAATGACTTGTTCTGGTCTGTCCATAATGTGGTAGTCATCTTGAGCAGGTTTTGGTGGCTTTCTGACTGATTTGATCACTCGTTTCTTTTGGTGGTATGTAACGGGCACATCAGGCTGTTCTTCTTTTGCTCCTTCCTTAGCCAATAAATCAGCTCTGTCATTTCCAGGTATTCCACAGTGGGATGGTATCCACTGCATGGTGACCTTATGCTGACTGCTAAGTTCAGAAAGTAGTGTCCTTAGTGCTGGCAATTTCCCAGACAGGAGCGCCTCGAGTACTGATTTTGCATCTGTCAATAGCACCACAGGTTGTGTACCATGGCTGGTATTTAGTAATTTCTCTGTTGCTAGCTTGATTGCCTCAATTTCAGCATCATAGTTATGACTTGTGATTCTGTTCTGGCAAAGCTGAACAATTCCATTTTTGTATTTCAATGTTGGCATAAGTTACACACATACCACCTTGATTTTTTTGTTTTAACACAGGTCATTTAGACAGGTTATAGGGGAGCTAAACTCAGGACATCCAATTTTGATATGCTTCTATCCTAATACCAGTTGTCTCCTCTTGTCTTGTCTACTCACTGATACACTCAAGACAACTACATAAACTACAATGTGGAGCTTACCTGCCAGTAACTTTTCAAGTCCCAGAAGGTCTCAGCAGCTGCTCAGCTGGGAAAATAAACAATAACATCAAATTTACAAGTGTATTACTTTCACAGGAACCAAATAATCATTTCCTGTCATAAAAACAAACATGGCCAGATTTTTTACTCTGTTCTGGCTAAATGTAGGAAGTACCATCGCAAATGACATATTTATTGGTTCACGTGAAGGATAGCCAATCACATATGGTACATTACTCTTGTTGTGAAGAGTTTGAGTTAGCTATTTTATGGCAAGTGTGTTGCTCTGACCAGTGAAATGCTTTGTTGTTGTAGAATATTTCTGCTGTAAATATAAATTGCAACGCGTGATGTTATGTTATGTCAAAGAATGTCACTGCACATTGGGCATACCCATACAAGCTCAGTCCTCCTAAGCTGCAGCCATCCCAAAGTATTTCTCCTCACTGTTCCCATGAGAAGTTGATTATAATTCCCCTCTTGACCTTGTAGATGGTATTTTCATGTGTATAAACATGCGACATTGAATGTGTTTAAACATGAACATTACGGTTATACTAGATTAGATCTACTATATTCATGTGTGACAAGGAATGTTCACAAGACAGGTCTACTCACATTAGAATGGGACAATCATCATTGGTCAAATTAGAAACAAAGAGTCTGGGGATTGTGGTGACAAGGAGGACTGAGTGTATCAGAGACAGGGGGAGACAAGGCTGGGTATTTTGATAGAGTGGCACTCAAAGACTATTAGTGGTGGAATTTACCAACAACGCAGAAAACCAGACTGCTGTCAGGGAGATTATTGCCAGCACTGCCAGAGATGGCATATCAGAATATGTTCTGTAACGATGTACAGTATATATAATCTTTAATGTGCTTCACACAAGTTCCTGGGTGGCAGCATTTATTGATGAGTCATCTAATATAATTTATTTGTATATACCTTATCATTAATTTTCTTGAAATAGTTAGCTAACAATTTTGCTAACAATGTTTATGTTTGTAAGAATAACAGTTATTATTTCAAATTTATATGTTTTGATATTTCTGTTATGAAGTTATCTGGAACAGTAGGTAATGGGAGTATTTATGGGTTGCCTACTTGTAGTTTCTTTGTTTCTTTTGTTCGCATATCCTTGACAGGACATCGCTGTCAACATCAGCATCTTTCAGCTGATTGTTGATTTCTTGGCAAGATTACACTCAGTAGTTTGCCATTGCTTTCTGAGCAACCGGCACATATACCCCGTAAGTTACCGACATGGCAAGAACTGCTACCAATTCTCATGCACATACGTTAATCACGAGAGTATGCAGGATTACAGAGAAAGACGTTAAGCCCTAGGCCAAGGAGACCGGCCTACTTGTAGCATGTACATATATTTGTTGATGTTTCTCTTTTGTTTTAATGCTTTAATACTAACATTACATTTACTTCAGTTGATTTAATAATAAGTGTAATTCTTCTTCTTCTTCTTCTTCTTCTTCTTCTTCTTCTTCTTCTTCTTCTTCCTCTTTCCACTGTCCATGTTATGAATCAGATTCATCCATCCATCATGTGCCATGCCGGTAAGCGTGGGCGGTCATGTTCTGCCATCTCACTCGATCACCAGAGTCGTGGATCAGCTCCGTGTTTCTGTCTCGACCATGCCACAAGGTCAAGCCATCCAGGTACTTGCTTCTAGGTCTTCCCCTTGGTCTGTTCCCCTCGATCTTACCAGTTGTCACCAAATTCTCCAATCCATTTCTTCTCATAACATGCCCAAAAAATTTTGACTGTCTACGTCTAATTTCTCTAATCAATTTATGATCTTCATTTGTTTCTTGAAGGTCTTGTTCATTGGTCTTTCTGGCTGTCCATGGTATTCTTTGCATTTTCCTCAGAAACCACATCTCTACAGCCATCAGATGTTTTTCAGCCTGGCTGCTCATTGTCCACGCTTCACATCCATATAAAAGTGGATATCAGATTAGGAATTGTTTTCTGAACATGGCCTGTGTGTGAGCTGTGAATAAGGTGGTTCTTGTTCATAGAATAGCCTCTGCTATCCCACTAATCCACTGCTTGTGGAGTTTGTCTCTTGCTCTATTTCTATTCTTTGTAAGATGTTAATCCTGTTTGTGGTAAGCTGTCTCAGAGTAGTCTTGTCACTGGCTTGCAGCCACTCAATAAAATCCATTGTTGACACAGTACCCACTTGAGTCATGATGTAATAATTTCTTATCCTGTCTCTTCTTTTCACAGTCAGTATTCTTCAGAGAGAATTCATCTCTTTTGCTGCAGTTGTGCTTTTATCTCTTGTCACATTCAGTATTCTTCAGAGAGAATTCATCTCTTTTGCTGCAGTTGTGCTTTTATCTCTTGTCACATTCAGTATTCTTCAGAGAGAATTCATCTCTTTTGCTGCAGTTGTGCTTTTATCTCTTGTCACATTCAGTATTCTTCAGAGAGAATTCATCTCTTTTGCTGCAGTTGTGCTTTTATCTCTTAACACATTCAGTTTTCTTCAGAGACATTTCATCTCTGTTGTTGCAATTCTGTTTTTATGCAGTCATTGTCCAGTGCTGCCATTGGTAGTATAATTTTGGAACCAGAATAATGTTAAACACTGCTCTTATTGAATGTTTTAAACATGTTTGTTCTGCAGTATTGGTGACTTCTGATTAATTTTTATAGAGAATTTGTATGATAATAGAATGTTTATATTTGGGGAAATAGCAATAGAAAAATAGAAATTTCTGCTTTTTGAAGCTTGAAATAGAAAGTAATTATTATATAAATAAAACTGCCAAGTTCATTACAGACACACTCCACTGCATAATACATCAACTCGGAAGTAAAATTGTTGGATCTTATCTTACAGACCAACGCAACTAACATTTCTGTGGTCTGTTTCAAGAATTGAAGTAAAGTGTTTGCTACACATGTGTTTGACATCTGCTATTTCATGTGCCTATTCAAAATTGCTCACTGCAGATGTGACCAATCGTATTGAAATGTCATGATTAATTTATATACCTATATTATTTGTTACCAGATTGTTTGTGCATGGAAATATTATTTGTTTGGACAGATATTAGCTGCAGTAATATGTTCATCTTAAATTCATCTAATATCAGCTGAAAGTTAATAGTTCACACCCATTCTTCTCCAGCCCACATTCAGCTGCTTGTGGGCACAATCTTGTTCATGAACAAATGAGAAAAGTCACCCGTTTACCATCTCTGCAACAAACATATGACTGATCCTCCTTTGATAATGTTTTCTGTATATTGTCCTAGCAAAGATGTGTAATCAATTTCAGAAGATGCTCGTCACACACAGATTTTGGGAATACTAGAATGTACTAGAAGAAATGTATCTACATTGAAGATTTGGAGCCTTTTATCTCAGCAACTGAGATTATGTTAAGAAATATAAAAACATTGATATACTGAGCCGTGTTTATTTTGGTGCCACTGATAATTTGTTCGTATTTTTTTTAACATGACTAACCTTTTTTTTGTTAGTGCATAGATTAGTAACAGTTTTCTTTGACTAACTTTCAAATCACTTCCAGTGATGTAATCCTGTATTTTTCAGACGTTTACTCTGCATGAGAATTTATCTGTAATATAAGTTCATTCTTGTTCATGTGTTTTTATTTTTTGTTTTATTTAATATAATTTTTGCATGTTAACCATTAGAGTTGACAAATTCAAAGTTTGAATTGCCAAAGGGAGTTAAACACATATTTTAATAGTGGGACAGCACAACGACTTCTCTATCTTTATGAAACAATAAAATATATAGATCTTCTTTGTTTAAGTTTAAAGAAAAGAATCTGTTCTGTAACCTATACAACATTGTAGGATAATATTAAGAGTTATTACCAAATAAATTATGTAATCTATATTCTAGCTTTATTTTGTAATATTTTGCATATTTTCTCCAAGTAAATATATACCGATCTACTAATATTTTTTGTAATAATTTTACAGAACATGTGTACTGTATAATAAGCCTTACTTGAAATGTCTTCGTCAAAGGTGACAATTCATCATTTTAAATCTGCACTTATAAAGACAGATACAATATGTAAACAAACACTAATATATGACAAATCTAGGTGATGAAAAATGTAAATTAATATTTTCATATACATAAATGATCATATTTGATCAGAAGTATAAAGTATTAAACTATATGGAAATAACACATTTATAATAACCTAAGCTTTGGGGTTAGTTCCAGTCAGAGTTTTCATGAGGAGTTATTCATCTTTTCTGTAAAGATATTTAACAGAAATATCCTTCTGTGTTTGCCAAGAAAATTGATGCTGTCAAGTTAGTCTTGTGGCACAAGTTTCTCTACACTTTTTAACTGCTCTCTCGACTATCATCATAACAGACATGTAAGTGTATTGAAGAATTTGCATCCTCATGAAGGAAACCAAACTGCTGCATGGGAACCGCTTCACAACACTTGACCTGTGTGTAAGTGGGATTGTGAAATAGTTGGACAGTCACCACAGTTATGTCTTAACCACCTTATCTCTGATGTCATGACAGAAATATAAATGTGACCTCAACCTGCCAGGCTATAATAATGTCAGCTTAGACGAATCCATGACAGTATGGTCAAGACACTTGTCTTGTGCTCTGAAAGGCTGTGGGTACAATTTCAGGCTCCGTCATTTAGTTCACAGGTGCAGTTTGTTTTGCATATCCCTGGGGTTCATCGCTGGAGCTGTGGATTTCATGCTGTGTGTGAAGATTTTGACAATCCACTCTGCAGAAAGAGACTAAGCTATATGGGATGAGACCATGTGCAGTGAAGTTAATCCTTCTGCCTTCACGCCCACTTTTTATGAACCCAAGTGTAAAATATGCAGAGTTTAGTTGAGCTTCAGTTTACAAGCATCAAGAAGGGCCTAGCTTCTCTAGTGGATCTGTAAAGGAACTCAATGCAGTTTGATCAGTTGGTCAAGACTATTGATGGAGGAAAGCCAATGTAAAGTCTTTAGATACTTTTTATAAAATGCATATTGAAGATGAAGAGGCAGGGTAGACCAGTATAACCACTGCCTTACATATAATTAAGCAGCTGTTCTGATACTACATTGACCACAAACAACAGTGAAGCACATACAGACTCTATGGAAGCCGGGAAGTTCTGCAGAATACAATGCCATTCTTACAAAAAACAAATTTGCAGATCTAGGCTGTTTCCAAGCAAACAAAATGAAGCAGCAGAAAATGCACAACAGTTTTTAACTCAGTCATTTTGTACATAATGACATTTTAATTTAGAATATGATAGAGCCACATAACTATAGAGCTAGCAGTGTCATTAGGTGTACATGCCACTGCTGCAGAATTAACTCTTAGAGTCTGCAGAGCCAGTATTCCATCACAATAATAGGAGGCTAGTAATTGTGGCTAATAATTTTCATAAACTGTTTTATTTTCCCCAGGTTATTCTTTTGCAATATTTCCTTTCTAGTTATGAATACATTGATATAGTTTTAGAAACAAATCGTGGAAATCAGTTTATAAATTTCAACTAAGGAAGCTGCAGTAGTGCACACTTGCCTGATGGTATTGTGTTCAAATCCCCTTCCAGGCAGAATGTTCTTTTACCCGGGCTCCCAGGTCGATCGAGCCTAAAATGGAAACCAGGATATGTCCTGGGAGGTAAAGATGGCCATCAAGATACAGACATCACCCTTTAAATCTTCCATCCTTGAGTTCATCACTGATCAAATCTTCCATCCTTGAGTTCATCACCCATCAAATCTTCAATTCTTGAGTTCATCACCCATCAAATCTTCAATCCTTGAGTTCATCACCCATCACATCTTCCATCCTTGAGTTCATTACCCATCAAATCTTCAATCCTTGAGTTCATCACCCATCACATCTTCCATCCTTGAGTTCATCACCCATCAAATCTTCCATCCTTGAGTTCATCACCCATCAAATCTTCCATCATTGAGTTGATCAACCATCAAATCTTCCATCCTTGAGTTCATCACCCATCAAACATCCAGCCTTGAGTTTGTCACCCATCAAATCATCCAGCCTTGACTTTAGTTAGTTAATCAGTTAGTCGCAGTTCCAACATCACAGCAACGGGTCGTCCCCATTATGCTCCATTCCTGTGCCAGTGAATATCACATAAAATGTTCCTCACTGCCCCATGTGAAAAGTGGAAAAGACTGGAGTCTTGACAAACAACGGCCCACTCAGGCACACTGCGCATAATGCCGCCACCAGAATGTCACCACAAAAGTCCTCTACGAAACATCCAGTTCATCCTTGATGGAAGTGGCAGTCACTTTCCCAACCAGATGTTCGCCTACAAAGTCTTGATATTTCTAGATGTTGTTCCGTTTCTAGATGTTTTCTAGCTAGCCACACCATTTTTTCTCCGAAATGCAGTTCACGCAATAAAACAACCTCGAACAGTGGAACAAAACATTTCATTGTACATAATGCCGTCTTCAGAATACCAAAACAACAGTCCTCCACGAAAACACAGTTTGTCATCAAAAGAAGCAGCAGTCACCAGAAGACCAGCAGCCACACATTTCTGCATAAGGCACAAAAACTGGTCAATTCTGGGACATAGCCAGCCGCCATTGTTCTGAACATGCAGTTCATGATCCACAATCTCGGGCAGATTTAAAATCATTTCACACAAAATTCACAGTTCACAGTGTCGCGCCATGCACTCAACTCAGTAGCAGGGCGACGGAACCTTGAGTTTGTCGCCCATCAGATCATCCATCCTTGGGTTTGTCACCTATCAAATGCTGGTAGCTTTAAAATTATGAGGCTAGCACCATATAGCTTTAAAGATGTGGGAAAGGTTATGTTTTAAATGGAAACTCAAAACTACAGACAGATTCTGCAATACCATTTAGGTAAGCTCCACATCCTTTAAGCCATAGCACAACATTCTCCTGCACTGGCTGCGCCAGATTTTTCACTCTCATGATGCTACTCACAATACTTTATCTAAAATACAAGATAGTTTTTTTTATGACATATAAACAAAAATATATCTTGCTGCAAAAAGAAATAAGCATACTTTCTAAATAAATTTCCATTGATTTTATTGTTGAGCTGTCTTAAACATAGTCGGGTTTTAAAATATTAGTGCCTTATTCAGAAAATAAAATCATAGTGGCATGTGATGCGGCTGAACAATATATTTGTGTATGTTGGCACAGAAAAATATTTTAAGAATTCTTAATTTATAAATGTCATCACATTAACAGCCTGTATTAACAAATCTAAATCATTAACTAATCTATGTCAGTTGAAATATAAAAAGTCGAGCAGTATGTGTAAAATTGCATTTTTCTAAGATTCAAAATAAAATTCATTTCCTTTAACATATTGTCTAAAAGAAATTAAATTCATTTTGTTTAAAATATTGACTTGTTCTTTATTAGCACTTCAAATATTGTAACATAATTCAGTCTGAACAAAATATTGACCTGTTCTTTAGTGTAGTTATTCACTAGCACATCAAATATTGTTTCTGACATGAATAATTGGTGCCATTTGGCAGCTGTAAATGCAAAGTTCTGGTGCAGTCAAACTTAGACGTCTAAGATAAATAACATTCTGAGCCAAATGTAGTTTCTAATTATTATTTAAAGCCAAATCAAAAGTTGTCTAAATTATCATATTAAATCGAATGTTTCCTGCTAAATTTTCAACAGAACAATTTTTCTGTATAAACATTTTACACCACATGAGCAGTTTTCTACTTTATCATTTTTCGTCAAATAAAGTCTTCTGCATTAATATTTTAAATCAAATGAAACATGTCTGTATTTGTCTTCAAATTGCTCTTGCTGTCTAATGACTCAGCATGTGATTTCCATCACAGCGGCCAGGTAATGCATGCATAATCATGTCGGAAAAATATCTGACCTAACAAATCAGTAAATTACTTTCGGTTGGCTCTTGTTTTTCCCCATGTAAATGAAGAATTCTGTTATTATTATTATTTTCACAGCATACTACACCGAGGGAAGGAGTGACAGATGACATCATCTTTGCAGGGGCAGGCTCTGGCTGTCGTTCTGATGATGATGATGATTGCACTGTAGTTAGTTCTGGAAATGAAGATGAAATCATTACAGCTGTTGTTATCATCAAGAAGACAACACCACCACCAACAACAACAACCATGTAAGCCATCACATAATCTGATTGTTCAGTTCACTTGTACAGGGACCGACTTTCAATAAGGTCCACCCAGGATATATCCCAAGGGTGGCCAACTTTCTATGGGGTCCACCCAGGATATATCCCAAGAGTGGCCAACTTTCTATGGGGTCCACCCAGGATATATCCCAAGGGTGGCCAACTTTCTATGGAGTCCACCCAGGATATATCCCAAGGGTGGCCAACTTTCTATGGGGTCCACCCAGGATATATCCCAAGGGTGGCCAACTTTCTATGGGGTCCACCCAGGATATATCCCAAGGGTGGCCAACTTTCTATGGGGTCCACCCAGGATATATCCCAAGGGTGGCCAACTTTCTATGGGGTCCACCCAGGATATATCCCAAGGGTGGCCAACTTTCTATACCAGCTTTCCATTGGGTCCACCCTAGATATATTTCAGGGTGACCAACTTACTGTAGGCTCTGCCAAAGAAAAATTGAATGGCAACAGAAGCTCGAAGAAGAAAAAAGGCGCAAGGAGGAAAATGAAAACATCGAAATGCTCATACAGAAAATACACAAAAAGGAGGCAAAAACACCAAATAAAAAGTCCTTATAAGGACTGCAACCAGTCAAGCCAGACGAGCCAGGAGCCCTCACTAACAGATACCACAAAAGGAGACGAGCACAAAGGACAGCCCCCGACCAATCCCCCAGCTGACGTCACAGACACAAACAAACAGAACCAGTCCGGATCAGGACTAACTCGTAAGAGCGCACAAGACAAGAATTAAGGTGAATGAACCCACTAAAACCAGGGACCTCAACAATAACCACAGCTGAAAGACGCAGGTTGAACGAGACCGAATTTGGAATTTTTGTTTTGAAAATGGAATTGGAATTGGAACTGTAGGCTCCACCCAGGACACATCCTGAGGGTGACCAACTTTCTGTAGAGTCCACCCAGGACACATCCCAGGTATAACCAACTTTCTGTAAGGTCCATCCAGGACACATCCTGAGGGTGGCCAACCTTCTGTAAGGTCCATCCAGGACACATCCTGAGGATGACCAACTTTCTGTAAGGTCCATCCATGACACATCCCAGGGTTGACCAACATTCTGTTGGGTCCATCCATGACACATCCCATGTGTGACCAACTTCTTCTTCTTCTTCTTCTTTTTCTTTCTTTCTTTCTTTCTTTCTTTGACTTCTTCTTTCTTTCTTTCTTTCTTTCTTTCTTCTTCTTCTTTTTCTTCTTCTTCTCCTCCTCCTCCTCCTCCTCCTCCTTCTTCTTCTTCTTCTTCCTCTCCTTCTTCTTCTTCTCCTCTTCTCCTTCTTCTCTTCCCTCTTTCAGCTTCAATGTTCTGCAGGATCAGGTAGCTAATCTAATACCATCCATCCTTAGTTGCCTTGTACGACATGCATGGTAGGTGACAGTATTACTTTTTCTGTGCTTGCCTTGTGGGCCCTGGTCAAGTGCAGGCGGAGTGCTGGTTGGTCTGTAGAAATTTGAGACTGGCTTCATATGCCCAATAAGCTTCGAGGCATGTAAAATGTTTATTTTTACTGACAATAGCATTTTGTACCTGGCAACACTAGTTGCTTGGTGACCACTTATAACAAGTGTTGTTGATTTACAGACAAAAGAGTGAGCACACCTCAAAGGTCACTTTACCGTTAGATCTCTCAACATCAACCACAGCACTCAGTGGCGTGAATGAAACTAGTATCAGCAGAATTGAAAGTACAGAGGAGACTGGCAAGGATAAACAAAAAGTTGGAGATAAAGGAATTAACTTAGGTAATTTTTTCCACTTCTATCCTTTTACATTTCATAGTTTTCCAAAAAATATATTCACTTAGTAAATTTAAGCACTAGATCTTGTTTTTAGATTCTCTGTTTAAATTACATGGTTTGTTTCTTTTTAAATTCTGCTTCTTCTTTTGTCCTACTGCTTTGCCATGACATCTTGCAGAGAGAAGGTAGATGCAATTTTCTGGGGGGGTTTTTTCCACTTGTTTTGTTTTTTGTGCTAATGTCATGTGATTTCTTCAATGTCTTGTGTACCATAACCATCTATTCCTGGATCATCCCCTGACATGGATAAAAACGTGCATTCTTAAACATCTGGTGTGCTGATGCCGAGGTAAGAGGTTCAACCCCTAGACTGGACAGTTGGACTAAAATGTTTACTTGGGGACGTAAATTACAAGTACCTCTGAAGTCGTAGTGGGTTCCCCTGATGGCGAGAGACACTGGTAAAAGGGAAAGCTAATCTACACGCAAAATTCAGTCCAGTGCTACTAGAAGAAGTGTGTATGGACTAACCTTGAGTTCAAAGTGAGTGAGCGCCCAAAAGAAAAAAATCCCCTAACCATATATCCCGGTGTTCTTGTGAAGAACGTTCTAGCCACCGGATGATCTTATTTTTGTTAATTCAACAACATAATATATTTTTTTTTGCAAATTGAATGACGAGGTTAAACCAGGTTTCTTTTATTGTGCGTACTTATTCTTTTTTTCTTTTTATGTACATTTGCCTGTCTTCCTTCATTATGACCTGTGATTTTTTATTTTACTCGTCAGTTATAATTTTAAAAGCCGTAATCAAATGTAAAATTTACTGAGAAAAACTCAAGAGACTAGGACGGAATTTATGAAAACAGAACTTATCCAAAGGAGACCTCTACATTTTATTTTGTTTTGTTTTGCATATTAGTTTTTCTGTTGTTGCAACTTGATTCGACTTTTTAATTTCACGATATCTCAATGAATTGACAACTGTGTTGTCTTCTTTTTCTTGCACACTTTGAAATTATTAGGAACAATATTTATTTATATTTACTCAACTGTGCGTTCACGCACTGGCTAGCATATTTGCCTGGAAATATTGATGTTTTTTGTCTTTTTTAGAGTATTATTATTCATTTAATTCAGTAGCATATCTTTTGCAGAACGTCGCTCCCATAACAACCTTCCAGAAAACCTCTTATTCATAAGCAAGATGTCCCGCGTCCGTTACACCTATCTGGAGATCATCCGACACATCCTGCACCCATCTTCTCTTTGGCCTTCTCTTTCTTTCTTCCCAGGAATATACCCCTCCATTATTGTTCTCTCCAAACTTTTGTGATTTTTCAAGTGACCAAAATATTTCAATTTTCTTTGTTTTATCATCTTTAATAGCCAACCTACTTCAATATTCAGCTCTTGAAGTATGGATGCATTTATTAGCTTTGTTATTATTGTGTTTGTCTGTTCATTAATTCATTGTTTATGTATTAATTTGTGACAATGGTAGCACAACTCTTCTGCTTATTTAGTATTCTCTTTTAATTATTTAATTATGCTCATAACTATTGTTTTTCATCTGTTTTATGTAATCATTTGCTTTTTGTCATGCCATTTTTATTACAAGCAAGCCACGTAAAGAAAACTAATGCATTAGGGTGCTTGATGATGGCAAGCCATTAGTGTCATTTGCAAAAATTTAGTTTGAATTTCTGATAGATTTGTAGTTTTTCTTCTTTCGTTTGATTTTTATAATGTCTTATTGTTACACTGGTGTTTGTGGCTGAAGGGTATTGACCATGTTAAATGTGTTTCATAATCTCGCAAGCCGGTTCAAAAACCAGCGGCAGGTGATTTGAAAGTAGACTACCTTGCATTTATTTTTAACAATGGTATGAAGCCAGTCATTTAGAAAGCAATGGCAAATTACTGAATGTAAAATTGCCTATAAAATCACAAAAAGCCTAAAAATGCTGGGCTTGATTGTGATGTGATCAGTCAGTGTCTTAATCCCACACCTGTCTGTTATTTTGCTTGTGTTAATTTGTTATTTTGTTTGTGTTAATGTATTATTTTTCTGTTATTTTGCTTGTTAATGTATTATTTTTCTGTTATATTGCTTGTGTTAATGTATTATTGACCTGCTATTTTGCTGGCATTATGGATTATATTTTCTTTTTTGTTTTTTGTTTTGTTATATATTATTTTAGTTAACTTGCTTGTGTTATGTATTATTTTTCTTTTATTTTCCTTGTGTTACTTATCAATGACGTGTTACTTTGCTTGTATTATGTATTAATAACCTGTTATTTTGCTTGTTATGCATTAATAACTTGCTAATTTTCATGTTGTGTTACAGGACTAATACTGGGAATCACCGGCAGTGTCTTGGTGGCTGTAATCGTATTGTGCATTGCCTTGTGCAAGCTGCGCAGCCGAGACGAGGGAACATACAAAGTGGATGAAACCCAGAATTTTTCAGCGCTGCAGTCTAAAAAGGCGGGAAACGGCGCGCTGGCTTCAGGGAGTGACTCAGGTGGGGGTAAGAGGGGCAAGAAAAAAGATGTCAAAGAATGGTATGTTTGACGACTTTGCCAAATAGTTTGTCTTCTTCCTCATATGTCACAGTTAGATTATTTCTAATGGTATCGGTAGAATGTATGTAAATGCAGGGACTGGTGCATTTCTTTAATTTGAACATTATGTATGTTTTCTCCATGTTTTACTTTACATAGCTGCTCATAAGATTGTTTAGTTTACCAAAAAAGTGCCAACTATATTTATCATTTGAAGTGTTTTGACCCTACATAGATATTTATTTAATGCTGTTTTGTATGTAAATATTGAACTTCCATTTGCGTCCTGACATTAATGTTTGGGAGTTGTTTTGGTGCTGTATTTACTTGATTGTAAACCAAGATGTCCTCAAATATTCAACATTGTAAATGTGTTAAACATTCGATTATTGTGCCGAAGCTGATCAATCTGGTAACACTGTTTAGCTACCACAAAGTAGCTGAGCAGTTGAATCTGGCTACATTACTATGTTGTCTAATTTATATAATTTAGTTAGTCAACATATTCTTCTCACTGCACATCGAACTGTTCAGTCCTCATATGCTCAGATCCCCTCCTCAATATCTCCCTCATTGTGTAGTGGCTGACAACGCCATTTCTACGTAGGTGTACTATTCTTCCTTATAACTTTGCTCAGTATATACAATTGTAGTTGGCACGATGTCCAGATCACATTCCATCCCATGTCCCAGAATGCTCTATGAACATTTAGCGACGTGTAGCTGTACTTGAAAATGTTCATCGAAGTGTAGAAATCTAACATCTTTTATTTGATCGTCCATGCCGGTCAGCAAGGCACTTGATAATTGTTGGTGTAGAGATTGAGAAAATGTGTATGATAACATGTTAATTATTGGTTTACACTCAGGTAAATGCAGGACATTTCATTGAATTTAGAGTGTACAGTTAATGGCAATAATACTGGAAATGTGGCAATTTGTGCATTGTCTATGTTATTTTAAGGGAAGCAATTGTAATTTAGAACCACATTATAAATTAATACTGCACTAGCCAGGTGGCCTTAATCTCTCAGGCTCAAGACCTCCCTGCCCTACACAGCAAGGTACTATAGACAGTAAAATTACAGTTATGACAGTACTCCAATAGAAGATGCTGATGGAGTAGTGTCATGTTGTTGGTCCTCAGAGATATGAGGTTATGGCATTATGCTGTGGGTTGACCAGCTCACTTTCTCATCAGTTTGGTCTTTCCCTGAGAAATCTTTGATATTGATGTCTTATGATGCAGTTTCCCTTAGAGCTGCATGCAGTCACAGTGAGCATCCCATCACAGCTGGGGTTTGAGCCTGTTCAGCTTTGGTAAGCCTGTGGAGTTTTAAGTCGGTGGACTGTCAACCTATAAGTCAGTGGACTACCGCCCGTGTGTCGCCGGGGCCCATACGGGGAAGCAAAGAATAGTAACACTGTTGCCTACCATGCATGTCGTAAGAGGCGACTAAGGAGGATATGGTTCCGTCGCCCTGCTACTGAGTGAGTGCGTGGCGCGACACTGTGAGCTGTGAGTTTCACGTGAAATGCTTTTACATATGTCCGCGGTTGTTTGTAGCGTGAACTGCATGTTTGGAACGATGGCGGCTGGCTGATGCTGGATTGACTGGTTTGCCTTTTTGGCTCATGAGTGCATTTTTCAGGAGACTCCTAGGAGTCACCGCTGGAGCTATGGAGTTTGTGCTTTGTGCTGCGCTTTCGGTGAGTCGTCCTGCGGAAAGAGACCGAGCCATATGGGATAAAACCTGGATCAGTGAAGTCTTTTTTGTGACTGCCGTTTCCATCGACGATGAACTGTATTTTTCATTTAGGACTTTTTTGTTGGCAATCTGGCGGTGGCATTATGCACAGTGTACCTGTGCGGGCTGTTGGCTTGTCGAGACTCCTGTCTATTCCATTGTTCACACTGGGCAGTGAGGAGCATTTTGTGTGATATTCACTGGCACAGGAACGGAGCAATATGGGAACGACCTGTTGCCGTGAAGTAGGAACCACGACTAACTAACTAACTAACTAAGTCAGTAGACTATCAACCTATAAGCTGTAAGTCATTGAACTATCAGTGTGTTAGTCAATGGACTATGTCTTTAAGCCATTGAACTATCAGTTTCTTGCCATATACTCCAGAATGATATGTTCAAGTAGTCCCATTTGTCAGAATGTCTCGTCCAACAATGACATTATTGCCCTCGGGCCATGCCCTGAGATGTTAAAGAATGGTTACTTATAATTCCAGTGGTCAGTTGGATACGTGCATTTCACCATGTCTCCCTGCTTCTGCTCAATACCCCTCACTGGATTATAGGTCATCAACCACTCACTGATCTATCGTTTGCTATCTCATGCAGCTCTGCCCATGTCCTTCCATATTGTTCATCTCTGGCTCTAACTCTCTTCTCTGTATGTGTTCAGATCTCCCTGTGTTACATTTGCCCTGTGTGTGCCAGTCTAAGGCCTGTCTGGCTGTTTTATTCTCAGGTATCCTCAGTGTAAGTCCTATGTCATCCAGGTCTTTTCTTCCCCTCTTAATTCGCTGATATTTGTCTAGTTCTCTCCATGGGCTTCACATTGTGATTCTGTCATACTGGTGCAGTCCTTCTGTTATGAACAGGCAGCAATTAATGACAGTTTGTAGTTTATGTTTCATTGTCTTAGTTGCTTTCCATTTGTCATTCTCTATGTATCTGATCCAAACTGGATCCCAGGCTCGATAAGTTGTAGTTGGATGTGGGCATCCACATGTGTATCCTCCTGAAGGGCCGACCATTTATTTTCAGCATCATGTCTACTTTGCTCAATCTCAGCCTCAATGTTTCCCTTGGAAGGCCAGCCAATCAACCCTTTCATTTCCACATACCGTTATCACATATTATCATTGGTCTCGGACTCGATCTGCATCAGGGTGGGTTTTGAATTTGTATAGACCTGGGCTGCCAGGTCGCCCCAGCCGAAAGTGAGAACCAGGAAATACCTTGGGAAGCGAAGGTGCCCATGTGATACCAGCCACATCAGCCACTGGGTGATGTTTGGTCTGTCAAGATACGGGTCTAGCTGAATAGGTGTGCTACAGGCACCTGTACTTGTTTACCTATTATCGTATATTTGGGGTGTGTTGTTTGACCTATATTTCCGGTGACCACACAGCAAAGTTGTAACAAAGGTCATGACTACACCATCTGCCATAACAAACAGTAAGAACATGTATCGCAGCGGGAACATGCCGTGGGTGCACAAAGTTTCAGGACCGTCACATGTTGTGGGTACATGAAGTTTCAGGACCGTCACATGTTGTGCTTGCATGAAGTTTCAGGACCATCACATGCCGTGGGTGCATGAATTTTCAGGACCATCACATGCCGTGGGTGCATGAAGTTTCAGGACCGTCACATGTTGTGGGTGCATGAAGTTTCAGGACCGTCACATGTTGTGCTTGCATGAAGTTTCAGGACCATCACATGCCGTGGGTGCATGAATTTTCAGGACCATCACATGCCGTGGGTGCATGAAGTTTCAGAACCGTCACATGTTGTGGGTGCATGAAGTTTCAGGACCATCACATGTTGTGCTTGCATGAAGTTTCAGGACCGTCACATGTTGTGGGTGCATGAAGTTTCAGGACCGTCACATGTTGTGGGTGCATGAAGTTTCAGGACCGTCACATGTTGTGAGTGCATAAAGTTTCAGGACCGTCACATGTTGTGGGTGCATGAAGTTTCAGGACTGTCACATGCTGTGGGTGCATGAAGTTTCAGGACCGTCATATGATGTGGGCCTAATTAGATGCAAGAATAGGCAGCAAGTCTGTCCCTCCCGTAGCAAAAGATGAGAGCTGGCATTGAACCCATATTTGACTGCACACGTGCCATTGCTGGCATAAGGTTCTAACCCTTATATCAGTTCACAATATTAGCTTTCATAACATCCCCAGATAGTTTAGTTTAGTTGACGGATCAACATCACGGCACACGGATGTAACCCATGAGTGCTCCATTCTACTCCTAACTCAAGCCTGAGTCCGGAGAATCTCAGCTCAGTGCACGAACTCTTTAGCACCAGCAAGGATCCTGAAATACTTTGGGTAGATTTTTTACTTAAAATTTTGCCTGGGCTGCGCCGTTAGGCTACTCTTTTTCAATTTCCAACTGCTGAGGGAGTGTTTACATGTGCAAAAATACACATGGGCATCCGATCTCACTACCCAGAGACCAGGAGAATTTTTGTTGCTAGAAGTCCACGTGAAAAAAAATCCTGGCCCTCACCGGGGCTTGAACCCGGGACCTCCAGCACTCGAGGCGGACACCATACCTCGAGATCATTCAGATCCCAACAAACTCTGGTTAACCCCAATGCTGTATTGCATCCCCAGCAAACTCTGGTTAACCCCAATGCTGTATTGCATCCCCAGCAAACTCTGGTTAACCCCAATGCTGTATTCCTAAAAAGGAGATTTAGTCCTGGAACTGCATAACGCAACAAAAATCACAATCCCTTCAGAATGCACAGTATAGAAGAGTGGTGTTAGAGATGTCATATCTACTAGGTTACATAATATTCTGTGATCAGCTCCATTTGTGTAGATTTCTCCTTCTACTCATATAACCCATGGTTATATCTACTGTACAGACTGCCAGATTGGCCAGTTGTGTTGTTATTGCGCCCAGACAAAGCAAGTAAGGCAACAATTTTGCTGGCTAGGTGCTTGTTGACAATGTTTCTGTATTTTACGTGTTGGTCAGAAATGTTGCTTCCTATCAGAAATACTTTGCAATGTCTATGGTGATTTTTACAACTACCTACTTGAGTAAGGAAAGAAGCATCTTTCTGTAGATTGATTTCTTCCTTTTCAAGAGATGCATTAAATATTATGCGTTTCCTGTAAAATATCAATGTTTTGAGTGCTGCCATATTGTTGATTCAAACTATACATGTATGATTGTAGTTCTGATTATTTTATGATGTACTTTCAAAGCTGATACAGGAATTTGCTTTCACTAAATGTATGAAAGCTGTTGCTGAACCATGTAAAAGGTGCTTGCATTATCCGAACAATTTGCTGTGTACTTTGCGCTCTTTTAATATGTTCATGAAAGTTAGGAAGTGTGCAAGGTTTGTTTTAACTTGTATTAGTAAGTGTACATAAACTAGCTCTCTTTTTTCCTAATGTATAACTACCTCCTCATAGAAGTAGAATGGATTCTCTATTTGGAGTAGTAATAGATTACTTTGAATGTATTTAATCTGCTGTAACGGATGTAAAGAAAGTAATTATTTTAATGCTGGGTGTGGCCTGAAAGAGTTCTGTGAATTGAAATATTGATGATGTTTTTAATGAGACAGTGCTAAAATAATACTAACACAGAGGAAGATTATTTGAACAAAGATGTCAATAATGACAAATAAGTTGGATTATTGTTAAAAGGATTAAATAATACATGTACCATATGTACAAAATAAAAAGTGCTTAGAGGCAATGGACATGTGGTTTCTTAGAAGAATGTTGTGAATACCTTGGACTGCCAGGGTAACTAACAACGATTGCCTGGAAGAGGCTAACCAAACTAGAACATCATATACAACAACAAGAAAGAGACAAACAGTTTTATTTGGTCATGTGATGAGAAGAGAGGCATTGGAGAACATCATCACAACTGGAAAGATGGATGGGAAAAGAGGCAGACGCAAGCCCAAAAAAATTATGGTGGATGGATTGAGATGGTGGCATGGAAGAATATCATCAGCTGAGTTGATCCAGAACATCAAATGCCGAGATCTATGGAGACATGAACGCCCATGCAAGCTGGCAAAGCACATGATGATGATTACTATATGAGAGGAAACTTGATAGTCTGTTGCAAATAACGTAGTAAATACCATCTGCCATATAATGATCATTATTCACATGATCCAGCAGTATTACTGTTATGTATTATACTTATTCATTCACAATGTATTATGATACTGTAGTTGTTGTTATAGTTTCATGGTGAACATTTTATCAGTCGTGCTACTCAGTCAAAAGAATACCATTTCTCAGTCATTACATTTCACACATTTTTAACCTAAGGTTTAGACATAAAACAATTCTTCTTCTTCTTCTGCGTTCATCTGGATTTTTTTTTTCGGATGTGACTACGTTGTGCCTGTTTACAGCAGAGCTGCGCTCTTGCGCCGTTAGGCCGACACATCCGACTTCTGCTGGCATTTGTTGACCCGGGTTAACCTTCCCGGTAAAACAATTCATTTTCCAAAGTTTAGTTTCTTAGTCATTACTTACACCACCACAAATGTAGCCTGGCACTGAAAGCACTTAGGGATAGTGGTGTGAAAAAGTACAGCTGTCTTACTTAACTCGTTCATTGCAAAACACCTTTTAAAAGATGTTTAGTATGCTGCATATGTTCATGAACATTTTAAAAACACTATAACAAATATTCTTTTTTACCTGAAGAGTTCAGGGATATATATTCTCTAGAGGATGATGTCTTCTAAACAATAGTGCATATATTTTGTAGTCCATTGTACTTAAATACACAGCTCAGACAAATTAATTGCATCTGCCACCCTAAGTATGGCCAAATCATGGTTTCTCCATCCCTCTTCAACTCTGACCTTTGTTGACAACACAGGCAATGAGAAAAGGGCTTTTCCTCAACTTTCAGGCTCTGGTTAGGAACCCAAGAACACAGATTTGGTCATTTGTAAATTAGACTCAAATGTGCAGAAATGGTAATGCAGGGTTAATTAAAGCAGGAGGCTTAATTTTCTGTTTATATCCTTCTACTTCCAAGAAACTGTGCCTGGTCACAGAACACTCAAGTCCTGGACTCTGGGTTAAGGCTGTAAGACGAAACAACAAAGACTGCAATGTGAAATAACATGAGAAACAGATTACAAATGTTCACTGAATAGCGCTCATGGAAATACAGGAAGGCAGTTTATCTTTCTGTAAAGTGAAGCTTTGTTTTTAAATCTAAGGCTTAGTAAAATAAAGATAGTGCCATCACTAGCTTGAGATGTGACATGTTAAACATTTAACATGACGGTATGAGGTTGGCCAGTCACTTCCTTTCCTCACAGCTGCCTTTCCTTACCAGAAAATTGTTTTATGGTTTAGTAACCATTTTATGAGGCTAGGTCAATTCCAGAGTTTGGTTGGAAAGGAAACACCTGCCACTGCTGGGATGAACTATGACCTATGTCTGGGCACGCTGGCGCACTAGCCACTGTGTCACTGCAGCTTGACAGCTTTTGTAAACATGCAATGTTTGTAAATAATATATTCTTGTTTCAGTTGTTTGTTGTTGCTCCTGTTATATTGCTTACCTAAGCACCAGCTTATTTTATTTATTGATCAGAGTACCTCTGATCAGCAGACACATTTCAGGAAAAATTTACCATAACTGTGAACTCTGTATTCAGAGTTGTTCTCCCTGACTGATAAATAACTAGAGACTGAATGAGTTCATGCGAAAATATTTAGTTTTTTGTTCATTTTACAAAATATAAGTAAATTATGATCTTATCAGTAAATGCAGTGAAAGACTTTCAGATAAACTAGTTTGTGCTTTCTTAAAAGTATTTGTTGTTTTTTTTTAGTTTTTCTTAAAATGCAGCAGAAGAAACTACTAATTTCTCAGAAATATGAAGCAGGCCTTAATATGATATTGCCCTGTCAAAATTATATAAATTGGAAAAGTACCCGCAATAGAACTTTTATAGTATATAAATCTCTTATAGGTTATGAAAATGAAGGAGAAATCACCACTGAAGAGAAAGCTAGAGTTATGATGAAATTACTTCTGCGAACAATTTTTTTGTCATTAGTTTTATAACTAAATTACCTGACATGATGTGGTAAAGAATTTAAGAATTATGACAAGCATATGAGGGATTTCTAAGGTGTTAGTCCGCACATCAACAAACAAGATGCTGTAGAATAATTTGAAAACTTATACATATAGAATAGCTTAGTCTGATCATTGTAAACTATACATATAGAATAGCTTAGTCTGATCATTGTAAACTATACATATAGAATAGCTTAGTCTGATCATTGTAAATTCTAATCATAATTAATTTCAACCAGAATCTGCATCAGTTATCACTGTTGATGAGAAATGCATGTATACATGTATTGAATTGTAAAGCAATTGTGTTGATTTTATGTGCCCTGTGTTATTGTGATGTAATATAATTATACTTTTTTTCTTTTTATTACAATTATGTAATGTGGTTATGCATTACTGTTTTCTTATACAGTATTTTGAAAAGTCATGTGCCAGTTTGGTTTCTTGAAATATTCAAGCATTATCAGAAGGCATTCTATTAAGCATAGGAGCGTGTTTATAATTTATAACTGGTTTAGAAAGCTATATTATTATAAAACAATGTGAAATTGTATTGCCCTCTCACTTTACATTGCATTAGAAAAATATACTTTATTACCTTGGGAAAAGTGGGCTGTTTGATATAGTAACATGCAACATGGAAGATCAGTTTGTGTGGAGATTAAGTAAAATATAATTCTAGTCACACAGAGATAACAGTTGTAATTAAGGATGAATACCTGTTTTCTCAAATGTTTCAGTTAGATCTGATAGGTTACATGTGGTGGACTGTCTTGCCTGCAGTTAATAAAACATGTCTGTTGTCTAACATAAAGATAATCTAGTTCATGAATTAGTTCTTGTCTCATTTCATTTGCTGACTGTTGTCTCAAATTGTTAATGTAGTTCTAATTACTGTCTTGTCTGTAATTAATAAAACATGTCTGTTGTCTAACACAAACATCCTCTTGTTCGCTAATTAGTTCTTGTCTCATTTCAATTGCTGACTGTTGTCTCAATTCTTAATTTATTCTGACAATCTCGTTTGTAGGTAATGATAAACGTCAGATGTCTCAAATGCTTGAATTAGTTCATTGACTGTCTTGTCTGTAATCATGATAAATCAGAATTAATTAATAATAAATGTCTGCTGTCTGAACTATTCAGATTAGTTTCAATAAACTAGGCACTTTAGTAACATTTTCTAAATTGCTTTTTAACTATATAACCTGCATAGTTGGATACCGCTTGAAAAATCAAATCCAGCGGTACCTTATTCAAGTCTGTAGGCCATTTCTTAGCCAAGATATTACTGTTTGTGTGTCAGTTTACCATTTAATATAACTTATATAGAAAAAGATTTTGACCAGTTCACTTTCTGTGACCCTACCTACACACTCACACCACTGTTGGTTACACTCATGCCAAGGGAGATTAACGCAGCCGCTGTCTAACTCAAGAGCATATAACTCTGCCAGCTTATATATATATATATATATATATATATATATATATATATATATATATATATATATATATACACACACACACACACACACACACAGACATAAACATCTCCACGTAATGCAATGATGACATCAGATTGTGCGTGCTACTGTGAGCTGTTGTCAACACAAGGCCGCGAGACAGAGATCCATTTTAACCAGAGAATTCACTTTACAAATTTATCAAAAAATAATCGACCCCGGCCACGTAGAGTGATGATAATTTACACATAAATACTAGAATGGGTGTTGAATGCAAACATGCATTCATTATCATTTTGTCGCTCTAAATAATCAAAAAAATATTAAATGATTATTGCTTGATTATGACACGGAAATCCGCTATTTTCCCGCCATTACAGCATCATAGCATGCGATCTTAATGATTTCAGTTTGGAATGTCCCCGCTGACTTAAATAGTCAAAAATTTAACAGTACGCTTAGAAATGGATGCTCAGTTGAATTATTCATACAAGATCAATTCGCAACGTCTATATGAAACGGAATTTATGAGTCAACTTACATCTTAAAAAGACAGTCTCTTTATCTCTGTAAGAAGAAAAATTTGAGAAGCCAAGATGTATACAATGTAGTCCCCTCCACTGTAGACAATGGAGGGGACTACAATACTCGGTAGTTGGTTTCTGTTTTAATGCAATCTTGAAATAATCACGGAATTTAACATCATGCATACGCTTACCATCCCCATATCGGAGACACAAAAACAAATAACCAAACGTTACCACAAACAAAATTACGGTAAAAAACAGCAAAATGAACCGCAGTACCTACAATAAACTGTGTTGCCTGTAATGTATAATTAATTATGAATATCTATTGTATCCGATCGGATACAACAGACATTAGTTGTTGAATTAGTTCCCTTAGACTATTTTTGGTTAAACTTAGTTTTTTTTCAGTCACAAGCAGTGGGTGATGTGTATTTCATTATACCCCTTGAATCCTCTACATCGTATAATGTGCTCTCTTGCTTTTTTACATTTGGTCAGAGTCTACTCAAACAATCTGGCTCCCCAGTGGACACTGCCAATATGTAAATAGCCTCTTTGATAGTCATGCATTCATGATTGATAATACTGGGTATTTCTTATCTTAGCATCTCCTGGAAAACTTTCAGGGACTCATGAGTTAACACTTTGTCTTCTTCTTTTTTGGCCTTTAAAACTCCTAGTTGTGTGTAGCCGACAACCATGTATGCCAAGCCCTTTGTAGGCCAGGTCCAGTTGGGTTGGATGTTGTCTGGATTTGTTTGCAGCATGAAGTAGCCAGTCTCACACAAAGTGAGACACTATAGGTTTTAACAACTTTAGATCACATACAAAATACTGCCAGAATACAAATAGTTCATTACAGAGAAGTATTAACTGTTTTGTGACGTAATTATGGGCTAGTTGAGACGTACTCTGTGGATCCTTAGATATAGCCAGTATGATTTAGTTTCATGTAATTACATTGATTCTAAGTAGAAGCCTGCGCTACCACCAGCTGTATTCTTGTAGACTGTGCAGAGAATTAAATCTTTCCATCCTCAGTTGTTCATTAAAAGTAATAATTTTCTGGATGAAAAAGTGTTAAAGTAATCATTAGGACAGTGGATAAACGTGTCTGGACCTGAACAAGTAAATGTAGCAGTTAGCACATGGTCAAAGTAATAAGTGTCTGGATAAGAAGGAGTTACAGTAACAGCTGTCTCGGACTGAGGAGTTAAAGTAATAATTGTCTAGATGAGAAGGAGTTACAGTAACAACTGTCTGGGGCTGAGGAGTTAAAGTAATAACTGTCTGAGAGAATTGAGGGGTTTAAGGAATAAGTGTCTGGATGAGGAGTTACAGTAACAGCTGTCTCGGACTGAGGAGTTAAAGTAATAATTGTCTAGATGAGGAGTTACAGTAACAACTGTCTGGGGCTGAGGAGTTAAAGTAATAACTATCTGAGAGAATTGAAGGAGTTAAAGTAATAAGTGTCTGGATGAGGAGTTAAGTAACAGCTGTCTCGGACTGAGGAGTTAAAGTAATAATTGTCTAGATGAGAAGGAGTTACAGTAACAATTGTCTAGGGCTGAGGCGTTAAAGTAATAACTGTCTGGGACTAAACGAGTAAAAGTAATAACTGTCTGGGGGAACTGAAGGAGTTAAAGTAACAGCTGTCTGGGACTAAACGAGTGAAAGTAATAACTGTCTGGGGGAACTGAAGGAGTTATAGTAACAACTGTCTGGGACTGAAGGAGTTAATGTAACAACTGTCTGAGACTGAAGGAGTTAAAGTAACTGGAACATCAGAAATTTAAGTAACAGCTAGTACATAAACATTAAAAATAACAGCTAGGATAGACCCCCGCCCCCTCCCCCCAAAAGAACAGATGTTGTAGCAGGAACGTGTTGTGGCTATGTGAAGTGTTGTAGCAGGGACATGTTGTGGCTAGGTGAAGTGTTGGGACCTTCACATTTGTGTAGGAGTGAGTGCACGCAGGAACATGTTGTGGCTATGTGAAGTGTTGGGACCTTCACATTTGTGTAGGAGTGAGTGCACGCAGGAACATGCTGTGGCTATGTGAAGTGTTGGGACCTTCACATTTGTGTAGGAGTGAGTGCACGCAGGAACATGTGGCTATGTGAAGTGTTGTAGCAGGGACATGCTGTGGCTAGGTGAAGTGTTGTAACAGGAACATGTTGGGGCTAGGTGAAGTGTTGTAACAGGAACATGTTGTGGCTAGGTGAAGTGTTGTAACAGGAACATGTTGTGGCTATGTGAAGTGTTGTAACAGGAACATGGTGTGGCTAGGTGAAGTGTTGTAGCAAGATCATGTTGTGGCTATGTGAAGTGTTGTAGCAGGGACATGCTGTGGCTAGGTGAAGTGTTGTAACAGGAACATGGTGTGGCTAGGTGAAGTGTTGGGACCTTCACATGTGTGTAGGAGTGAGTGCACGCAAGAACATGCTGTGGCTAAGTGAAGTGTTGAGACCTACACATTTGTGTGGGAGTGAGTGCATGCAGGAAAAGGTAGTATTTCCCTCCCATAGAGATTGATGAGAGCTGAACCTCATCCGACTATGCTCATGCTATTCTTAGCGTAATGTTCTAAAGCTACGTAACAACTGTCTGTGAGTAGAGAAGTTCAGAAAACTGCTGGAGTTTCAGTTATCTTCTTCTTCTTCTGCGTTCATCCGGAGTTTCTTTTTTCGGACGTGATTGCGTTGTGCCTGTTTACAGCAGAGCTGCGTTCTTGCGCCGTTAGGCCGACACATCCGACTTCTGTGGGCATTTGTTGACCGGGTTAACCTTCCCAGGGGAGTGTCAGTTATAATAGGGGTCTCAACGTGTATCGAGTTGCTTGATACAGTCTTAGATTTGATTTTATCACTAGCACATCTTTTGAAAGCATTTACATATTTGATTGGTTAGTTTTTAATGGCTTCATTTACAATATTTATTTGAAACTGTTTTTCAACTGCTTTGACTATCTTTTTAATCAGTTAATATGTTTAGTTATAAACTGTTTGTGTTTTACTGTTGTTCTTGAATTTGATGATTCGTAATTTTCTGACTTATGCGTCACTCAATAAATCGTAAATAGTGTGTGCTTACTAGTCATGTCAAAGAGTATCTTGGCTGTCAAAGAAGAATTATTCTGTCTTTGTGTGCCCTGTTTTGCTTGTAAACTTACTCTTGTAAAAAAAATGTGCAAATTACTGTTTGTTAGTTCCATTGCATATTGTATATTGTAATTACATTTTGTCATATCATTAATATTAATATGTGAATGATTTCACCGAAGACTTAGCATGAGTTGCCAGTTTGTTTTTTAAAGTTGTGTTATAAAAAATATGTGTTGGCCATTAGATTTAGACTTATTTAGATCTGCTTTAGAATATATTGAAACATGTTATTTGTACTTTACTATAGCAATTTCTGCTTCTACTGATAATTCTAGTGTCATAGTTTCCTTTCTGAAGCTTTAAAATAATAAATGCCTGGATCAGAGGGAGGTAAAAAATAACTAGAACAGAAGTAGTTAAAGTCATCCATCCATCCATCCACCACGTGCCATGCCGATAAGCGTGGGTGGTCATGTTCTGCCATCTCACTCGATCACCAGGATCGTGGATTAGCTCTGTGTCCTTGTCTCGACCACGCCATGTGTCCAAGCCATCCAGGTATTTACTTCTCAGTCTTCCCCATGGTCACTTTCCTTCGATCTTGCCAGTTGTCACCAAGATCTCCAAGTAATTTCTTCTCATAACATGCCCAAAAGATTTTGACTGTTTACGATCTTCATTTGTTTCTTGAAGGACTTGTTCATTGGTTTTTCTGTCTGTCCATGGTATTCTTTGCGTTTTCCTCAGAAACCACATTTCCACAACCATCAGATGTTTTTCAGCTTGTCTGCTCATTATCCACGCATCACATCCATATAAAAGTGCAGGTTCTATGTAGCATATCAGCACTCTTTTTCTCACTGCAAAGGAAATTTTTTAATTGATCAGTATGTTTTTCATCTTGCTTTCACCACGGCGATTCTTGTTCTAATCTCTTCAAGGCATCTCCCATCAGATGTTATGACTGTTCTGAGATAGTTGTACCAATTCATTTCTTTAATAATATTCACATTTACTTGTATATTACATTGTGGTATTTCCTCCTTCTTAGTGATGACCATAATCTGTGTCTTCTTACAATTTAATTCTAACCCTCGTTGTTCACTGTGTGCAACAACCACATCTACTAAATGTTGCAGGTCCTGCTCATTTCCTGCAATCAATACTGTATCATGTGCATATCTAATGTTATAGATGTTGTGTCCCCCAATGATGATTCCTTTCATATTGTCAGCCTAAAATGGGCAACAGGGAATTTTATGGGAAATAAAGGTGGATGTACCTCATCCAGTAGAAAGCTTTCGTTGCAAAATCACACTAATCATGGGAGGCAGAAGAGGAAGAAGTTAATGACTAATAAAGGCTAACGAGGAATTAAGGTAACAACTAGTTCAGAGTGAGGTAGTGACAACTCTCATGGACACAGGGAGTTATGGTAACAACTAGTTCAGAGTGAGGTAGTGACAACTCTCATGGACACAGGGAGTTATGGTAACAACTAGTTCAGAGTGAGGTAATGACAACTCTCATGGACACAGGGAGTTATGGTAACAACTAGTTCAGAGTGAGGTAGTGACAACTCTTATGGACACAGGAAGTTATGGTGACAACTAGTTCAGAGTGAGGTAGTGACAACTCTCATGGACACAGGAAGTTATGGTAACAACTAGTTCAGAGTGAGGTAGTGACAACTCTCATGGACACAGGGAGTTATTGTAATAACTAGTTCAGAGTGAGGTACTGACAACTCTCATGGACACAGGGAGTTATTGTAACAACTAGTTCAGAGTGAGGTAGTGACAACTCTCATGGACACAGGGAGTTATTGTAACAACTAGTTCAGAGTGAGGTAGTGACAACTCTCATGGACACAGGGAGTTATTGTAACAACTAGTTCAGAGTGAGGTAGTGACAACTCTTATGGACACAGGGAGTTATTGTAACAACTAGTTCAGAGTGAGGTAGTGACAACTCTCATGGACACAGGGAGTTATTGTAACAACTAGTTCAGAGTGAGGTAGTGACAACTCTCATGGACACAGGGAGTTATGGTAACAACTAGTTCAGAGTGAGGTAGTGACAACTCTCATGGACACAGGGAGTTAGATAACAACTAGTGAAAACTAAATTACAGTGTTGCTATTCTGAGCTTCCCTTTCCAGTCTTGGTAACACCCAAACGGAACCTCCTGAGTCGTCTTGGTAACACCCAAACGGAACCTCCTGAGTCGTCTTGTATGCCACGCATGGTAGGCTACCGTTTGTTGCTTCCCCTTAGGGTCTTATAACACCCAGCTTTTAGAGCCTACATTGCCACAGATGCAATCTGCTTCCATCGTTGTGCGCCTCACTCCACTTGTTCATGCTCAACCAGTTCATGGCTGAATGATCAACATCAATCATTGCAAGGATGACACCTCCATCAACATCAATCATTGCAAGGATGACACCTCCATCAACATCAATCATTGCAAGGATACCACCTTCAACATCAGTCACTGCACAAATGACATATCCATCAACATCAATCATTGCCAGGATGACACCTACTTCAACATCGATCATTGCAAGGATGACACATCCACCAACATCAATCATTACAAGGATGACACCATCAACATCAATCATTGCACAGGTGACACATCCATCAACATCAATCACTGCAATAATGACACCTCCATCAACATCAATCATTGCAAGGATGACACCTTCAATATCAATCATTGCACGGATGACACATCCATCAACATCAATCATTGCAAGGATGACACCTCCATCAACATCAATCATTGCAAGGATGCTGACACCTCAATCAATACCAAACTGATAGTTTGTGTGGGGTATGTAAGGCATGTGTGGGGTGTGTAAGGCATGTGTGGCGTGTGTAAGGCATGTGTGGCGTGTGTAAGGCATGTGTGGCGTGTGTAAGGCATGTGTGGGGTGTGTAAGGTATGTGTGGGTGTATGTAAGATAGAGGACTCTTCCCCACCTGGAGGTTTATTGGGTATATGGTGTTACTCCTACATATTTATACATCAATCGGCACTCTATGGGTGATGTGGTTAATATGACACCTTTATGTGACAGGAAAGGTCCTGTATTCTATTTCCCTGGGATGGTTAACCCGGTCAACAAATGCCAGCAGAAGTCGGATGTGTCGGCCTAACGGCGCAAGAACGCAGCTCTGCTGTAAACAGGCACAACGCAGTCACATCCGGAAAAAAAAATTCTGGATGAACAAAGAAGAAGAAGAAGTATTCTATTTTAGTCTTGGTCAGCCTGGCAGCCTGGGTCAATTTTACAATCTACCTTGCTGGGAATTTGAACACTCGGCCACTAGGCTAGCCGGCCAGGGCACTAGCCACTGCAGTGCCTTGTCTTCCACACATTTCTGTTGATAATCTGCTTGGCACTGAACCAAGATTTCTTTGGAAGCACATCATAAAAGAAGTGCAGATATCCAGACTGCAAACTGTCCAGGAATCCCGTGCAGATATCCAGACTGCAAACTGTCCAGGAATCCCGTGCAGATATCCAGACTGCAAACTGTCCAGGAATCCCGTGCAGATATCCAGACTGCAAACTGTCCAGGAATCCCGTGCAGATATCCAGACTGCAAACTGTCCAGGAATCCCGTGCAGATATCCAGACTGCAAACTGTCCAGGAATCCCGTGCAGATATCCAGACTGCAAACTGTCCAGGAATCCCGTGCAGATATCCAGACTGCAAACTGTCCAGGAATCCCGTGCAGATATCCAGACTGCAAACTGTCCAGGAATCCCGTGCAGATATCCAGACTGCAAACTGTCCAGGAATCCCGTGCAGATATCCAGACTGCAAACTGTCCAGGAATCCCGTGCAGATATCCAGACTGCAAACTGTCCAGGAATCCCGTGCAGATATCCAGACTGCAAACTGTCCAGGAATCCCATGCAGATATCCAGACTGCAAACTGTCCAGGAATCCCGTGCAGATATCCAGACTGCAAACTGTCCAGGAATCCCGTGCAGATATCCAGACTGCAAACTGTCCAGGAATCCCGTGCAGATATCCAGACTGCAAACTGTCCAGGAATCCTGTGCAGATATCCAGACTGCAAACTGTCCAGGAATCCCGTGCAGATATCCAGACTGCAAACTGTCCAGGAATCCCGTGCAGATATCCAGACTGCAAACTGTCCAGGAATCCCGTGCAGATATCCAGACTGCAAACTGTCCAGGAATCCTGTGCAGATATCCAGACTGCAAACTGTCCAGGAATCCCGTGCAGATATCCAGACTGCAAACTGTCCAGGAATCCCACTTACAAGACATGAAGGTGTACTGGGTATCTGGTGGTAGTCCTACATTTTGTGGCCAATCAGCACATAAGGGGTCAGATATTAGTACCATATGCTAGCTACTATTACTTTCCTATTACTTTCAATGAGCATGCTCAAGTGGATAGAGAAGGGGTGGATCCAAAGAGAATTGTTTCTGTCTCTGGAGCGGTCTCGGCTGGCAAAGATTAGTTTCATCTTTGTGCCAGGGCATGCGGGAGTACAAGGAAATGAGCTGGCTGACAAGCTCGCAGGTAAGGCTACTGTGGAGAGTGGACACGCCATGGACCAGGCTGACATTCTCTGAATGCTCTACAAGAAGTAAGACTTTTGCGAGAACCAAGTGATGACTGTGAATCTACAACCATGGCCAGACTGTGAGAACAGCAAATTAAAAGAGGTGGTGGTCAAACAAGAACACTGCGCAGGAAGCCAAAGAAGATTGATAAACCAACACAGAACTGGTGTTGTTAGTCGCTACGCGCTGCGGGGTTTGCTGAGGAGGGGATCCGAGCGCTTATGGACTGAATGGTTCGATGTGCAATGTCTGTCTGTCTGTCTGTGTGTGGGTGGGGAGATGTGTGTAGGTGGGGGATGTGTGGGTTGGGGAATGTATCTGTGCTTGGGGTTTGGGTGGATGGGATGTGTGGTGGGTGGGAGGTGTTTGTGGATGGGGAGATGTGTAGGTGTAGGGATGTAGTGGATGGGTGGGGGTATGTATGTGCGTCAGAGTTGTGTGTGTGCTTGGGTGGGGGAGTTGGAGTGAATGGGGGATGTGTGGGTGGGTGGTGGATGTGTCTCATAACATAGTAATATGCGTTGTTTATGTTTACAAAATTCATTTGACAATGTTTTTTCCTATGCACTGTTGATGAAAGAAAGATGAGTGATTGGAAGAGCCGAATGTAAGAAGGGCCTGCGTGCCCAATTTGTTACCCTTTGAAAATAAAGTCTGTTCGTTCGTTCCTAGAGGAATCCATGTACTGAGACCCCACAGCCGTACACCAACTTTACTGGGGATTGATGGGTTGGACAATACTCTGGAAGACTGAGTTGTATTTAACGTGTTTAGGTCCAATGCACTGGTGTACAACTCATTTTAGGAATTTCCTTTATAAGATTGAGGCTCATGTAGAGACTTTTATGTCTACCCAATACCAAAGTACCATCTCCTTGGGAATTGAGTTGCAGAGCTGTTTCCACTCTCTCCAAGCTCAGAAGCTAGTGGAGTATGCAGAAGGTGTACTGGAACTGTACATATGTGGAGAGGTATATTAGAATGTTATCAGGTCATGACTGAACACAGCATGTACATGCTGGCTGAGATCAGGCCTAGGTTTGTATATTTCCTACCCGCAGTGTAGGTGTTTCCTTGTCAACTGACTCGAACCGATGCCGAGAGGGAGGTCCACAACTGGGGATACAATCTATGACCAATGGCTGGTAGGTGAGTGAGTACGCTTACCACTACAGTACCACAGCTCCAAAACATGGGCCACAAGTAACACACTGGATAGTACAATCTGGCAGACTTTCTGTCTGGCCTCTGCAACTCAGTTGTTGAACAATCTGGCAGACTTTCTGTCTGGCCTCTGCAACTCACAGCTGATGAATTATAGTACCATCTGAAAGACTTTATGACTGACCTCTACAACTCATTTATAGTACAATCTGGAAAACTTTCTATCTGTCTGACCTCATAACTCAATTGTAGTACAATCTGGAAAACTTTCTGTCTGTCTGACCTCATAACTCAGTTGTGGTACATCTGGAAGACTTTCTGTCTGACCTCTACTACTCACAGCTGATGAATTATAGATGCTGTGTCTGAAAGATTTTGTGTCTGACCTCTACAACTCACAGCTGATGAATTATAGTACCGTCTGAAACATTTAGTGACTGATCTCTACAACTCACGGCTGATGAATTATAGACGGTACATCTGAAAGACTTTGTGACTGACCTCTACAACTCACAGCTGATGAATTATAGTACCGTCTGAAAGATTTTGTGTCTGACCTCTACAACTCACAGCTGATGAATTATAGTACCGTCTGAAAGACTTTGTGACTGACCTCAACAACTCACAGCTGATGAATTATAGTACCGTCTGAAAGATTTTGTGTCTGACCTCTACAACTCACAGCTGATGAATTATAGACGGTACGTCTGAAAGACTTTGTGTCTGACCTCTACAACTCACAGCTGATGAATTATAGACGGTACATCTGAAAGACATTGTGACTGACCTCTACAACTCACAGCTGATGAATTATAGACGCTACATCTGAAAGACTTTGTGTCTGACCTCTACAAGTCACAGCTGATGAATTATAGACGGTACGTCTGAAAGACTTTGTGACTGACTTCTACAACTCACAGCTGATGAATTATAGTACCGTCTGAAAGACTTTGTGACTGACTTCTACAACTCACAGCTGATGAATTATAGTACCGTCTGAAAGACCTTGTGACTGACTTCTACAACTCACAGAAGTTATAGTACAGTCTGAAAGACTTTTTGAGTTGTAAAACAGTCTAACAAATTTCTGTCTGCCCTCAACAATTCACAGTTGAGTTGTATTGACTAACACAATAAACTTATTACATTTTATACAAAGTAAAATAAAAAATGACGTTTCTTGTTGCCAGGAGTATTGTGGCCAGGCTAAAGGTTAAAGGTTGCAGTGCAGTGCTAAGATTATTATTTCATTTCTCACAAATACAAAAACCTTTAGATTACGAGAGATTAGAACCCTAGACTCCAGACTGAGACCGTGACCTCACCAGTGCATCAATCATCCTCTGCTAATACAGAATTAAGATTATTTCAAGATCGCGTTAATACAAGAAGCGATTACTTGATAATGTTTTTCCTTCCATACTTTATGGTTCTGTACTACTAGCCCTTCTTAAATTTGTTTTATAACGTAAGTAGACCCGCAAATCACATTCTATCTAGGCTTGTTCTAGTATGTTTTATTAAATTTAGCTTCCATTTTTACGTATGTGGGGGGTGGGGATGGGGGAGGGGTTAATTTATAGGGGAGAATGACATTCTGAACATATGATGAAGGGGTGCATGGGTCACAAAATGTTGAGAACCACTGCTCTAGACAGATTCCACACAAGGTCATGGCTCTGTCTACCCGAGAGTAGATTTTCCTTCCCAACAATTGTGCCAGGGGAGCAGCCTTAAGGACTACTCATTACAATTTCCAACTACTATGGGATTTTTACGGGAATTGTCAACATAAGCAATGCTTGTAAAATATATGTTGTACACTAATAATTCTTTTCAATTGATATTACTATGTGGAAAAATATTTTCCCACACTGCTAAAGGAAAATTGTATGAACTAAGAACTCAAGAGTCTCAAGCACTTCCTGTCACGACAGTTGCAAAGAAGTTTTTTTTTAACTTTACCTCTGATAGACCAAAATGTTTGCCAAACTAGAATTTAAATATGTAACAAACTGGCACCCAAAGAAGTATATCAACTAAGTCTTAGCTGTTAGTTAATAGTATAAAGACATCAACATCTTGGCTTATGATGTTAGAACTTAATAGATTCGTGTTTACTGTACAAATGCAAAAAAAAAGAAAGAGACCATTTCATGCTTGTTAAATAAACATTTTTTGTAAAATAAAATGGTATTTAGTTTGTTTCATTGGCTTCACTACTTACTGGTGATAATTACATATGACACAAAATGAATATTTGAATAAGATCAAGTTCTCTTTATTTGTAATCACTTGATAACATCAAGTTCTCTTTATTTGTAATCACTTGATAACATCCAGTTCTCTTTATTTGTAATCACTTGATAACATCAAGTTCTCTTTATTTGTAATCACTTGATAACATCAAGTTCTCTTTATTTGTAATCACTTGATAACATCCAGTTCTCTTTATTTGTAATCACTTGATAACATCAAGTTCTCTTTATTTGTAATCACTTGATAACATCCAGTTCTCTTTATTTGTAATCACTTGATAACATCAAGTTCTCTTTGTAATCACCTGATAACATCAAGTTATCTTTACCTGTAATCATTTGATAACATCAAGTTCTCTTTATGTGTAACAAACTGACACCCTAAGTAGGAAATCAAGCCCTGAAGCAAGAACCAGCTATGGATTTGTGAATGTTAGCACCACCACATTCTGTAAACCTGTATCCATGGAGGAATAGGTGGCCAATCTGTCCCTCTCTTCCGGACGAGCGCAGGCATCCACCCCTTGTCCGACCAGGCTCATGACATGAGCAGCACAATCTGGCAACAATGACATAAATGCGCCCACTAATCATTTGTATGTGAACATCTAATACTAACGCTGGAAATGTCTCTTGCCTCCTGACTTGCTGACCAGCCTGACATCTGAGACAACCATATCGTGTGTGACAGCCTTACACATGTCATAGATAGTTAGCGCAGCAATGCTAACGGCCGTCAATGCCTCCATCTCCACGCCTGTCACGCCAATGGTTCTGACTAATGACGTGATGTCAACAGAGTGGCATTTCTCATTCAAAACACAAGCCACATCCACTTTTGTTAGATTTATATTATGGCACAATGGGATCAGGTGCGCTGTTTGTTTAGCTGCAGTAATGCCTGCAATCTGAGCAACAGTTAAAACATCTCCTTTCTTCATTTTGTTGTCCTTCACCAGTCTGGCAGCTTCAGGTCCCAAATAGATCTTTCCCTCAGCTCGAGCCTCTCTAAGTGTTGTTGTTTTGTCTCCGACATCCACCATCACTGCTTTCCCATCTGTATCTATATGAGTTAGCCTTATTTCAGACTCTTCTCTATCTTTCTCATCTGATTTTGTTAGCTTACTGTACATTTTTGCATAGCTATCAAACGTTTGTGCTGTTTTTTCATCTTGTTTACTGTGGCTGCCATTTTGTATTTTCCCATTCATGAGGTTAAAATAAAGTTTGGCATAAATATTATGGGTGTCATCATTGTTTTCATTAAACACAGGATTGAACTGTGTGGTTTCTTTAGAATCTTCATAACTTGCACCATTCCTCACATCAACATTGTTATCTTGATTAACACAGGAAGAATCTAATGAGAATGGTTCATTGCTGCCACAATTGTCTTCCTTAGCTATGTGCTTACCATAAACTTCATCATGTAACTCTCCATTACTAACTGACCTTTCTGATGTCTTGTCCAAGGTCACATTACTTATCCCCAGAGAGCTGTTACTTAAGGTAGATGATAATGCTTGTGATGAAAGTGAGAAATAAGATGCAAGCATCTGAGATCCACATCTGATGAAATATCTGTGTGAAGATAACGATAACAATGATGATGTTGAAACATGTAACATTTGATAATTTCTAACTGATGAATGTCCACAATTCCTGGTGCTTAGTAAGTTCCTTGAAGGGTGGATCATATTCTGACAAACATGGAACGGTGCGGAAACATTCTGACAATCGGACGATCTCTGTACACCTGAGGCCAGAGATATGTTAGCTTGTAGACATTTTCTTATTTGTGTCTTTGTCTGGGAACTGCTCAGCATTTTACCTGAAGACACAGATCATATGTTTGTTTGATTTATCAGAAGAGTTATAAAAAAGAAATATAACTGAAATAGTATAATTGAAACATTATTATTGTATTATTATATTATTATACTTCCAGTCGCCAACATGGCGGTTAGGCGTTGAACCGTTAAGGCCTGTGACGTGTTTTTGCTTGCAACTATGGTTTGCAATTGCATTTTCCTCATGTTGGACTGGTAGTACATGGTTCCGTCGCCCTGCTACTGAGTTAGTGCATGGACGACACTGTGAACTGTGAAATTCGTGGGGAATGCTTTTACATCTGTCCTGTACAGTGACCTGCATGTTCGGAACAATGGCTACCGGCTGTTGCTGAATAGACTGATTTGCCTTTTCGGTTCACGAGTGCATTTTTCAGGAGACTCCTGGGAGTCGGCGCTGAAGCTGCGGAGTTTGTGCTTTATGCGACACTTTCTGCAGGTCGCCCCGTGGTAAAAGACCAAGCTATGTGAGAAAACCCGGGTCAATGAGATCTTTCTGGTGACTGCCGAGTCCATCGACGATGAACTGTGGTTTTCGTGGATTAATCTTGTGTTAGCATTCTGGCAGCGGCATTATGCACAGTGTACCTGTGCGGGCTGTTGGATTTCCAAGACTCCTGCCTATTCCACTTTTCACATTGGACAGTGGGGAGCATTTTGTGTGATATTCACTGGCACAGGAACGGAGCATAATGGGGACGACCCGTTGCCATGAAGTTGGAACTTCGACTAACTAACTAACTAACTATTGTATTATTGAAACATATCACTGAAACAAAATCATTGAAACATATCAATGAAACAAAATCATTGAAACAATATCACTGAAACAGTATTATTGAAACAGTATCACTGAAATAATATTACTGAAACAATAGCACTGAAATATTATTATTGAAACAGTATCACCAAAACATTATTATTGAAACAGTATCACTGAAACAACATCATTTAAACAGTATTAGTGAAATAATATCATTGAAAAAATATCACTGAACCAGTATTACTGTATCGCTGAAACAGTATCACTGAACCAGTATTATTGTATCATTGAAACAGTATCTTTGAAACAATATCACTGAAACAGTATCATTAAAACAGTATCACTGAACCAGTATTATTGTATCATTGAAACAGTATTGAAAACGTATAATTGAACCAGTATTATCTCCCCTGATGTGTCTCCACCTTGCCGTGGTGGGGGGGGGGGGGGCTTGCGTGTCTCATTGACCCCATGTGCTATGTCGATGGATCAAAACTACATATCGGACAGCATATGGGATAGGGGCCAGACTAAGCGAGACATAACCTGCTGCTCTGCAGGTAGACAGGATAGCAGTCAAAAGTTTAAATCGGGCGCACGAAGGCAGAAGTTCTTGGTCCGGATACATACTCTAAGACTCTCTGTTGAGGGTTGTGGCTGAACGCCTCTAAGCCATAAACCCTCGGATGTGAGAGCCGGGCCGATACCTACCTACTGAAAAATGGAGGTGAGATTCTGTGCATGCTACATGCCCAGTTCAGATACTTGCCCGAAGGCTCTCAGCTGGGGGATATGAGGGATCCCCGGATGAGAGGGCCTGGCCATTTCTCGCTCACTTCTGCACGGAGGTAAGGTGCTGAGCCGGCAGCACATGTAGTCTACCTCGTGAGCGAGTACTAAAAGGTAAAAGAAGTGCCCCAGTCGAATGAAATGGTTACGAAAACTGTCTGTATCTAACTCATAGAGAGTCTAGACAAAGGTGGAAAAACGTCTCAATAACACGAAATCCATTGCGTGGTCCGAAGTCCAAAGCGAAAGCTTACCTAGTGGATGTCGCCCGCATACTGACCATTCCTGATTTGTGCTTTAGCAACCAGTGGCAATCGAAATGCCCAACACATGGAAGTGAAGAATTAAAGCAGCCATGAGCAGGACATGGCAAATCCTCGGGTGAGCCCTGTCTCAGAGCAATATGTGCCGGCTCTGCAATTATGGAAGCCTCCTTGGATAGCGGGAGAATGCTCATGGTCTGCCCCTGCCTTCCCTTGAGGGTTGACCGTGATGTCATTGACCGTTCTACTTTGACCAGCTGAGATGTGGGTGACACCACAGCACTAACAGTCTGTCTCTCGAAACCCCGGGAAGGCAAACCCGTAAAAATGCCTGCTGAAGTCGGATGTGCTGGCCTATGGGTGCAAATAAATCAGGCACAATGCAAAAAACGTCCGAGTGAAATGTCTTTCGTGCTAGGAACAGCTCTGACTAACTAGTTTTCCAAATAGCTCGTGTCCGGAAAAGCTCTGACTAGCTAGTTTCCGAATGTTCATTATACCCGGAACAGCTCTGACGGGCACATCGACAAGCACATGTCTGAATCGAAAACTCGCTGAGTGAATACTGTCTGCAGACCGGTCTGGTCAGTGCGTGAAAGGCTCGTGGTGAACGATATGCCCAATATATCGAAGTGAGGAATTAAAGCAGCCATGAGCAGGACGTGACGATTCCCTCTGTGAGCCAGCACTAGGGCGCTATGTGACGGCTCTGCAACTATGGAAGCCACCCTGAATGGCGGAAAATGCCATGGACTGATCGTAAAGCATTCAACCGTTCCAACTTGACAAGCTGTGATATGGACAGCACCAGAAAAGTGAGCATCTCCCAAGAATGCAACCTGGTCAAAAATGCACGCTAAAGTTGGATGTGTTGGCCTACGGGTTTCAGCCCAAGGGCGCATAACTTAGACACACTGCAATCACATCTGAAAAAACACTCCAGATGAACGCAAAGAAGAAGAAGAAGAACCAGTATTATTGTATCACTGAAACAATATCATTGAAACAATATCATTGAAACAGTGTCATTGAAACAATATCACTGAAACAATAAGTTATTTCAATCATATTTAATTTGCTTGAAGTATTTCATGAAAAGTGTCACAAGAATAAGTACAATTTAAATGTTCTCAGAACGTCTACAATCATTTGGTACACATTGTACAAGGCTGGATCGACCTCAGAGCCCAACTTTTTGGGAAAAAGAAAATAACCCTGCAACTAAAGGAGATCAAACCCAGACCACTGTTGTTTGCTAACAAGTGCACTAAACAAAATGTTACTATACTCAAAGAAAAACCTCTATTCTGCTTCATTTCACCTTATGGGAGAGTGCATCACACCAAGTTATCCATGTCAAAAGACTGTCCAACTTCGGCAGAGATTTGTATCACTTTTACTTCACCTAGACAGATTCCATACAAGGTGACAGGATCCATCTACCTGAGGTGACGGGATCCATCTATCTGAGGTGACGGGATCCATCTACCTGAGGTGATGGGATCCATCTACCTGAGGTGACGGGATCCATCTACCTGAGGTGACGGGATCCATCTACCTGATGCACAATTTGTACATAGAACCCCCTGTTTTCCAACTACCATGTGATGTTTAAGGTGTACAATTTGTACACAGAACCTCCTGTTTTTCATCCAGGTCTGAGAAGGCTAAGGTATCTAATCTCACTACCGATCCATTATCTATTATCTATTATCTGGTAGCGTACTTGCCATGTGTGCTGTTGGTTTGTCGGTAATGCTATTTGTTCCATTTTTCACATAGGGCAGTGAGGAACATTTTGTATATTTATTGGCACAGGAACAGAGCATATTGGGGTGACCCTTTGCCATGAAGTTAGAACCACGACTAATGATTATTTAGTTGTATTTCTTCTCTTTCACAAACAGCCAGGCTGTACCAGACAGTGCCCCAGCTTACACCAACAGCCAGGCTGTACCAGACAGTGCCCCAGCTTACACCAACAGCCAGGCTGTACCAGACAGTGCCCCAGCTTACACCAACAGCCAGGCTGTGCCAGACAGTGCCCCAGCTTACACCAACAGCCAGGCTGTGCCAGACAGTGCCCCAGCTTATAACAATAGCCAGGCTGTACCAGACAGTGCCCCAGCTTATAACAATAGCCAGGCTGTACCAGACAGTGCTCCAGCTTACACCAACAGCCAGGCTGTACCAGACAGTGCCCCAGCTTACAACAACAGCCAGGCTGTATCAGACAGTGCCCCAGCTTACACCAACAGCCAGGCTATATATCAGACAGTGCCCCAGCTTACACCAACAGCCAGGCTGTATCAGACAGTGCCCCAGCTTACACCAACAGCCAGGCTGTATCAGACAGTGCCCCAGCTTACACCAACAGCCAGGCTGTATCAGACAGTGCCCCAGCTTACACCAACAGCCAGGCTGTACCAGACAGTGCCCCAGCTTATAACAATAGCCAGGCTGTACCAGACAGTGCCCCAGCTTACACCAACAGCCAGGCTGTACCAGACAGTACCCCAGCTTACACCAACAGCCAGGCTGTATCAGACAGTGCCCCAGCTTACACCAACAGCCAGGCTGTATCAGACAAAGCCCCAGCTTACACCAACAGCCAGGCTGTACCAGACAGTGCCCCAGCTTACACCAACAGCCAGGCTGTACCAGACAGTGCCCCAGCTTATAACAATAGCCAGGCTGTACCAGACAGTGCTCCAGCTTACACCAACAGCCAGGCTGTACCAGACAGTGCCCCAGCTTACACCAACAGCCAGGCTGTATCAGACAGTGCCCCAGCTTACACCAACAGCCAGGCTGTATCAGACAGTGCCCCAGCTTACACCAACAGCCAGGCTGTACCAGACAGTGCCCCAGCTTACACCAACAGCCAGGCTGTACCAGACAGTGCCCCAGCTTATAACAATAGCCAGGCTGTACCAGACAGTGCTCCAGCTTACACCAACAGCCAGACTGTACCAGACAGTACCCCAGCTTACACCAACAGCCAGGCTGTATCAGACAGTGCCCCAGCTTACACCAACAACCAGACTGTACCAGACAATGCCCGAGTTTACACCAACAGCCAGACAGTGCCCCAGCTTACACCAGGTCTCTGTTATGTGGCCAAGTGGTTAAGCTGCCTGCCTTGCACTCCAAAGGTTGTGGGTTCAATTCCAAACTCTGTTATTCGGGTCATAAGTGCAATTTCATCAGAGACTCCTGGGGGTCATTGCTGGAGCTACAGAGTTTGTGTTCTGTGCGATGTTTTTAGCAGGCCACCCTGCAGAAAGAGGCCGAGCCATATGGGATAAAACCCGGTGCAATGAAGTTGATCATCTCGCCTTTACATCCACTTTAACTGCCAGGTTTCTAGCTGCCTTCAGTTTGCTGTTCACAAAGTGGGATGTCATCCATCAACATGTGGACATAGACAGCCAACCTCTACAATTTGCTGTTCACAAAGTGGGATGTCATCCTGCAACATGTGGACGCAGACAGCCAACCTCTACAATTTGCTGTTCACAAAGTGGGATGTCATAATGCAACATGTGGACACAGACAGCCAATCTCTACAATTTGCTGTTCACAAAGTGGGATGTCATCCATCAACATGTGGACGCAGACAGCCAACCTCTACAATTTGCTGTTCACAAAGTGGGATGTCATCCTGCAACATGTGGACACTGACAGCAGCAGACAGCCAACCTCTACAATTTGCTGTTCACAAAGTGGGATGTCATCCTGCAACATGTGGATGCAGACAGCAGCAGACAGCCAACCTCTACAATTTGCTGTTCACAAAGTGGGATGTCATCCTGCAACATGTGGACACTGACAGCAGCAGACAGCCAACCTCTACAATTTGCTGTTCACAAAGTGGGATGTCATAATGCAACATGTGGACACAGACAGCCAATCTCTACAATTTGCTGTTCACAAACTGGGATGCCATCCTGCAACATGTGGATGCAGACAGCAGCAGACAGCCAACCTCTACAATTTGCTGTTCACAAAGTGGGATGTCATCCATCAACATGTGGAGACAGCAGCAGACAGCCAACCTGTACAATTTGCTGTTCACAAAGTGGGATGTCATCCTGCAACATGTGGACACTGACAGCAGCAGACAGCCAACCTCTACAATTAACTAACAGGAGAAGGGGTGACAGCGAGTCTCAGGTGCCGTAAAACCAGAAAAAAGGTGTAAGGTGGAGCACTGTCTGCTACAGCCTGACTGTTAGTGAAAGAGAAGAAATACAACAAGATGGCAGAAAGGTAGTGAGATCAACATAATCTCTTGGAGTACAACTGGGGTCACTGTTACTTCAAGAGATTATTGTGTAATTAATCATGTCTACAGGAAAGCTGTGGTAGCACAGTGGCTGTTGTAGCAGTGGCTGTTGTAGCACAGCGGCTGTTGTAGCACAGCAGCTGTTGTAGCACAGCAGCTGTTGTAACACAGTGGTAGGTGCAGTGGCTGTTGTAGCATGGTAGCATGGTAGCTGTGGTAGCACGGCAGCTGTTGTAGCACAGCCACTGTTGTAGCACAGCAGCTGTTGTAGCACAGTAGCTGTTGCAGCACAGTAGCTGTTGTAGCACAGTAGTTGTGGTAGCACAGTAGCTATGGTAGCATAGTGGCTGTTGTGCTTGCCTGCCAGCTCAGTGGTCATGAGTTTGAATCCTCACCAAGGCCAGGATTTGTTCTATTCCCCCGCATCCCCAGCCTGGAATGGGAACCAGGATATGTTCTGGGAAGTCAAGGCGGCTGCTGGTGGGACACTGACCCCATCAGCCTTCCATAGCCAACCCATCTATGCAAATCTAGAGTAGCACCATGTATCCAGGAAACAGTTCACGGCAAATGGAGACAAGGAATACAGAGAAAATCATCAACAGATACAATTAAAGCGTGGACAGGAATAGGTTAATTAGTTAGTCGACAGATCATCCTCATTACACATCAAACCATTCAGCCCATAAGTGCTCAGATCCCCTCCTCAGAAAATCCTGCAGCATGTCGCAACTCACAACACCAGTTCTGTGTTGGTTTATTAATCTTCTTTGGCTTCATAGTAGTGTTCATGTTTGGCCACACCTCTTTTAACAGGAAGACGTATTTCTACACTTGTGCTCTTTGCATGGCTTCGTTAGCTTTATTTCACCTACAGTCTACAGATGTTAAATAAACAACTCTCACACTTGCCTGCAAGTGGAAGCTTGTCCGGTCCACTGATGATCCCTGACTCTCCCAGCTCTTTGTCCGATTTCTGTTTCACACAATCCAGGGCAGGTAAACCCTGTTGTAAAAGTCAGATTTAAAATGGCAGTGTGGTCATAACAAAGGAGCACCATATACAAATGAAAAATAAAAACATGGCATACAAAGAGCAGCTGTGAGAGCAGAACACCTGTACAGCATGACATACAAACTCTGAAGAAAAACTATTTAAAGAGAGAATTAGTACAGATCAGATATTTTGTTTTTATAGCAATGCTCGCTGCAGTTAAGCTGGACCTACATCATCATCATGTGCTATGCGAGGTGGTACAAGCTAATGTCTGTCAAAAGCATCGCAGAGAGCACGTGGCTACAGCAACAACCCCAAGGAGTCTCTGGAAATAAACTGCACTGAAACTGACTAACAGTGTCAAAACACTAACCCATTACTATTGAGGTGGATAATTTATCCACTTTCCCAAGGACTAAAGTTTGAGGTCTGAAAAACCATGTTCCATCCCTCCTTGTCAGATTATTTCTGTTGTTTCAAATGTGTGAATAGTATAAGGAACGATAAATATGAACTATTAAGACTCTAACATACTTTCATCAAAGTCAGCACTTATGAACTTCAAAAGTAAGCAGAATACATTTTTATTTTGTCTTTGTAGGCACAAATAACAGGAGGACAAACATTAACAGAATGCAGTTTCAGTATTAAAGAGATGAATATTTGTTGCAAAGAATTCCCAATGGATGAACAGAGAGAGAACCTTTAGTCGACACTGGCTTCATTCCAGGACAAGCTCAGTCGGGACATAACAACCTCAAGCAGATTGTGTCTTCCTTTAACTCTGTCTGCCCAAGACACTTGTACTTTTAAAAGACATTATGGCTATGTCATGTCTGATGGAGTATTTTTTATTATTTTGAATTTACATATACACTAAAAGTTAACAGCAAGACATTTATATTGATAAAAGAACTATATAAAATAAAATCCAGGACACAACAAAACAAACTTGTTTTGCAAGTTACTCGCCACAAACACTGGTCTTTTGTCCTGAACACTTGAAAACAGCTACTCTCAGATATGACCTCGCGTCATTTGACAGTTAAACTCCATCTATCCTTAATTGTCACTATTAACTAATAAACATTTAAGTCTGGAGGAGTTACAATAACAGGACTGTGTGGCAGTAGGAGTTAAAATAACAACTGGAATAATCATTATCTCATCTCGTAACTCCAAATGTGAGTCATTGGAGTGTCATGGCGGAAGCATCAGCAGTCTCCCACTGTTCTCTATTCACAGCAAAGAGCACAAGTGTGGAAATATCACTTCCTGTTATTTTATTTGTCCAGGATTTTATCTACATTCCTTTTCTCCATTTGCCCTGAACTGATCTCTGGAGGATTAAATTTTAGAGGGTGTCATAACATGTGATATGACAAACCAGGGAAGCTGCCAACATCTTACCACTGAAAAAAATAGTTCATGATTACCTGCTTACATATTTACTTTGTCTTTAACATAGGCAATTATTTCGTGCTCCCCATAAAATATGCACAGAATGTTCCTGAAGCATTTGTATTCAGCCATTCTGTTTCTACAGTGAGAGTCCAACTTGGGATAGAGTAGGCTAATATACAAACTAGATGGGGCAGACATCATGAAGAAAAATATATCATCTATGGAGTAAAGAATAAATATTTGCTTGTTACTTGGTACAGAATGTGAGTTGAGTTGTGTTGAGTTGAGTTAAGACCTGACATCACTGCACTCAGGACATTCCCATATGTGCTCCGTCCCCTCATTCAACAGCCAGCAAAGAGTCATACTACTAATTGTTCACACCGCTATCTGATTTAAAGTTCTCCTGGTCTTCCCTCTCAGTTTTGAGATTCTTCCAGAACCCCTACTGATCCCCCGCAATCTCATTCTTTCCACTTACGAGTTCTCAGTCTGTTCCCCCGCCTTCTCCACTAGGTCCCACAAATGCGTGACCACCTCCCCCTTGTCCATGGCAATCTACCACCAAGAGGTGCATTCCCTGCCAGCCTATCAGCCTGTTCATTCCCCCGCATGGCCAGGGCAAAATGTGATCAATCAGTAATTTGAGGCTGATGTGTGGGAGTAACAAGACAAATATGTATTCTAGTGTCTGAAGTTCAGCTGGTGTCAAACTTTACATGGAAATGGAAACCAAGAAAATTAATATCAAAATAAATATGATTATTGTTTAAAAGACATGCATACACAAACAAACAAACAATAACAGATGTTATATATCTTATTTTTTAAATTTACCTGGATATTGCCAGTAGATATACAATACATCATCACACAAGTTCTTTGCAATCATGAAGACTTTCAATCCTAAGCCAATTCCTCTTCTCAAGCATTTTCATGTTCTTAGTGTTTTTAATATTCTGTGCCCCCTTTTGTCGCTTTGCAATTTTGTATGTGTAAATGATTACTACCGGCTCCGTGGCGAAGGAGTTACGGACGCAGTTCGCAATTCTCATACCGTGTTCAAAACACAGCTGTGGGCGATTTGGCAGCAGACCGACCGCCTTACGTTGGTTTTTCATGAAATGGTATGGGTGCCGGTCGTTCAGAAAGCAATGGCAAATTACTGAATGTAATCTTGCCCAGGAATCACACACAGCCAGAAAATGCTGGGTTGACTGCTACATTTTGTAAAGGATATGCAGCTAACTAAACACGATTATTTATGACATGATATTAAATACACCTTACCTTGTCTTCCACAAGATATTCTTCTGGTGAAGATAACATCTGTGTTTTTCCACCACCTAAACAGCTCCGCAAACCTGCTTGCAAAGAGCGATGACACAGCTGGCGTGAGGCAAACAGTAGCCCAGAATATGTGGTGAAATTACACATTTTTGTCTCAATCATTTTGTTAATTATTTTCTTATCAAAAAGTTGATACGGCAAATCCTTGATCAAGATTCTCTGACCTGCAAGTAAGGTACATAAGAGAATTTGTAATATTCGAAAAGTTGGTAATGTTCAATAAACTCATCATGAGTGAGGGATGAATGGAACAACAAATTTAAAGTTCAGTCACTTAAATGTGACTCTGTAAGCTGAAATTTTGCAACAGGCTAGTTGTTGGTAAAATAGAGGCAAACTATTATACCACACAAGAAAGTCATCTACAATAAACACTGAAGTCAGGCTGATTTATTCACAGGGCCAGACTAACAAAATATATCACTTTCTATACCAATGCTGGTGTTTCTGTGATGTGTGCTTTACAGGGTTTTCCCCACTGTTTTATTATTTATGATGAAGAATCAATGTCACTACACTCAAGATAGACTCATAAATGCTTAGTTTCTTTCAACAGAAGTCAAATGGTGTGAATGCTTTAGTGTTCCTTGTTGATCCCCCCCTACCCACCAACCAAAGATAAAAGGTATGGATGCCCATTGTCCCTACTAATATCCCATGAATGCATCACCCAAAAATAAACAGAAGTAGACGGAAAGCTTTACTGGAACACCGTCACAAGAAACGAAATGGACGTTGCGGCCAAAGCCTTTGTGAGCACACAAACAACAAACATACACCGATACAACTACATGAAAAACACTACATAAAAACATATATAAAAGTGACTTATCTGTGTCCTTGTTGTGGACTGGACACATGTGGTGGAATCCATGTGTGTGATTATAACAAAGCAGCTGAACCAGAAATGTGGTTGTGACAGGAGAGCAGAGGTCAAGGGGCTAAAGATCAATAACTCCATGAGCTTATGGGTTGCCACAGCAACATTATAGAAGAACAACAGGGGGAAAATAGGTGGGGAGGGAGAAGGAAAGGCACCCTACTGATCTCCCAGAAAAGGAGACAAAGGGTGTGGATGCTGACCATACTTGGTGCAAGCTGGTTAGCTACACATATGTTCTATGATAAATAAAATATACTTGACCTGTTGTCTCTAGACACCTGCTTCTCTATTCCATATCTAACTATGTGCCTCTCTCAGGTCAGCATTGTTTCTTTATGGTTCTTCTTCCTATGAACTGTATCCTCCACTGAAGCACCGGCCCTCAACCAATCCATGTCAAGCCATCTTATCTATTGCCATCACCTGCAGCTTCTTCCATGTCTTACCATATTATTCATCGCTGTCTCTTATTCTCTGTTCTGTGTGTGTTCAAGTCTCCCTGTTTTTTTTTAGCCTGTGGATTCCAGATGAGATACTTTCTAGTTATACAAGTATCAAGTATTCCCACTGTGTGTCCTACCTTTGTAGTTATACAATTATCAAGTGTTCTCACTGTGTGTCCTATCCAATGTTATACAATTATCAAGTGTTCTCACTGTGTGTCCTATCCAATGTTATACAGTTATCAAGTGTTCTCACTGTGTGTCCTATCCAATGTTATACAGTTATCAAGTGTTCTCACTGTGTGTCCTATCCAATGTTATACAGTTATCAAGTGTTCTCACTGTGTGTCCAATCTTTCTAGTTATACAAGCATCAAGTGTTCTCATTGTGTGTCCTACCTTTGTAGTTATACAATTATCAAGTGTTCTCACTGTGTGTCCTATCCAATGTTATACAGTTATCAAGTGTTCTCACTGTGTGTCCAATCTTTCTAGTTATACAAGCATCAAGTGTTCTCATTGTGTGTCCTATCTTTGTAGTTATACAATTATCAAGTGTTCTCACTGTGTGTCTTATCCAATGTCAGTGTCCTGAACTCACCTCTTGATTGGCTGGAATCTGTCTGGTTCTCTCCCTAAATTTCACATTAATAATTATGTAGTATCTACTTCTTCTTCTATGATCAATGTTTGCTATGCATCTATTCCGGCATAGATCACAAACAAACAGAATGGTTCACTTGAGGTCTTCACTGGTCCCCCAGAATTTGTCTCAAAGGATTGCTCCTGTGGACTACGAATTCCTTTCTCCATCTGTTGAAGTCAGGACAGTCTTACAAAACATGCTCTGGGATCCGCCCTGGTGCTTCAAGATTACTAGTGGCATAGTCAGCGAGACCCATTTGGTAAAAGTGAGCTCGGGGCCTACAATGTCCTTTTCTGAGTCTGAAGATTCTGGTCTGTACATTTCTGTCAAGCTCATTTATATTTCGTACTGGTCTTTGGTTTTGGTTTCCTTTCCTCCAGTTTGTCCTCACAGACTGCTTTAGTTGTGTTTTTTACCTCCCTAAAGTTCTAGGATGGATAGGACTGCTCAAAGTTTGTTGCATTTGCTAGCTCTGCTTTTTTATTACCAACGTACTGGTTTCCACTGCAGGACAAGTTCTGTTCTTGTAGACAGCATTCTAATGTCTTTTATTTCTTAGATAATATTGTCCTGTTTGGAGCAAGAGATGGCTTGGAGGTCTGGCTATGTGAAGGCAGGGGTTTTTTGGTTAGTTCTACTCGACTCCGTGGCGAAGGGGTTACAGACGCAGTTCGTAACCCTGCATACCGCATGTGAAACACGGCTGTGGGCGATTTGGCAGCAGACCGCCTTATGTTGGTGTTTTATGAACTGGTATAGATGCCCGTTGTTCAGAAAACAATGGCAAACTACTGAATGTAAACTTGCCCAGGAATCCCAAACAGCCAAAAAAATGCTGGGGTTGACTGCTACATCTTGTAAAGGATATGCAACTAACTTTTTTAACAACTCGACTATTTGGGGTCTCTACAGCTGTAAGAAAAGCAGTTGCTTCTGTCCTGAAGTTAGTTTAGATTCCTTCTGCCACTATAGAATGCATGTCTGAGTTTCTATTAAGATGTCAATTCCACTACCTTCCTTTTTTTGCAGTCTTTTCGGCAGAACCATCTGTAAACACTCATGTCCAGATGTTGGATGGATACTTTTCCCTGAGCAGGTAAAATGAAAGAACTCTTTGCCCTGACTTTGTCTGTTCATTTTTGGCGGTTATTTCTGGGACTTCCATGACTGTACTTGATAAATATATGCAGCTCATCCATGGTTCTGGTGTGTCATACCATTTTACTTCTTTTCTGCGCAGGAACTGATTAATGAATGTTTGTAGTTTATCATTGACTGTGTTATTCATTCTCCATGTTTCTGATATATACAGCCATACTGATTTACATTAAACATTTGTTTCTTTTTACCTTACCTTTAGACTTGTTCATGGTTGGTTAGATTTTGCAGATAACATTTTCTATTGGATGGAGTAGTCAGTCCCATATCAACCCTCTTACAGCATGCATGGTAGGTTATAATAACAGTAACAGCCCCAGTAACATTACAGCTGGCTGCAACATATTTGGTTTCTTCTTCTTCTTCTGCGTTCATCCAGAGTTTTTTTTTTTTTCCGGACGTGATTGTATTGTACCTGTTTACATCAGAGCTGAGTTCTTGCGCCGTTAGGCCGACACATCTGACTTCTGCGGGCATTTGTTGACCGGGTTAACCTTCCCGGGGATATTTGGCTTCATAATGACCAAGCCTTTCACGTGTACCCTTAAACATACAACTGAAGATGATGAAAATAACTACATTACAGTGTGTTATATTTATAGTTAGGGCTGGTTATGAGTTAATTTATTAGTACTGTGGATGTGTCAAAACTACGTCACCTGTTTAATTGCTCAGATTTAGAATTGAAACTAATAAAATGTGGTTATAATACCACGACAACTGTTAAAACAGATATGCCAAGAGATATTGTTATCAGCAGACAGAAATTACATAAGGTGAGCTGTTTGGAATGTATATGTTTACTGCTGACAAGCAATGAAAATATGGTGATATTTTGTTGTTGCATTCACTTGCTCTGAACTCAAGCGTAGTCCACACATGTGCTACTACTTCTAGTGCACAGGACTGATCATTACATGTGGATTAGCTTTTCCTATTACCAGTGTCCCTCATCATCAGGCGAACCCACTCTGGCTTCTCAGGTACTTGTTTACTTCCCCAAGTCAAGGACGAGAAGTCAGCATTTTAGTCCAACTGACCAGGGTAGGAGTAAACTGCCACTTCGGTATCAGCATATCGGAAGTTTAAGAGCAAGCGGCAAGCGCTCTTATTCATTCAGCCATGCTGACCTCTAAATGTGGTGATAACAGTTCAAAGAAGAACATTGGTCGGCAAAAACTACAGTGGTTAACCACCTTCTGGTTTGGAATGGACAGATCAACAAAAATCTGAGTACTAACCGCATGCCTTTATCCTATGGCAACATACAGGTGTGAAACTTGGACATTTAACAAATCAGTTGAAACGCACATATGTGCCTTTGAGTATATGTGTTACAGATAGAAAAGTAAAAAAGAGATCTACATACAGATCTATCCAAAAAAGACCCAATATTTAACAATATTGGTTATTCAGACAAATATAACATGAAAGAGATGTATAACATTATAACATTAACAGAGATGAGGTTCCTGAGATGAATGTTGCAAATTTCTTGGACTGCCAGAGTAACTAACAATGACTGCCTGAAAGAGGCTAATGAAACTGTAAAATTATATACAACAATAAGAAAGACAAAAATGTTTCTTTGGTCATGTGATGAGAAGACAGGCATTGGAGAACATCATGACAACTGGTAATATCAAGAGGAAGAGGCAGGCCAAGAGAAATGATGCTGGATGGATTCAGTCGGTGGCATGGAGGAATATCATCAGCAGAGTTGATCCAGAAAACCAGACCGAGATCTGTGGAGCCATGAACGCCTACGCCAGCTGGCAGGGGACTTGATGATGATGGTGATGAATGTTTGTGGTTTTTGTGTTTAAATTCACTACACATTGTTTTAAATAGATATCTGTGTTTAAAGTTGAGTTTTGTTGTAAAAATGGTAGTCCCATGGCAAGCAATGCCACTGAGGTGTGAAGTTACAGACATTAAATAAAATATTCTAGGCGATGACACATTGAGATGGGAGGTCAGCTCATTACCTCATCACCAAGTCTTCCCAGACAATGTCCAGACATTTCTGACAATTGTTTGATACCCATTCTTATGAGGCTGGGTCAGAAACAAGAACTGAACCCAACCACTATACTTATACCAGAATGTCTCCTAGTATTGAGTTATGTTGTACTATAAATTATTGTTTTCCACCAACACCTGACTCTATACTAAGTAGTAAGTAGCTGGAAGCGAGAACAGTAAAATTACAAAGTAGAATAGTAACATTACAAAGGGCAAAAAACAGTCAATTACTACATAGTAAACAGCCTAAGAAGTTACTAAATACTAGTAGTAAGAACTATTTTTGTTTATTAATTATTAACTGTCAAGTGAAATTTATCACATTAATGTTGCTGAAACCAACGTAAAGTGCATTTCAATTCAGTAATTGCACTGAAACTTTCACTTCTCGTTAAAGAAACAATGCCAAAAATTGAACTGAAACGTCGTCGACTTCTCATTAAGAAATCAGTGGCAAACTACTGACTGAACGTAACATGAAATTCAAATTGCCTTGTTTTGTAAATGTAAAAGTAAATCAACCTGTGATTGATCGCAACGTCCTGTAAACTGTAAAGGATATGCAGCATTGTGAAAATAATAATTAATATCATATATGCTAAATACTAGAGTAACAGTACAGTTGAGTACAGTAAGTAAGTGCAGTATTATTGAATCATAATAAAATAACGGAAAGATTCTACTATTGTATTGTTTTATTTTTAAACTATATCTATTTATGTTTATTGTTACAAGTGCAAAGCTGACTGTGTTGTTAATGTTAGTTACCGTTTCGAGTGTTTCGGCAGTTCAGTACTGTATTTTAAAATTACATTACTTAACAATCGACCTCAAAATCATGAAACGTGTAGTAGTTGTATAATGAATAATGAATTATTAAATTATGTATTCAAACGATAAATAAACCCTCTGTTATTGTTAATAAGTTTCCACGAACTTACTTATCTTGTCACTTAAATCTATGAGAGTGACACACTAAGTAAGTAGATAGTGTTCGCGAGGTAAAACAAATATGAAATATATTCCAACCCAATATATTCCCCGATTCTCGCACTCTGGTTTAGCCTCAACTGTTCCGGATACTAGACCAAAGAACGAAGCTAATGAACTGGTTTAATAACCTGCTTTTTTGTTAAGTTAACTCTTGGCACCTGCTGTGTTGTTAAGTTAACTCTTGGCACCTGCTATTTTGTTAAGTTAACTCTTGGCACTTGCTGTGTTGTTAAGTTAACTCTTGGCACCTGCTGTGTTAAGTTAACTCTTGGCACTTGCTGTGTTGTTAAGTTAACTCTTGGCACCTGCTGTGTTAAGTTAACTCTTGACACCTGCTGTGTTGTTAAGTTAACTCTTGGCACCTGCTGTGTTGTTAAGTTAATTATTGGCACCTGCTGTGTTAAGTTAACTCTTGGCACCTGCTGTGTTGTTAAGTTAACTCTTGGCACACTTCGCCCTAGCAGGCTCACGACATGGATAAATAAAGTTAACTCTTGGCACACTTCGCCCTAGAAAAACTCACGCCAACTGCAACGGCTGGCTTTTACACGGATAAATAACAAAAGTTAGTCGAAAGATCATCCTCATTGCACATAGAAGCATTCAGTTCATAAGTGCTCGGATCCCCTCCTCAGCAAATCCCGCAGCGTGTAGCGGCTAACGACGCCAGTTCTGTGTTGGTTTATCAATCTTCTTTGGCTTCCTGCGTAGTGTTCTTGTTTGGCTAAATATTTTGTAATAAAGCTTTATAAGCTAATATAAATTTGGATAAATAACAAAAGCAATTTCTTAGTCATTTTTTTATGTTGCATATCCCTTGCAGGATGTTGCAGTCAACACCAGTATTTTTCAGCTGCTGTTGATGTACTAGGCAAACATTACGTTCAGTAGTTTGCCATTGCTTTCTGAACGACCGGCTCCAATGCCAACACGCTATAACACAACGCGACACGGTCTGCTGCACAAATCGGTCGCGGCTGCGTTTCGAACGCCTGGTAAGCGGCTGACGAACTGCGCTCGCAAGCCTTTGGCCACGGAGAATGGTAATCAAATTTATTTATGTAAAACAATATTTTGCTTTAGTAGTAATACACGATTTACCTACATTTATAAATTTTTTTTTAAAATGTATTCTTCATTACATCCTCCTGTGAGATATGAACCTTATTTTAATTATATTAATATACCATTATACCACAGCCGACCTCCCTGGTCTAGGCGTTAGCGACTTTCTCCGTAATCCCGTACACTCTCGTGAGTAACGTGACGACGACGAGAATCGGTAGCGGTTCTAGCCGCGTCGGTAACTTAAGGGTATGTGAGCCGGTCGCTCAAAAAGCAATGGCAAACTACTGAGCGTAATCTTGCCAAGAAATCAACAATCTGAAAGATGCTGATGTTGACAGCGATATGCGAACCAAAAAAAAGTCAAGTAAAGTCCCCCTTTAGGCGCACTGATCATATGGACCTAGACTCCTATCTTGAACTTGAACAGACCAAACAGCATTCAGTAGTGCCGTTGTTGCCGAGGCAGTTGGCGCATTTTCTGTTATTGTTAGGCCTCCTGAAATCCTTGTCGATCTTTGCATGCTGGCACTGGCTGTAAGGATGAGGTCCAGAGCAGTATCTGCAAAACTCAACCTCACTATTGCAAGTGGCAAGGGTGTGCCAACACTTCTGACACTTAGAGCACTGCAGCACTCTCGGTATGTAGGCCTAGTGCTCTGAAACTTGGTCTCTCTTGACCAAGGGGAAGACCAAGAATTAAATACCTGGATGGCTTGGCCACATGGAAAGGTCGAGACAGAAACAGCTGATCCACGACTCTGGTGATCGAGTGAGATGGCAGAACACGACCGCCCACGCTTATCGGCATGGCACATAATGGACGGATGGCTGTCACTACAAACCCCGATCAGTACTTGTGGATGGATGAATGCACCACACTTTCCACCTGTGCTGTACACCCACAAATGTTTACTGCGGGATACCAAAAAAAAAAAAAAAAAATTGTGAAAAGTAGCATGTGAAATAACCTCACAACTATTGATTAGCATTCACAGAAGTAGAAGAAAGACGTATAGAGTAGAGAGCACACTAGATCATATAAAAAGTGAAAGCTATAGTGGCCACACTGGGATTTGAACGTGTGTTACTTCAACTAACGGCCATCTAGACAGATTGTGGTGTACAGTGTTGCCATTTTAGTGCTTTTCGCACTAAATTTAGTGCTTTTTCAAGTCATTTAGTGCGAAAAGTTTGCTTTTAGCGCGGCCGCGCAAATTTAGCACTTCACAAAATTTTTTGGGTGCTTTTTTGGGGGTGGGTAAAAATTACTTTAAAAATCATTTTGGGAACACTAAAAAGCCGAATTTGAACTGAAGCGAGGGAGTAAAACAGTCTTAGTACGTTACCGCGCAATATTCAACTAATTTAACTCCCTTTAATACGATTTAGCTGAAAGCGAACACCATCTTGCAGACAAGTCCAAACGTCAACACATTAGCTTGTAATCGAGTTCATAATTTTGTGGTGTCTACATTATCCTTTCATTTAAGCTTATTTGTGTTTCACCATGAGCAAGAAATATTGTCAACATTTCAGAGAACAGTGGCTCAGTGACACGAGATTTCAAAAATGGTTGTTAAAAGTAGAAAGGGATAATACTAAGTGTTTTTGCAAATATTGCAAATGTTCAATTGCAGCCAGGTTAAATTATATTGAGAGGCACAAGAATACAACGAAACATCAGAAAGCCGAACAACCATTCAGTACACAAAGGCAAACAACAATTGCATTTGACAAACTGAAAGATGATGTCAAAGAAACAGAAGGATGCATGTCTTTGATCATAGCTGGCCATTGTTCGCTTCGCGTTGTTGACCATGTAAGTGAGCTCTGCAAGGTACACTTTGGTGACAGCAAAGGTTGCAAGAACTTTAAGCTTAGGAGAACTAAGTGCAGAGTAGTTATTTCAAATGTACTTGCACCATATTTCACAACAGACTTGACAGCTGATATTGGCAAAAATAAATACAGCTTATTGATTGATGAGAGCAATGACATTTCTGAAACTAAGCTACTTGGGGTAGCTATTAAGTATTAGGTACTGTTCAGAGACAAGAAAGCAGTTTGTGGTTACTTACTTAGATTTAGTTGAACTGAGTGACTGCAACGCACAGGCAATATGCAATGCGTTAAAAGATTGTTTAAACAAGAATGGATTTGAGTTGCAAAGACTAGTTGCACTCGGCACTGACAATGCGTCTGTCAGGACAGGTGTAAACAATGGAGTATATACAAAATTAAAATCCGAAGTTCCTCATCTGGTACTAATTAGGTGTGTATGTCATTCCCTTCAGATGGCAGTGTCACAGGCTGCAGCTGCTTGTATGCCCAGGAACATAGAGTTCATAATTAGAGAAACATATAACTGGTTTGCTCACTCAAGTCTTCGTCAAGCAAAGTACAGGGAGCTTTTTGCTTCAATAAATGATGGACAACATCCGCTGAAGATTGTTCAATTAAGCCAGACACGATGGGTGTCCATTCAATCTGCCATTGTCAGAATATAGCAGCAATGGGTCGAGCTCAGAACTCATTTTGATGTAGCAAGACTCAACGAGCGCTGTTATACAGCAGAATTTCTACATTTTATGTTTAGCGACATGAAAAACTATGTGCATCTCATATTTCTCAAGTATATTCTCGGAGAAGTTCAAAGTATGAATAAGAAATTCGAAGCAGATATACAGGATCCAACAAAACTACTCAGCGATCTTGTCCAGCTCATTGATTCTATCAGTTCAAAGATTGCTATTCCTGGGGGAAAAAATAACAGAAAGTGATGCTATTAAAGATTATTTAGATCCTAATCCCAATCTAGGTTATGAGTTTGAGAAAGAAATAGCAGACTACAAGTTTCCCGATGAGAAAGAAATTCGTGGAAGATGCATCCAGTTTTTAATAGAGCTATTGACACAGCTGCGTTTACGTACACCCGATAACGTTCGAGTGTTGCAGTCCATGTCATGTCTTAGTGGAAGTGAATGTCTACAGCCAATGAAGCCTTGTATATTGGATCTTGCTAAAATGTTTGTAGAAGATGCAGCTACTCTCACCCGCATCGATTTCCAGTGGAGAAAACGTCATCATATGCAGTGGACACAGACCTCTGACACACTTGGACTGTGGGCAGATATATGCTTAATATAGCCTCATACAGGGATGCCACCGGTGAAAATCCTTTCCAAGATCTTACAGATTTAGCTTTAACTGTGCTCATTTTACCTCATTCTAATGCGGACGTGGAGCGTATTTTCAGTCAGATGGGAATTATAAAATCAAAATTGCGGAACATTCTGAGCATCAAGAGTTTGACAGCTGTTTTATTAGATATGGAATGAAAAGATATAGCAAATGCTGTCATGATTATAAACTACCTAAGGATATTCTGCGAAAAATTGGATCACAGGAGGCATATACATGTTTCTTTCAATCATCCTCCTCATCCTCATCCTCATCATCGCAGGAGCAAACACAGCAGGAAATAGCTACAGAAACTGAAGAGGAGTTGTTTGACTGGGATTTGGCAGATCTGGAATAAACTTCATTCTAATATTCAGTGATAATAATAAATTATAATGTGCCACTTTATAACATTTTGAATGAATACCGCCAGTGCTTGTTTTAGTGATTTCCCAAAAAATAGTATTGCAATTTGGTGCTTTTTTGGCTCGAAAGTAGTTCTGATTGGGATTTGGCGGATCTGGAATAAACTTCATTGTAATATGAAGTAATAATAACAAATTATACTGTGCTACCTTGTTACATTTGTAATAAAAACAGTTGGTGCTTTTTTTTTTGGGGGGGGGGGGGGTGCTTTCCTAAAAATTTTGGTGCTTTTTTGGGGTCGATTTTGGTGCTTTTTTATCAAAGGGAGATGGCAACACTGGAAGCTGTTACATCAATAACATTAGATTAACATCAGCAATGGAGATTTTAAATTTAGTTTATTTTTAAACGTTTATTTCATACAAAGCAATTTATATTTACAAGGTGTAATGTGTGTTTGTTTGTTTGGTTGTGTGTATTACAGAGCGTTGCCGTTTGTTAGTCTTATGTGTCACATGCGTTAATAAAACAAATACATGCATATACAGTTATGATAATATGCCATTTATGGTATAGTGCATGTAAACACACATTCCTCGTTTCATTTCCATCTCCACAAGTGGAATGCATGTTACCCCTGTCCATCTCCCTCTTTCTCTCTCTTTCGCTCTCTCTCTCTCTCTCTCTCTCTCTCTCTCTCTCTCTTTCGCTCTCTCTCTCTCTCTCTATCTATCTCTCTCACACACACACACACATTCTGTCTTGATCTATCTCTTGCTTTCTGTAGATAATAGTACATGGATTTCCGCGATCTTGGATAATAACCTTTACATTTTCATTCTATTTAAATTGAGGCTTTCAATTTTATTTTATTTTTTTTATTTTTTTATTTTTTTTTTTTTCGGGGGGGGGGGGGAGATTTCCATATGCATATATTCATATAAATACCTGTATATCAACACAAAGCCATAATTATATTTACATAAATACCTACACGAATTCACCCATACATGGCTACCCATATATAAATACCATACATGTTAGCCTTTTGTATTCTACAACAATGTTTCATATTCGTGCTGGGGAATCGTGTTGAATTTAGGCAGAGAGCAAACCGCTGAACGCAAAATTGCCTAGTGACCACCAGCCACTAAACACACCAGGGCAGGTCTCCGGGTCTTACAGTGGACACGCAGCCAGTTTTCACAAAGCCTTTGTGTACCTAGGCCAGAGGAGCTATATATCTCTCTTTAAAGTTGTTTGGGGGGAGGAGAGGGGTGGATCTGTGATTCAAAGCACCCCGGGGAAGAATTTACGGCGTGTACTATCTGCGCTCTCCAATGCTTGTTACCACCTAGTGAGAAGTGTTCCCAAGTATTAACAAAATAAGCCACACACAGGGCTCGCAAGACGCACACGTTCTAAAATTTTTCACAGCAGGGACTGGTCTGGGACAGTCCCGTTCACCACTGCTATAGGTTGCAGCAGAAACCAAATATCGTCTGTCAAGACGATCGGGTGTAAAACATCTTAGATGTTTTTGATATTATTAATTTTTTTTTTTTAATTAACAATAATGGCATTTTTTCTAATTGCAAGAGTAAATGAAATTAAGGAAATTTACACATTTCAGTCAGGAAAAATAGTGGCTAGTTTGTATTTGAACATTAGTAAAAATAAGTTTCTGTTGTATGTAAGGGAGTTGAACCTTGCCTTGATTCTGCAAGTCCAAACTAATTTTCTGTATTCCGCTAGTGTTTGAAGTAGTTTTGTGTGTGTGTCTTCCGATGTTTTAGGAAGAGTGTTAAGAAAGATTGCCTTGTAAATGTCTGTTTGTTTGCCTGTGTGTGTTTGTATTATTCGTTGTAGAGTTTCCACTGCATCTGTGACTGTTTGACATGTGAAAAATATGTGTTCTTCTGTCTCTTTTGTGTTGTTCCTGCATAATTGGCATTTTCCTATTTGTCTGGATCTGAATGCTAATTTGGGTATTATGGGGGTTATATTAAAAATCAGTCTGTAAGTTACTTCTTTCGCCTTAGATGTGATGTGATTGTTGTGTAAGTTGGAAAAGGTGGATGTGTAGTCTGACATGAAATATTTTTGTCCTCTTTTGATTCTCAGTGTAAGCGATGGTGCTTGTTTACTAACTAATTGTTTGTATATTTCTCGTGTTTCATTTATTAAATGTTCATGTCCTTGTATTGCCTGTATACATGTGTGATAGAAAGATGGTAGTATGCCCTGATAATGTGCTGCTGCATTGTTTAGTTTTGTGAGATGTTTTATTTTGTGTGCTATATATTATAATGCTAATCTATGTTGTTCTGGATGTCTGATAATATTACCTATGTGGCTGATTCTAAGTGCTTGTATTTTTGTTTGTATGTCCTGAAGTGCTATTCCTCCTTGTTTCTTATCTTGAATGAGAGTTTTATGCTGTATGCTGTGTATTGTCTTACTAAATATGAAATGTCTTATCTGTTTATTTATGTCTGTGATTGTCTGTTTTGGAGGGTTTAACACTGTCACTAAGTATATTATTTTTGGTATGATGTATGTGTTAACTATTATGCTTCTACCAAATATTGTTGATGTTTTGTATTTATACCTATGTAGCATGTCTGTGATTTGGTGTGTTAGTTGTAGCCATGTTTCTCTGTGTGTTGTTCTTGGGTCACATGGAAATGTGATCCCATACAGTTTTATATTGTGTGTATGTGTTAGGTCTGGAGGGAAATCAGACTTTTGTTTCCACTTTCTCAGGCCCATAATTTGTGATTTTTGTATATTAATTTTGGCTCCACTGCCTTTCCCAAAGTGGGAGAAGGTGTGCAGTATGTTTTTGATGGATGTGTTGCTTGTGGGGAAGAATGCAGTATCGTCTGCATAAGCAATGACCTTTTGCTCTCCTATTCCCTGTATGAAAGTGCCTTTAATTCTGGTATCTTGTCTGATCTTTTCTAATAATGGCTCTAGTGTCAGTATATACAGAAGTGGTGATAGTGGGCACCCTTGTCTTACAGATCTTGTCAGCCTGAAGCTAGCAGTGAGTGAATGGTTCACTGAGACTTTGCTTTCAGGGTTGTTATACAAAATCTGTATCCACTTTCTGTAGTACTGTCCTATATTGCAGTGTTCTAGGGTTTTATGCAAATAGGAGTGTGCGATTCTGTCAAAGGCCTTCTCTTGGTCCAAAGACAAGAGGGAGGATTGACAGTCTTTCTGGTGTGTGTACGTTATAATGTCTCTAAAGAGGTGTGTGTGGTTTTGTATATTCCTGTGCTGTACACTACATTGCTGGTTTGGGTGTACTAGTTTTGGTAGGAATTGTGTGATTTTGTGTGCTAGTGATTTGGCCAGAATTTTGTAATGTGTTAAGAAGTGAAATAGGTCTGTAATTTTTTAGTTGTGTCTTGTCTGTCTTTGCTTTGTGAATAAGTGTTATATAAGATATGTTGCAACTATCAGGGAGTTCTTGTTTGTCAAAGGCTTCTTGATAGACTTTTAGAAGAAGGTTACCTATGATAGGAAAGAATTGTTGATAGAATTCTACTGTTAATCCATCTGGTCCTGGTGTCTTGTCTTTGTTATTTTACTAAGTGCATGTGTTATGTTTTCTAATGTCAATTGTGTGTCCAACATCTCTTTGTCTGTGTCTGATATCTTTTTTGTATATTGTAAGAAGCTATCTTGTATTTGTGGGTTTACTGTCTCTGCTGTAAATAAGTGTGTATAGTATTGCTGGAATGCTTCTGTTATACATGTTGTTTCTGTTTGTGTGATTCCTTGCATGTCTATTATTGTGTTTATCTGTTTGCTACGCTGTATGTTTTGTTCTATTGCCATGTATTGTTTGCTGGGTATCTCTTGTGTGATGGTGTTGAGTTTTGTTCTAATTAGTGCACCCAAATATATGTGCTGTTGGTGTTGTTCCAGTTGCGTTTCTAATGCATGCAAATATGGTGAGTTTCTGTCGGTTTGCTTTGTTAAATGTATTGCTGTTTGTATTATCTGTTCTTGTTGTAGTCTACGCTTGTGTATGATGGATGCTAGTTGTTGTGTCCTGCTCCGTATACTATCAGTGTATGTATGTATCAGGTCTGTCATATATTGTATATATTCTGTGTTTTGGAGTAATGTGTTGTTAAATTTCCAGTGTGGTGATCGTTTGAAAGGCTGTGTGGGTGTGTTATTTATAGTGATGTGTGCTAGTATTGCTTTGTGGTCTTATACTGGAGAGTTTCTTGTAGGTGTTTAGTTTGTGTTATGTGGTGTGTTGATGGTACATATATTCTATCTAACCTAGATGATCTGTTATGTGCATGGTTTCTGTGCGTTGTATCATGACTGTTGGGGTGTTTGTGCCTGAATGCGTCTACTAGGTTATATGTGTCAATTATGTATTGCAATGTATCAAGTTGATTCATGTCGTCTCGGCCGGCTCTTCTAAACTGCGTTTTCACTTCCCCGCCTATTATGTCAGCCGAAGCTAAACAACAATTAAAATCACCTGCTAAAACAACATGCCTCCTCTGAATGTCTGTTCTAATAGGTTTTCTAAGTGTTCGAAGAATTGTGGTTGATAGCTGTAATTTGCTGGCGTATGTGTGTGTGTTGTTTCTAACGTGTATGATGGTAATGTCTCTTTGGTCGTCCTTGTGTGTGCCAGTAATTTCCCATTTGTCTGAAGTCTGCAGTATAGCAGTTCCAGAACCCGTACGATGTGTCGACAGGCTGAAGCATGAGTGTCTGAGCCCTAATTGTGTAGTGATTTGCTTTGCGTGTGTGTATTCGCATATGTTTGTTTCTTGTAGGAGAATGAAATCGGGTTTGTATTTGTGTATGAGTGTGACGATGTGTTTTTGTTTTGTGCGTAAACCTGAAATGTTCAGACTAATAATAACAATATCATTAGTCATCATAAATTAATCAAACCAAGCAAATGATATTGTTGACTAACAGTAATAAGAAATCAGATACGAACGAGATTGTCTAGTTGAGATAGTTATTTTTTCTTGTTGTCTTGGTGCAGACGTGATCTGATTGTAGATGTTAAAACAGTAGGCCATCTTCTTCGGTTTCAGTGTCAGTGTCAGTGTCAGTAGTGTTCTTAGATGTCAATTCTGATTTAGTTATGTCATCAAAGGTGTCGTTGCTGATAGTTTCGTCAGTATTTTCGGTTTGTCTTTCCTTCTTTTTTGGCGTTGATGTGGTTGGTGAGTTTTCTTCTTCTTCTTCTTCCTTAGTACTGCTTGTTGAGTTTGGACTTAATCCTCGTAGTTGTCTTTTTCTGGTTTTGGAGTGGTAAACAGTTGTAAAGGGTTCTTCTGTTTGCGTTTCCAGAATGTAGTTTTCTTGATTGTCTGTTGGCGTATCCGTGTGTTGCTTTTCTTGTTGTGTGGGATGTTGTTCAAATTGTTTTCCGCGTTGTTCGCTTGGTTGATGTTGTGCTGGTCCTTGCCTTCTCAGAGGTGGAAAATTTATTACATCTTCTTGTGCCACAACAGGCTTGTTTGTATGTTTGGCTGGACATTTGTTGGACCAGTGGTCGTCCATACAACACACATGACAAGCAGTTCTCCTGCTGGGCAATGTTATCAGAATTTTGTGAGGGTTTTTGGTAACCCCTGTTATGTTTAGATTTATGTCCTGGACGGGGTTACATAAGGCTCCCCATTTACCTCCAGAGATTTTTAGTGGAAATACTTCCACATTCGAGTCCCCAGTGGCATGTACGGCGATAGCTTAACACCTTTTAACACCTTAAAGAAATGTAAAAATTCAGAAATAAACATCATAATAGGGGACTTCAATGCAAAAGTAGGAAATCAAGGGGATAAATACACAGTAGGAAACTATGGTTTAGGAGAGAGAAATGAAAGAGAATACAGACTCGTAGATTGGGCAAAAGAATAGGAAATGATTGTAGGAAACACCTGGTTCAAGCAACACCCTAGAAGATTATGGACATGGAGGAGTCCTGATAGCAGGATTAGAAACCAGATTGACTACATTCTGATTAGCAGAAGATTTAGAAACACATTAACACTAGCAAAAACAGTTCCCAGTGCTGATTGTTATAGTGACCACAGATTACTCACAGGAACATTGAGGATAAAGTTGAAGAAAGTCAAGTATATAACAGGAAATACTAAATATGATTTGTGTACATTGAGTAATGACAAGGAAATACAAAACAAATTCAACATAGAAGTACAGAACAGATTTGAAATTTTGTCTGATCTAGAGATCCTATTCCAGGATGTGGATGATCAATGGGAAACGTTGAAGAATTCAATCAATGTGGCTGCAGAAACAACTATTCCAAAATTAAAGAAGGTGGGTCGTAAGAAATGGATGACTGAAGAAACTTTACACCTCATGGAAACAAGAAGACTCAACAAAAATAATTCTGTCAAATATGAAGAAATTCACAGACAAGTCAGAATATTATGTAAGGAGGCAAAAGAAGCATGGCTTGAGGAAAAGTGCTTAGAAATTGAAAACCAACACAACAGTCAAAATACCAAATTATCGCACAAAAGAATTCAGGAACTTACTAATAAAAGAACAAGTACATCAACAGGGTGTCTAAAAACTGAAGATGGCAAAATCATAATAGAAAAAGACCAGATTCTACATGTATGGACAGATTATGTGAAACACCTTTATGATGGTAACAGAGACGAACAGTATGATATTAGATTTAATAATGAAGGACCGCCAATTTTGGAGATGGAGGTTCGAAATGTTCTTAAGCACATGAAAGCTGGCAAGGCCCCCGGTGCAGATAACATCACAACAGAAATGATTAAAGCTTTAGAAGAATTTGGACTAGAGCAAGTCACCAGACTGCTGAACACATTATATGATACTGGAGATATACCTCCTGAATTATGTAACTCTGTATTTATTGCAATCCCAAAGAAATCAGGAACCTTGGAATGTGATCAACATAGAACAATTAGTATAATGAGTCACATCACAAAGATTTTGCTAAGAATGATTATGCAAAGAGTGAGGAAGAAGATACAACCTGAAATAGGGGAAGAACAATGCGGGTTTGTAGAAGGAAAGGGTACAGTAAATGCTGTGGATATGCTGCGAACAGTTATTGAACGTGCTATAGAAGTAAACAAGGATATACATCTTTGCTTTATTGACTATACAAAGGCTTTTGATAGAGTTAGACGTGTCAGCATGGTGGATATGCTTGCAGATCTACAAATTGATGGTAAAGACATTAGACTTATAAAAAACATATATTGGAAACAACAAGCTGCAATAAGGATTGATAATGAAGTGGGACAGTATCAGCCAATTAAGAGAGGTGTTAGGCAGGGATGTGTGATGTCTCCAGATCTTTTTTCCCTATACAGTGAACATATTTTCAGAAATGTAGAGGATATAAATGGAATCAGCATTGGAGGACGAAACATCAATAACATTAGATATGCAGATGATACAGTATTAATTGCAGACAATGCGCAGGACCTGCAACAATTAGTAGATGCGGTTGTTGTACACAGTGAGCTACTGGGGTTAGAATTAAATTGTAAAAAGACTCAGGTTATGGTCGTCACTAGGAAGGAAGAAGTGCCACAATGTAATATACAAGTAAATGGAAATATTCTTCAACAAGTGAATCGGTACAATTATCTTGGAACAGTCATAACATCTGATGGGAGATGCCTTGAAGAGATTAGAACAAGAATTGCCATGGCGAAAGTAGCCTTTAGCAAGATGAAAAACATTCTGACCAATAAAAAGATGTCAATTGAAACGAGAAAAAGAGTGTTGAGGGGATACATAGAGCCTGTTCTTTTATATGGATGTGAAACTTGGACAATGAGCAGTCAAGCTGAAAAGCATCTGATGGCTGCAGAAATGTGGTTTCTGAGGAAAATGCAAAGAATACCATGGACAGACAGAAAAACCAATGACCAAGTAGGGGAGACTGGGGAGAAATGGACCAGCAATTTTGTAGTTTTCAATGTTTGCTCATCACCGGAACAGATTTTATCGAAACATAACAAAACCATGACTAAAATGTTGTACATTCATTTGCTGTGAAGTTGGAACCGTGACTAACTAACTAACTAACTAACATTCATTTATTTTAAAAGGGGAAAACATTTAGCAATCTATTTTTATATGTTTCTTTACAAAATGCATTTCAAAAATGTATATGAACATGGGGAGAAATTGACCACCATTGGGGTGAAATGGACCAGCACGTGGGGAGCAATGGACCATAGTGGGGAGAAATTGACCTTTTTTAAAAAGAAGCAGCAACAACTCATTCATATTGCTATAACAAATAAATAATCATTAAAAGGATATTTGCAGTTTTTTTTTATTATTTTAAGCGACAGTAAAAAAGTTTAATATGATATACTAATCTAATATAAAGTTTTATCGAACATTTATGCCTGCAAGACTTTCTTTGAAGACATAGCCATCTTTGGTCCTAGAAGTGGTTCCAGTGATTGTAGATCTAGTAAGCTGTGCTTTAATACATGTAATTGAGACACTGGTGACATCTTCTACCTTAGGCTTAACAAATTTACCAGCAACCTTCTCACTCTTGCGCAAGAACTCTACCTCAACATCACCATCATCATCAATGTCTCCCCTTACAATTCCTACATAGTAAACACGTCTTCTTTGTTCCATATTCACATAGCACACACTGGCCTTCAAAAACCTCACGCACACCAGTCAAGCTAACCGTACACTCCTCACTTTCACCAAATGAAACATCAGAATCTGTGTCATCACAAAACGAAATGTCAGTTTCTGGATCTGTATCAACATCAAGTTCTTTCAGCAGCTGTCTCTTTGCCTTTTTGGGTGGAACTTTTGCTGCCTTTTCTTTCATCGCCGCTCTTTCCCTAATTCGATCCATTTCTGGCGTAGAAGTAGCCAGCATAGTTTTTCCTCTTTTCCTCATATTATTTGAATCTTTTCGCGGACCAGCTTTTGGTAGTCCTCTGAAAACATGAGGCGAAGTAAAGGAAGAAGTAGCTTTATGTTGAAGACTCCCTGATATTTCCTGCAAGTCATCTACAAGGTTCTCAACATTACACTCTTTCTGATTTTCATGAAATTCTTGCTGATCCTGTCTGTTCATTGCTTTCTAAAGTGGCATTTTCACTGTCCTTGCTGATGGGCCTGTTCGTTATTTCTGAAGGCATAAAATCATCTTCTGTAAAAACATCTTCGTTAAAGGGCCAAATACCTGACACTGCAAAGCCTGATTGAATGTTAATGGGAGTTGCCGCTTTAAGAAAAGCGTGGCCTCCTAGATTTGCAACTTGATAGATTGTCAGTGGTGTCCCAACATTTTTCATCATCCATGAATCACACGCATTGTTGTAGACCGACTTCATGGGTCCAAAAACTGAACGGTCCAAGGGCTGAGTTTTAGATGAGGTGTGTGGTGGCAACGTGATCACATGAATGTTGTTTTTCTTGCACAGTTCAAGTGTTTCAAATGAAATGTGGGAATCGTGATTGTCCAAGATCAAAATCAAAGGGAAGTCTTTGGAAGGTCTTGAATGCTTAATGAAGTGATTTATAACTTTGACGAAATTATCACGGGTCATCCAACCTGATTCATTCACAAGGCCAAGGGAACCTTCAGGTGCTCCAGCAAGCATAAAATTCTTAAAAAATTTTCTGGGAAACACAAAAACTGGAGGGATAATGTGACCCGCAGCTGACACAATGCAACAGATTGTGACCAGTTCTCCTCTTTCTCTGGATGTCACCTGGCCTATTTGCTTCACTCCTCGTGGGGCAATTACTTTTGGCACTTTCTGTACAGTGGTCAGACCTGGCTCATCCAAATTGTAGATTTGAGCTCCACTCACATTTAGTTTTGTAATGGTTTCCTTCACAATGTTGAAGAAGGTGCAAATATTATGTTTGTTGAAAGCTGTAGCTCTAGCCAGAGATGATGCCTCAGGTTGCCTTATGGTCAGCTCGGGATTCCGTCGCAAAAATCCACAAAGCCAGTCATTCCCTGCCATCATTTGCTCATCCCAGGTTAAAGGATGTGCAATGTTATTGACTTTCGCCATCTCGTACGCCAAAATACGAACGTTTTTAGTTGTGAGTCCATGGAACATTCTTGCACAATCTTTCAAGTAACTAGCAAAATCAGCTTCTTGCTTAGCTGTGAAAACAAGGTTATGCCTATAATTTGGTACGAGTCTAGTAGGCAGACCATTTCCTTCTCTGTCTTTTGTAAGATTGTTATTGAGGGTAGAGCGAGCAATGCCGTACTCCCTTGCAGCTTTCCTCACTTTCATTCCATTTTTCACAGCATTAACAGCTTCTCTCATACGTTCCTCCGTAACGAGACCCTTGTTGGTGTTTCTGATGTACAATCTTGGCATCTGAAACAAAAGAGTGACAGAATTATATAACATTTAGAATGGCAGGCCTATCATTTGCAAAGAAATACTTATCATAGCACGAATGGCGTGCATCTTTAATAAATCACTGAAATCAAATTTGTTAACAGTTTTATTGGTCTAGATTTAGACCCCAGTATTAAAAAGAATCAATAATGCTGATATTCGAATGCAATCTTCAACACTTTTAATAACAACAGACTGTCTTGTCAATTTCTTCTATGGGGAGAAATGAACCATGGGGAGAAATGAACCGGTCCATTTCTCCCCCATCAATGTATTAAACTATTCAGCCATAAAGTCTCTTAAATCTAATATTATATGCTATATTTTTTATGTGAACTCTTAAATAACAAGTAAATAAAGATATTAACGTAATTACCTTGTCCTGGTTCCTGACTATGCGTCTGCTTTACGATGGTGTCTGGAACTGGAAAAAGAAACTTTAGTGCAGAAAATTTTTCAAACTTTGCGTGGGAACGACCTGTGCGGGAAGTCGATGGCAAATGAAAAATTCGGACTATGTTTGATGTGGAAAACAAACTTATTATGGTTTCACTTTCATTGCATCACAGCCAGGGGCCAGAGAGGGGGTGGTCCATTTCTCCCCTATGTCCATTTCTTCCCAGTCTCCCCTACTACAGGAGACAAATGAACATCGTAAACTGATTAGAAAAATTAGACGTAGACAGTCAAAAATTTTTGGACATGTTATGAGAAGAAATGGATTAGAGAATCTAGTGACAACTGGCAAGATCGAAGGGAACAGACCAAGAGGAAGACCGAGAGGAGAATACCTGGATGGCTTGGCCACATGGCATGGACGAGACAGGAACACTGAGCTGATCCACGACACTGGTGATCGAGTGAAATTGCGAGTCATGACCGCCCACGCTTTCCGGCATGGCACATGATTGATTGATTGACATCTGACGTCAGTGTTAGAGCTGAACTTGTCATTTTCTATCAATATCCTTTAGAATAACACACTTGAATAACAAACTTTCTTTCCAGTACGTAACTCCGTGTATAATGAGTTTCACACAGTATAGGTCTTCGGCACAAAGAAAACCACAATGTTTATTATTAAAAAATGTTCCTGTCGAATCTGTCACAAAAATTGTAATATAAAATAGTCCCTGAGATCCAAACGGAGCGTGTGAACCACGATGGCAGTTGCGTTCAGTTGTAAAAAGTAGTAGAATAGTGTCAGATCAATCCTTTCAAGGACTGAAATTGATAATCCGTTGTCAACGTGTTAGAGGAGAAGGTGAAGAGATCAGCGGTGATTTGGATGGCCAGGTGCCAAATGTAGAATCTATTAAAAATGTGGCTGCCACACGACAATCGGAAGTGCCCAATAAGAGAATAATAATTAATACGTTGTGAAGAGAAACCAGAAATGAGGGCGTCCATTGGGGGGGCAGTCGTTAACATCGTGCACAGAGCTTGCAGTGTTGAAACATTGTATATATTGCATTAACAAGCACATTTTATTCATTTTTAGCATCAAAAGTATTTGAAACTTTAGGATGTCAAATTATTGTGTTAACTGTGAATAAGTGGTGTCATTATGTTAAACATTTAACAATTAATGCAACTAATTGCTTCTGTAGAAAAAAACGTTGGCGAGTTATGTCCCCTGCAAACAATAAAATGAACATTATGTTACCATGAAAAAGAGGTATTTGTTTCCCCTTAAATTTCGCTTACCAAGTGCACAGGCCGTCGAGAGCACGCACGATAGCTAATGGTTAGCCCGTAGATCATGTAATTGAATCCCCACTATTGCTCCCGGGTTGACTCAGCCGAAACTAAGCACCATGAAATGATCTGGAAAGTAAAAGCGAAGTGTGCGCTATTGACCACATCACCAATTGAGTGCCAATTGTTTTACAAACATGTGGCACTGCCAGCTGAAGGGAATGACATACACACCTAACTAGTACCAGATGAGGAGCTTCGGATTTTAATGTTGTATATACTCCTGTCGCGAAACGCAAGTGGGTCTCAGAAGGACAACACAGTACCCACTCTGTCCCACCCCGTCTCGGTGGCTAGTCCACATTTTAAGGCGGGTGAGGGGGGATTTCCGAGTATAAAAAAAAAAGAGTTAGGACCGTCTTCTGGGTCTTTGAGATGTTATGTATCGGGATTGTCATGAACTTCACGGGTCCCGAGAATCATCACTCAACTCTTTGAGTGTGCGTATATCTTTTCTGTTGTAAATCGCACATTCAGATAAAACTCGGGGAATGCTGAGTTGCCTTCACTGTCGTGAGGTAATGCTCGGAGATCTTCGGCAGGTTCCGTGAGTGTGTCCTTCCGGGACCTGACACGAAGAGGCCATTCTGTAGCAAGTCATCAAGAAGGGAGGCCGCTTCTATAGCCAGCTGTATAATTGGCATCACAGGGAGCCGGAGAATGTTCTACAGCGGAAGTTGTTTCTGTTGAAGCTATCCTTTCACGGCCGTGTCCACCACCTTTAATATATGCAACTTTTATGGAATCAGGGATTGATCTACAGTGGTGACATCGATGTCCTTGAGATGAGAGGCCGTGTCTTTGACCAGCTGTATCATGTTGTACCTTTGAGGATCCAGAGAGTGGACCTACAGCCCAAAGCTTGATGAACCTACCGGGTCGCTGTCTGTTGTTGTATAGTTGTTTCTAAGTTTTAATGGTAACACACTTTTATACTTGGCGTCGCTTAACTAAAGTTTGTGTTTCAGTTGTGGGTTAATTCTTGACCAGGCTGGACGGTTGCGCTGTAGCCTGTGTTCTGACCAAGATGTACAAGTTGACCTCGGGTCAGGGGACACCAGCTGTACGTTAAGTATTGACCATGCAGGCTAGCCAGTGCAGTGAGCCTGTGTTTTGTCCTAGATTAAGCGGAGGCCAATGTTCAGCAGACAAGACAGAATGTATTGTGCGAGCCAGCTCAGTGAAACAGTCTGAAGCGAACTATTAATACATTCGACGCCCTATTTCAATAATTGGGTACATGAGGGAATTATTGTTCTGACAGAAGAATTCCTCTTGAACAGCGCTTTAATTTGATTCCCTTAATGGATGAGATGACATTAGTACGTTTCAATCATCATCAGGTGGCTTAGGAAATAAGTAATTGTCAGTCAGACTCGTGTGACGCGCGAGAACCACATGCGTTTCTCGTTAAGGTGAAACCCAAATATGTAGGAGGCTATCAGCTGTGAAGTGATTATCGCCACATAGGTCTGCTGTTATTTAACTGGGCTTAGTCTGAAGGGGGAAAGATATCTTCACACCTACTAGGGATTTAACCTGGGCCAGTGTAGCGGTGGGGAAACACCCACTCATGTAACGCGTGGGTATTTCATCAGTGTTGTCTGACTGTGAATTTGACACAATTCCTAAGCAGCCAAAGGAATGTAATCATGTGATGATTGTCTTTATATACACATACACCCATACACAACAGAAATCCAGGTATCCGAGGCAGAAAGGCGGAAAGCGACAAACACAAGAACACTAAACTCTTTTGTTGTTTATCTGGTCTGTAATTCAGTATTTCAGGTTAGTTACCATTGCAGTCTGAGCATCTTCCATTAACCTTGGAGGTGGCATAGAATACGTACCTGAGATATCCTGATATGCTTATCTACTTTTCTGATGAGACAGATTGTGATTAAGAAAGACGATCTAGACCATTACACTTAAGGATCTTCATAGGAGGTATGGAACTTTTCCATCCTTAGGAAGGGACCCTGTCCTATATCTACTATCTACTAGATATGAGATGGTAGGGAATGTGTCATCCTATCTACTATTTATCAGGGATGAGACGCATGGCTGAAAAGCTACTGGACTTAAGTTGTTGTTTTTTTCCCTCGTTTCCATCCTGTTTCAGGATATTGCGGTCAACACCAGCATCTTTCAGCTGTATGTTGATTCTTAGGCTAGATTACGCTCATCAGCACGCCACGACTTTCTGAGCGACCGGCTCCATACTCTCGTAAGTCACTAGCGCGACTCGAACCCCTTCAAGTTCTCGTGCGCTCACGTCAACCACGAGAGTATTCGGGGTTACGGAGAAAGCAGCTAACGCCTCAACCAGGGATACCGGACTTAAGTTAGGATTACTAAATGTTGTAACCTAACCTGTCTATGAGATATGTCTGGTAGTTCAGACATACGATAGTGGTCTGAGCTCGAGGGGTTGACCACTGAGGGGAGGGAAATCTGTGCTGAGAATTGATGGAGTATGTATTATGCCAGGGTATGATGGAGTTGTACACCTGTCCTTTCTTGCTTGCAGTAATCCCTTTGCTGTTAACTGGGAGCAGTGGGCGACTGCCCTTTGCTGTGACTGATTCCTGTGTGCCGTGGCTGAGTGCGCTTTGCTGTCGGCTGGTTGCCTAGCTGCTAGTGGCCGGTTGTGGTTGACGAGTACTGTGGTCAACCTGAAGTGATCTGAGAAGTCCTTTGCTATGGGCGGGGTACTTATTTGCGGTTGACGAGTGCTGTGAGCTGTTGCTGTGTGGAAGAACCCGAAGGCATCATACTGTGACTGTGTCATTGCCCTGTGTTTACAGACTTACATTCAATCATGCACGGACAGAACTCCCGTGGGATTATGAGATCGTCTACCAGACTACTCTCACCCAGTTTTTAATAGAGCTATTGACACAGCTGCGTTTACGTACACCCGATAACGTTCGAGTGTTGCAGTCCATGTCATGTCTTAGTGGAAGTGAATGTCTACAGCCAATGAATCCCTGTATATTGGATCTTGCTAAAATGTTTGTAGAAGATGCAGCTACTCTCACCCGCATCGATTTCCAGTGGAGAAAACTTCATCATATGCAGTGGACACAGACCTCTGACACACTTGGACTGTGGGCAGAAATACTAGCCTCATACAGGGATGCCACCGGTGAAAATCCTTTCCAAGATCTTACAGATTTAGTTATAACTGTGCTCATTTTACCTCATTCTAATGCGGACGTGGAGCGTATTTTCAGTCAGATTGGAGTTATAAAATCAAAATTGCGGAACATTCTGAGCATCAAGAGTTTGACAACTGTTTTATTAGATATGGAATGAAAAGATATGGCAAATGCTGTCATGATTATAAACTACCTAAGGATATTCTGCGAAAAATTGGATCACAGGAGGCATATACATGTTTCTTTCAATCATCCTCCTCATCCTCATCCTCATCATCGCAGGAGTAAACACAGCAGGAAATAGCTACAGAAACTGAAGAGGAGTTGTTTGACTGGGATTTGGCAGATCTGGAATAGACTTCATTCTAATATTCAGTGATAATAATAAATTATAATGTGCTGCTTTATAACATTTTGAATGAATACCACCAGTGCTTGTTTTAGTGATTTCCCAAAAAATATTATTGCAATTTAGTGCTTTTTTTGCTCGAAAGTAGTTCTGATTGGGATTTGGCGGATCTGGAATAAACTTCATTGTAATATGAAGTGATAATAATAAATTATACTGTGCTACCTTGTCACATTTGTAATAAAAACAATTGGTGCTTTTTTTTTTTTTTTTTTAAGTGCTTCCTAAAAAAATTTTGGTGCTTTTTAGTGCTTTTCTGGGTCGATTTTGGTGCTTTTTCATCAAATAGAGATGGCAACACTGGATATGATTGCAGCGTCCTGTAAAGGATATGCAGCATTGTAAGAATACCAGTACCAGACTAACAATAACAACAGTAAGTTCAGTATTATCATTTATTGAATCAATAAAATAACGGAAAGATTCTACAATTCTTTTAAACTATGTTTATAATTATACTGTTATTGAAATATTACAAGTGCAAGCTGTGTTGTTCGGCAGTACGTTCGACCTCGAATTAATATTAATAATTATAATGAAAATAAAACGTTGCACCATACAATTTAATTACAATTATTATTAATTATTAATATATTATTATTAACTTATGTATTCAAACGATGCCGGCTTCCTGGCCTAGAGGTTAGCGACTTTTCTCCGTAATCTCGTATCGTATACTCTCGTAAGTAACTTGACGACAGTGAGAATCAGCAGTGGTTAGAATCGCATCGGTAACTTACGGGGTATGTGAGCCGGCCACTCAGAAAGCAATGGCAAACTACTGGGCGTAATCTTGCCAAGAAATTAACAATCAGCTGAAAGTGATGTTGACAGCAATGTCCTAGTAAAGGATATCCGATATGCAAACATCAAACATTCAAACGATAAATAAACGCCACGTTATTGTTAATAAGTTTCCACGAACTTACTTATCTGGTCACTCAAATCTATGAGAATGAGACACTAACAGCAGATAGTTTTCGTGAGGAACTAGTTAGAAACATATTCTCCGATTCTCGCTCGCACTCTGGTTCAGCTCATATTTGCCACTTTTTTTTTTTGACAGAAACAATCTAGAAATCGCCCAAACAACATCTATAAATATCTATATTGTGTTGGTAAAAATCTAGAAAAAACATCTAGATTGAGAAACTTAGAAATTACACATTACACAGATATTGATGTGACTTACCCTATCCTATAGAATCACGTCCTCATCTTCACTGATGTCTGTCTCACAAGATCCACAGAATAAACTTAGCTTGGATAATGAAGTTGAAGCTTCAGATTCAAAATGACTAGTATGCTTTAGCTGTTCCAATTTCTTTTAATACGCGATCAGGGAGCTGATAAGTTGAACAGCATTTTCCCACTCTCATTAGGCCAAATCTTATTTTCAAAATAGCACCTGCTGTGTTGTTAGGTTAACTCTTAGAACCTGCTGTGTTGTTAAGTTAACTCTTGGCACCTGCTGTGTTGTTAACTTTTGGCATACTTCTCTCTAGCAGACTCACGCCACCTGCAACGGTTGGCTTTTACATGGATAAATAAAGTTAACTCTTGGCACACTTCGCCTCATCAGACTAACGCCACCTGCAATGGATGGCTTTTACATGGATAAATAAAGTTAACTCTTGCCACACTTCGCCCTAGCAGACTCATGCCACCTGCAACGGCTGGCTTATACACGGATAAATAAAGTTAACTCTTGGCACACTTCGCTTCATCAGACTCACGACACATGTAACGGCTGGCTTTTACATGGATAAATAAAGTTAACGATTGGCACACTTCGCCCTAGCAGACTCATGCCACCTGCAACGGCTGGCTTTTACCCATATAAATAACAAAATCCATTTCTTAATCAAATTTATTTATGTAAAACAATATTTTGCTGTAGTAGTAATACACGATTTACCTTCATTTATGAAAAAAAAATTGCTTCTTGAGCTACACCCTCCTGAGAGATATGAACCTTATTTTAATTATACGAGGGTAAGTTAATAAGAGGCTAACGAAACTAGAACATTATATAAACAATAAGAAAGAGACAAACAGCTTGTTTTGGTCATGTGATGAGAAGAGAGGCGCTGAAGAACATCGTGACAACTGGAAAGATCGAGGGGAAGAGAGGCAGAGGCAGACCAAGAGAAATGATGCTGGATAGATTGCGAGGGTGGCATGGAGGAATATCAACAGCAGAGTTGATCCAGAAAATCAAAGACCGAGATCTGTGGAGAGTCATGAACGCCTACTCTAGTCGGCACGGCACTTGGTGATGAAGTTAATAAGTAAGTCACAAATGGCTGTAGAAAAATAACTAAATACGATAACAACATGAAACCAGTTTATTTTTATACATAAATTGTCCCTTTATTTCTCAACATAATTTACACCAACATTGATGCACCTGTCACAAAATAAAACCTTGCGTTTAACCAGTGATTAATATAGAGGCTTTCTGATTAAACGGACTATCTGCCAGCGACAACTATTTTACTAACAGAAAAAACAAATCGGATGTCAAAATCCCAGGACAATATTTGTAGCTGCACGTGTACATCTGGTCGACGGATTGGGAACACTCGGTGGTGAGTGAGACGGGTCCCTGCATCGCTTTGACAGTTTGTCAACATTCGAATACAGATTGAACCTGTCGGATCCTGGTTGCAATCGGATGTCACCCATCACGGGTCGGGCAAAGTAACAGCTGCAGATGTGTAGGGGAAGTGGGTGAGCTGAATCATACATCGCTTTGACAGTTCATAAACAGGTTGGATTGAGAGCGGAAGTACTCAGCTCGGAAGAAAACAGTCCATCTGACATATAGAGTTTCCGGACATCACGCAGATTGGCAGATTGCTATTGACAACTGTTGTTGGGATCATACAGTAACTCGCTAGCTTGTTGGGGAGGTCAAAACAAGTAATGACAACTTTGACAGTGTCTAAGCGAGGGAGGATAGATTCTTGACAATGGATGATATGTCCAAATAACACCTGCAGGACATCAATACCGTCACGTGACCAATTTAAGGTTTTGCCAAAAACCATGATTGGGAGAAACAGTGTTGACCAAAACCGTGGATTATGATAGACGTGTTTGTGGGAGAGCTCTACAGTGTTAGCTTAATTTAATATTAACTAGCATGTGTCGTTATGGCAAAGTGTAGCAGTCATCCCGGAATGAGGATAGTTTGCATAAGGTAGTCATATTGTATAATTAGTTCTAATTAATATAGACAGTAGTCTTGTTAAAACTAGAGTGTGATACTTGGCTCTGTTAGTTGAAAATAGATTAGTGAAGTGTTGATAAGCTTTACTAGTTGAGAATTGAGTAATGAGCGATAATTGGGATATTCCCGTAGGTGTCCCTGGTGGGCGGGGTTCCGCATTCTGTTTGTTGATTTATTTTTCTTGTCTTGGCCTGATGATAACCAATGGGTTGAGTCATCTGTCCCTGACAGAGTAGGTTCATTATATTTTCTGAGCGAGGCCGATGGCCACGATCATCTAATAGAGATCAGTGACGGGGAGGCTATCACCAGTTGTATGATTTATTTTACAGGTTCCTCAGGTTGGAGTGAAGAACCCGGAACCAATGAAAAATCCGATCCCGGATAAATTATGATGCAGAAAGATTGGCCAGCCACCTTCTAAATGGGTCGGTGCTAGAAGAAGCTGATATCCATGGCTCGGTGGAGCTAATGGTATATGTATCCTACATGAGTGAATACCAATCGTTAACACACCTGAAGTAATGGATGTTCAGCCCATGAGGAACTAGACCAGTAGGAACTGATGTTCACATTAGATGAAACCAAACCTTGAAGTGTAGTTGTTCCATGTATCTAGGAAATCAGAACTTTCAGACTATATCTAGTGAATAAAGCAAGCCATTTTTGTCTAGATACATTGACTGTTTAAGAGTGAAAATACAGAACTAATAGGAACCGTTGTGTTAGGAACAATAATAGTATTTTCCACGGATTATATATTTACATGGGATTCAGATCTCATGGTCATCAGAGCTCCTGGAGGAGGACATGTCTGGAGAGAAGGATACGACTTCGGTGAGGTCTATTGTGATGAGTCTTGTGATGTCGTCTGATCCTTACCATGATGCGTGGACTCTGAACATGAACTCTGTGGTCTGACCTATACATTTACATTAGAATACACGACACACATTTTTCTTCGCATACACGTCTCATATACGTTACACTTTTCTTTTAATAAATTAATCTTTATTAATTTTTAGAAGCAAGAGTTGTTGAGTATGTTGCGTTGGGGAAGTATGAGAGGGGGCATAGTACGACAGTGAGAGAGTGATAGGAAAGTGTCCATAGGCTGATGGACGGAAGATGGTGGATTCTCCAGGATATTGATAAGGGAAAAAAAATATTATAATGTGGGTGTTGACTCTCCTCACTCCAGGGACGACACTTTAAAGGAGGACACGACATAATTGGGGGCTCGATAACGTGATCTTTGGACAGCGGGATCTCCCGTAAACGGAATCCTTGGACAGCGAGATCTCCTGCAAGTGGGATCCTTTGACAGTGGGATCTTCTGACAACGGGGTCTTTTGACACGGGATCCTTAGTTATAAGAGGGAGATATCATATTGGAGAATCCAGCTAGAGTGAATGTGGATAGGGGTTAGGACTAATATCTTACCTGTTCACACTTCACACGTCTGCATAGGTCTGTGGTCCTGATTCTACTCTTTTCACTGAGTGAATGTGCTGTGTGTGGTAATATCTAGATTTATAGTACTTGGTCATATATCTGTATAGTAATTTGCAGTTATATTGTACTCGACCTGCTAGCTTACCTCTCTGTATAATGGCCACCCCTAAACTAAGCACAGCAGAATTAAGGGCAAAGGGGGAAGACATGGGATTGTCGGGGTCTGCTCTAACGGATTACATACAGGAAGTGGAGAGAGAGTATCGTCAAGCAGAAAAGGAAGATCGAAAGGCCGAGTTGGAATTGAGAAGGGTGGAGTTGGAACAAGAAGCTAGGAAATTGGAAGCTGAGCAAGCAGCTAAGAAATTTGAAGCTGAGCAAGCAGCTAAGAAATTGGAAGCTGAGCAAGCAGCTAAGAAATTTGAAGCTGAGCAAGCAGCTAGGAAACTCGAAGCTGAACAAGAAGCTCAGAAAAGGGAGCACGAGTACCGGATGAGCGAACTCGAGTTGAAGAGTCAATCTAATGGAGAAACTGAGGGAGCAGTTGGAGGTTCCTCCATCCCAGGCTCAACACCAGTAGGTGGACATGGGTACCATGCTATGAAGTTTCCTTTAGCGGTCTACGAGGAGGACAAAGAGAAGATTGACCAGTACCTTCAACGCTTCGAGGCTATGTCCGTGGCTATGGGTCTGGAGCGTAACAAATGAATCTCAAGCTATCCCAGGGATTACGCGGGACCGGCTACGAGGTTTATTATCGCCTGCCACAAGGACAGGAGAACAATTATGACGAATTAAAGACGGCTCTGCTGAAACGATTCGAGGTTACGTCACATATCTACCGGAAAAAATTTCGAGCAGTGAAACGAGAACCGGGGGAGTTGTTTGCCGCCTACAGTTTGCGTCTAAAATCTTATCTCCATAAGTGGATGGATTTGGCTGGGTTCGCACATGACTATGAGAGTCTGGAAGAGCTCATGGTGGTCGACCAGTTGAAGAAGCAAATGTCTAAACCTCTCAGGACGTTCCTGGGAGAACAAGGAGCGGAACGTATTGACCTCGTGACAAAATTAGCAGAATGGTTCGTCGAGGTACATGGGGAGGCAGGGGAAAACCTTTCCACCAACACCAAAAGTCAAGAGAAACATGACAAGAAGAAAGCCAAAAACTCAGGAACCAAAAAGTGGGAACCTTATGTGCAAAAATCAGAGGATAGTTCAGAGAAGAAGAAGGAGGGAAGCAAGAGCACTTCAAGCTCTACACCAAAACGACCGTGGTCGGAGAAGTGGTGTTCAATTTGTAAGTCACCCTCTCACAATACGAAGGACTGCAAATCAAAGGCTAAGAACCCTCACTTCGCAGCATGTCAAGTGACTTCCAAGGAGGTTGTCACGGAAAATGCCAAGGTCAACAAGGAAGCTCGCCACCAGGAGAGCTCACTCAAGTCCGGCAATAGAAAATCTAGGACAGGGAAATGGTGCAACCAAGGCAAGTCAAACATGCACAATGCTATTGACTGCAGGGGAAAGTCAGGAGACACTCAATTCGTCGTGTGCCCCGGGAAACCTAAGGTGGAGCCCACCGAACAGGTCGAGGCCGAGGAAGAGACTACAGACCAGGAAAAACCACCTGTAGTGGAATTGGTAGAGGTGGACGGTCGTCAAGTGGAGTGTTTGTACGACACAGGACTGGACGGGGAGGCCGTGATTTCTGCGGATCTGGTACATCCAGAACAATTCACAGGTGAGACCATGGAGATACAGCCTGCACAGAAGAGTGCTGTGGCCATGAAGTTGCCCATTGCTAATGTGGATATTCGGTCAAGGTATGTCATCGGCACCATCAAGGCCGCTGTATTGACCGATCCCATTTTTCCAGTAATCCTAGGTTTCCGGTATGTCTTTCTGGGAATGCTCAGGGAGCCAATCCATATGGGAGCAATGCAGACTCGCTCTCAGACGAGAACGGAAGAGGCAGAAGCAATTGTGACTAACCCAATGCCGGGGAGCTACGAACTGCCCAGAGTGAGGATGCTACGTTACGTCCTTGCTACAAAAAGCTGCAGAAAAGTGCTGATCCATCAGGACGGGGGCAGTACTACATGAAGAAAAGGATACTCTACAGGAGAACAGGAAGGGGAGACAACATATACGGTCAGTTGGTCGTCCCGAAAGCTCACCGGTCCCAGATTCTTCATATGGGGCATACCATCTCCTTTAGTGGACACATGGGTATTGCCGCCACCATGCAGCGGATTTCCTGCCATTACTATTGGCCGGGAATGACAGATGATGTGCGTCGGTATGTGAAGTCATGCCCTGAGTGCCAGAGGGTGGCACCGAAACACTGGACAGCACCGGTGGTGTTGGGTGAGATGCCCATCATGAACTCTCCTTTCGAGAGGGTAGCCATCGATATCGTGGGTCCACTTCCCAGGACTAGGAAGAGGAACATGTATATACTCACAATGGTGGATTGCTGTACAATGTGGGGTGAGGCCACGTTGACCACGATTGACTCGAAAAGAGTGGCGGGCGCACTGATGGAGGCCTTTACCAGATTAGGCTTTCCGGATCAAATTCTGACGGACAATGGGTCTCAGTTTTGTGGAAAACTCATGGAGGAGGTATTTAGGGTGTTTCACTCTAACCACATACATACCAGCCCTTACCATCCTCAAGCCAATGGACAAGTAGAGCGTTTCAACGGCACGCTGATGACAATGCTCAGGAAACTAGCGCAGGAAAAACCGGATAGGTGGGATGAATATATCCCAGCAGCCCTTTTTGCCTATCGGGAAGTTCCTCATGGCTCAACAGGACTACCACCCGCTACGTTGCTGTTTGGTCGTCCAATCAAAGGACCGTTGGAAGCCATGTTGAGGAGTTGGACTGAAGAGGGGACGTCAGAAGAAGTGATCTCATCCTACAAATACGTGGAGGAACTGAAAGAAAAACTCCACAAGGGATGGACTCTGGCAAATCAAAACTTGAAAAAGGCCAGAAAAAGACATGCGGCTTACTACAACCGTAGGTCTAAAGAAAGATCTCTAGAGGTGGGAGATAAAGTTTTGATGCTACTCCCAACGGGAAACAACAAACTGGAGATAGGTTGGCAAGGACCATTTCCCGTGGAAAGGGTGATATCCAGAACCAACTATCAGATCCGGATCCGGGGAAAGTCGAAGATTTTCCATATCAACCTCTTGCGGAAATACGAAGAGAGACCCGGAGACAAGGCAGCTCACCTCATGGCAATGGCAGTTGCAGTGGAGACTGAAGTGGGAACCAGCGAGGGCAGGGAATATCCCTTGGTACACCAGGAAACCTATAGGGATGTGCAAGTGAACCCTGATCTGACCTCCGAGGAGAGGGAAAGGATAACCCAGGTTCTCAAGTCTCATAAGGAGATACTGACTGATAAACCAGGACGAACGAGGTTGGTGGAGTTCGAGATGACTTTGACCACGCAGGAGCCTGTTCGCCAAAAGGTTTACCCAGTGCCATTCTCTAAAGAAAAGGCCCTGGAGGAGGAAATACAAAAACTGCTGGAGGATGACGTGATTGCACCATCCACATCCCCATACAATGCAGGGGTAGTTTTGTTACGGAAACCACGTGGAGAACACCGGTTGTGTATAGACTACATACTTCTGAACAGTCATACACAATTTCAGGTGGAACCTTTGCCGAATCCAACTCAGTTATTCGCTAGGCTCCATAAGGCTCGGTTCTTTTCAAAGGTGGATCTGAGTCGGGGGTATTATCAGATACCAGTAAAACCGGAGATTCGACCACTGTTGGCTTTCAGTACACCCAGTGGACACTACGAATTCAAGGTCATGCCCTTTGGACTCAGCAATGCACCTAGTGTGTTTACACGCATGATGAGGACTTTACTAGATCCGTTACAGGATCCATCCATCATCTCATTCATGGATGATATTTTGATTTCCAGTGACAGCTTGGATGACCACTTACAATCGTTGGAGAGAGTGTTTAATAGGCTCAAGGAAGCAGGGCTTACTGCTCGTCCAACCAAGTGCATGATTGGTTACCAGACTCTGGAATTTCTAGGTCACACCATCACTCCAGGACACATAGTCCCAGAAGAAAAGAACCTGGAGAAAATCAGAAATGCACCAAGGCCAAAAACGAAGAAGGATGTGCGATCTTTTATCTCATTGTGTGGGTTCTACCACAAATTCATCCCACATTTCACTGAACTGGGAGCTCCATTGACGGAAACCTTGAAAAAGGGATTCCCGGACCAAATCATTTGGACACCAGAATGTGAGAATGCCTATAGTCAGTTAAAGGAGGCCTTGGTCAGCAAACCTGTATTACAGCTCCCTGACCTTTCCAAACCATTTGTGTTGAGAACGGATGCGAGTGCGATTGGGATTGGGGCAGCCTTGTTACAGGAAGGAAAAGACGATGCTTCGGTTTTGAAACCTGTAGCATACGCAAGCAAGAAACTTCTTCAGGCGGAGAGGAATTATTCAACCGTCGAGAGAGAGTGCTTGTCCCTCGTATGGGCAGTGCAAAAATTCCAGCCATATTTGTATGGAGTTAAGTTTCGAGTTCAGTCGGATCATCAGCCCCTGATGTTCCTGGCTACTTCTCAGAAGCTCAACACCCGTTTGATGCGGTGGTCGTTGTTACTTCAACCCTATAATTTCACAGTGGAGTACATTCCTGGGAAGGAAAATGTTGGAGCGGATTTCTTATCAAGACACCCAGCTCCTGAAGAAGAAGAATGAATCATCTGGATTAAACTCACGGTGGAGAAGAGTGAGATGGACTACTCTCTTAAGAGGGGGCCTATGTCACAAAATAAAACCTTGCGTTTAACCAGTGATTAATATAGAGGCTTTCTGATTAAATGGACTATCTGCCAGCGACAACTATTTTACTAACAGAAAAAAACAAATCAGATGTCAAAATCCCAGGACAATATTTGTAGCTGCACGTGTACATCTGGTCGGCGGATTGGGAACACTCGGTGGTGAGTGAGACGGGTCCCTGCATCGCTTTGAGAGTTTGTCAACATTCGAATACAGATGGAACCTGTCGGATCCTGGTTGCAATCGGATGTCACCCATCACGGGTCAGGCAAAGTAACAGCTGCAGATGTGTAGGGGAAGTGGGTGAGCTGAATCATACATCGCTTTGACAGTTCATAAACAGGTTGGATTGAGAGCGGAAGTACTCAGCTCGGAAGAAAACAGTCCATCTGACATATAGAGTTTCCGGACATCACGCAGATTGGCAGATTGCTATTGACAACTGTTGTTGGGATCATACAGTAACTCGCTAGCTTGTTGGGGAGGTCAAAACAAGTGATGACAACTTTGACAGTGTCTAAGCGAGGGAGGATAGATTCTTGACAATGGATGATATGTCCAAATAACACCTGCAGGACATCAATACCGTCACGTGACCAATTTTAGGTTTTGCCAAAAACCATGATTGGGAGAAACAGTGTTGACCAAAACCGTGGATTATGATGGACGTGTTTGTGGGAGAGCTCTACAGTGTTAGCTTAATTTAATATTAACTAGCATGTGTCGTTATGGCAAAGTGTAGCAGTCATCCCGGAATGAGGATAGTTTGCATAAGGTAGTCATATTGTATAATTAGTTCTAATTAATATAGACAGTAGTCTTGTTAAAACTAGAGTGTGATACTTGGCTCTGTTAGTTGAAAATAGATTAGTGAAGTGTTGATAAGCTTTACTAGTTGAGAATTGAGTAATGAGCGATAATTGGGATATTCCCGTAGGTGTCCCTGGTGGGCGGGGTTCCGCATTCTGTTTGTTGATTTATTTTTCTTGTCTTGGCCTGATGATAACCAATGGGTTGAGTCATCTGTTCCTGACAGAGTAGGTTCATTATATTTTCTGAGCGAGGCCGATGGCCACGATCATCTAATAGAGATCAGTGACGGGGAGGCTATCACCAGTTGTATGATTTATTTTACAGGTTCCTCAGGTCGGAGTGAAGAACCCGGAACCAATGAAAAATCCGATCCCGGATAAATTATGATGCAGAAAGATTGGCCAGCCACCTTCTAAATGGGTCGGTGCTAGAAGAAGCTGATACCCATGGCTCGGTGGAGCTAATGGTATATGTATCCTACATGAGTGAATACCAATCGTTAACACACCTGAAGTGATGGATGTTCAGCCCATGAGGAACTAGACCAGTAGGAACTGATGTTCACATTAGATGAAACCAAACCTTGAAGTGTAGTTGTTCCATGTATCTAGGAAATCAGAACTTTCAGACTATATCTAGTGAATAAAGCAAGCCATTTTTGTCTAGATACATTGACTGTTTAAGAGTGAAAATACAGAACTAATAGGAACCGTTGTGTTAGGAACAATAATAGTATTTTCCACGGATTATATATTTACATGGGATTCAGATCTCATGGTCATCAGAGCTCCTGGAGGAGGACATGTCTGGAGAGAAGGATACGACTTCGGTGAGGTCTATTGTGATGAGTCTTGTGATGTCGTCTGATCCTTACCATGATGCGTGGACTCTGAACATGAACTCTGTGGTCTGACCTATACATTTACATTAGAATACACGACACACATTTTTCTTCGCATACACGTCTCATATACGTTACACTTTTCTTTTAATAAATTAATCTTTATTAATTTTTAGAAGCAAGAGTTGTTGAGTATGTTGCGTTGGGGAAGTATGAGAGGGGGCATAGTACGACAGTGAGAGAGTGATAGGAAGGTGTCCATAGGCTGATGGAGTGTGTTGGACGGAAGCTGGTGGATTCTCCAGGATATTGATAAGGGAAAAAAAAATATTATAATGTGGGTGTTGACTCTCCTCACTCCAGGGACGACACTTTAAAGGAGGACACGACAGCACCTATCCCATCGTTTTATCAGTCCTTCCAAACCGGCTGCATAGAACTGCGTGCTCTGTTTTCTAAACCACGTTTTCACGTCACATTCAACTTCGGCGTCATTCGCGAAATGTCTTCCGCCAAGGTGTGTTGTCAGTGTTTATGCTGACATATGTTTGTCCCCTAACGAGGTGCATACCTGGGTAGAAAACGTTACGAGGGCCAGTCAATAAGTAAGTCACACAGTTCTGTGGGATGGCGCAGCCTAAAATGGGTATCAGGAAATATCTTGGCAAGTAAAGGCGATATGCGTGGTATCGATCACACCACCCACAGAATGCTGGTTGGTCTATTCAAGATTTCATCTCATCTCATCGTGTTCCTCTTGTACCTTGCGGTGTCGCGGTGAAGTATAAATAGCGACAGAATGCCCGCTTATGGGCTTCGTGTATCGATATTCCCATGGAGTGTTATTCCCTGCGTCCATCGTTTACGTGGTTGGCCTCTTCCTCTGCTTCCCTCTCGTCTGTACATCATTGCTTGTTGTGGTATAGTGTTAGTTGGTAACCTACTTGCATGGCCAAACCATTTAACTTGCTGCCTTCTAATAAAATCTAGTGCTGCTACAACAACAACAAACCCCCCCCCCCCCCACCCACTTTAGTCCTGATTTCTTCATGTCTAATCTTATCTCTTCTTGACACGTTGAGTATTCTTCTCAGGAATCTAATTTCTGTTGTGATTTTTCTTTTCTCTTTTTCTGTCATTGTCCAGGTTTGGCATTGGTAGCATAGAGTTGGTAGAGAGATTGTGTTGTAAAGTGCTTTCTTAGTAACTATTGATATATGTTTGTTCTTTAGTATTGGTGCCATTTGTCCAATGAGTTGGTTTGCCTTATTGCATCTATTTTCGATCTCGTCTTCTTTGCCACGGACTCTCATTCGGGAGACCCGGTTCGATCCCTCGGTAAGGTGTGGGATTTTTTTCTGTCGGGGGCAAAAAGAAAATTCTAACCTGCACAGTTCGCGGTGACTGCACTAGCCAGGCGGCCTTAATTCCTTAGGCTCAAAGACCCCTCTGCAATACGCCGCAAGGTACTATATTGGCAGTAAATGACAGTTTTACACTTCCTAAGTACTTGGAACTCTCTTCTTGTTTCAAGGGATGTTCGTTTAGGTGAATCGTTGTTGCTTTTTCTTCTTTAATTACAGTCATTACCTCTGTTTTACTTGTGCTAATTTTCATGTTATGTTCCCTACACATTTGGTTTAGACTATTCATGTGGTCTTGTAATTCAGCTTCTGATTTTGCTATTAGTGCTTTGTCGTCCGCAAACAAGAGTTCTCTAATGGTTAGACTTGCCGATGGTTCTTATTCAAGATATGAGTCTAAATCCATATGCTCAATGTCCCTAAAGGGGGAACTTTACATAACTTACCAATTAAGAAATAATGGGTGACCTCCTTGGGAGTGAATGAACATGACTGTGTGATGTGACTGAAAGGCGAGACAAACGAATGACGTAAATAGATTTGGGAAAAGGCCATGAGAGTTCTGCGTGGGCGCGAATGTTGGACAGTTAGTTCTAAATGGATGTGAATATTGGATGATGAGTTCTTTCTGGTTGTGAATCTTTCGAGAAAAGGCCTATGTTATGTAATTGTGAGAAATTTCAAACAGTCAATGCGTTGTTGTATAATGACAATATCTTTGACACGACAGAAAACATACGCACAGGTATTGACAGATGACAGGTGAGATCACCAAACAAAACCATGAGTGAAATATATGGGGCATCTAGAGAAGAAGTGGAATGTACAAACTATCCTTGTGTGGAGAAAACACCAGACAAAAGAAACAGAAAATGTATATGGACAACTTCACTCATCAAATGCCATGGGATAATTAATTGTCTTAAACGGCTTCCCGTATCTGCCATGGACTTAAATATAGTAGTTTTCCCTATGCACCTCCCCCTTTAATTTTATATATAACATATGTCTGCGACCATTTTAACAAAATGTATGTCATACCTGTGACATAGGGGAGACTGGGGAGAAATGGACATAGGGGAGAAATGGACCACCCCCTCTCTGGCCCCTGGCTGTGATGCAATGAAAGTGAAACCATAATAAGTTTGTTTTCCACATCAAACATAGTCCGAATTTTTCATTTGCCATCGACTTCCCGCACAGGTCGTTCCCACGCAAAGTTTGAAAAATTTTCTGCACTAAAGTTTCTTTTTCCAGTTCCAGACACCATCGTAAAGCAGACGCATAGTCAGGAATCAGGACAAGGTAATTACGTTAATATCTTTATTTACTTGTTATTTAAGAGTTCATATAAAAAATATAGCATATAATATTAGATTTAAGAGACTTTATGGCTGAATAGTTTAATACATTGATGGGGGAGAAATGGACCGGTTCATTTCTCCCCATGGTTCATTTCTCCCCATAGAAGAAATTGACAAGACAGTCTGTTGTTAGTAAAAGTGTTGAAGATTGCATTCGAATATCAGCATTATTGATTCTTTTTAATACTGGGGTCTAAATCTAGACCAATAAAACTGTTAACAAATTTGATTTCAGTGATTTATTAAAGATGCACGCCATTCGTGCTATGATCAGTATTTCTTTGCACATGATAGGCCTACCATTCTAAATGTTATATAATTCTGTCACTCTTTTGTTTCAGATGCCAAGATTGTACATCAGAAACACCAACAAGGGTCTCGTTACGGAGGAACGTATGAGAGAAGCTGTTAATGCTGTGAAAAATGGAATGAAAGTGAGGAAAGCTGCAAGGGAGTACGGCATTGCTCGCTCTACCCTCAATAACAATCTTACAAAAGACAGAGAAGGAAATGGTCTGCCTACTAGACTCGTACCAAATTATAGGCATAACCTTGTTTTCACAGCTAAGCAAGAAGCTGATTTTGCTAGTTACTTGAAAGATTGTGCAAGAATGTTCCATGGACTCACAACTAAAAACGTTCGTATTTTGGCGTACGAGGTGGCGAAAGTCAATAACATTGCACATCCTTTAACCTGGGATGAGCAAATGATGGCAGGGAATGACTGGCTTTGTGGATTTTTGCGACGGAATCCCGTGCTGACCATAAGGCAACCTGAGGCATCATCTCTGGCTAGAGCTACAGCTTTCAACAAACATAATATTTGCACCTTCTTCAACATTGTGAAGGAAACCATTACAAAACTAAATGTGAGTGGAGCTCAAATCTACAATTTGGATGAGTCAGGTCTGACCACTGTACAGAAAGTGCCAAAAGTAATTGCCCCACGAGGAGTGAAGCAAATAGGCCAGGTGACATCCAGAGAAAGAGGAGAACTGGTCACAATCTGTTGCATTGTGTCAGCTGCGGGTCACATTATCCCTCCAGTTTTTGTGTTTCCCAGAAAAATTTTTAAGAATTTTATGCTTGCTGGAGCACCTGAAGGTTCCCTTGGCCTTCTGAATGAATCAGGTTGGATGACCCGTGATAATTTCGTCAAAGTTATAAATCACTTCATTAAGCATTCAAGACCTTCCAAAGACTTCCCATTGATTTTGATATTGGACAATCACGATTCCCACATTTCATTTGAATCACTTGAACTGTGCAAGAAAAACAACATTCATGTGATCACGTTGCCACCACACACCTCATCTAAAACTCAGCCCTTGGACCGTTCAGTTTTTGGACCCATGAAGTCGGTCTACAACAATGCGTGTGATTCATGGATGATGAAAAATGTTGGGACACCACTGACAATCTATCAAGTTGCAAATCTAGGAGGCCACGCTTTTCTTAAAGCGGTATATCCCATTAACATTCAATCAGGCTTTGCAGTGTCAGGTATTTGGCCCTTTAACGAAGATGTTTTTACAGAAGATGATTTTATGCCTTCGGAAATAACGAACAGGCCCATCAGCAAGGACAGTGAAAATGCCACTTTAGAAAGCAATGAACAGCATCTCCACATTGTGGTACCAGCACAGATCAAACTGCACAAGAATTTCATGAAAATCAGAAAGAGTGTAATGTTGAGAACCTTGTAGATGACTTGCAGGAAATATCAGGGAGTCTTCAACATAAAGCTACTTCTTCCTTTACTTCGCCTCATGTTTTCAGAGGACTACCAAAAGCTGGTCCGCGAAAAGATTCAAATAATATGAGGAAAAGAGGAATAAATATGCTGGCTACTTCTACGCCAGAAATGGATCGAATTAGGGAAAGAGCGGTGATGAAAGAAAAGGCAGCAAAAGTTCCACCCAAAAAGGCAAAGAGACAGCTGCTGAAAGAACTTGATGTTGATTCAGATCCAGAAACTGACATTTCGTTTTGTGATGACACAGATTCTGATGTTTCATTTGGTGAAAATGAGGAGTGTACGGTTAGCTTGACTGGTGTGCGTGAGATTTTTGAAGGCCAGTGTGTGCTATGTGAATATGGAACAAAGAAGACTTGTGTTTACTATGTAGGAATTGTAAGGGGAGACATTGATGATGATGGTGATGTTGAGGTAGAGTTCTTGCGCAAGAGTGAGAAGGTTGCTGGTAAATTTGTTAAGCCTAAGGTAGAAGATGTCGCCAGTGTCTCAATTACATGTATTAAAGCACAGCTTACTAGATCTACAATCACTGGAACCACTTCTAGGACCAAAGATGGCTATGTCTTCAATAAATGTTCGATAAAACTTTATATTAGATTAATATATCATATTAAACTTTTTTACTGTCGCTTAAAATAATAAAATAAAAACTGCAAATATCCTTTTAATGATTATTTATTTCTTATAGCAATATGGATGAGTTGTTGCTGCTTCTTTTTAAAAAAGGTCCATTTCTCCCCACTATGGTCCATTGCTCCCCACGTGCTGGTCCATTTCACCCCAATGGTGGTCAATTTCTCCCCATGTTCATATACATTTTTGAAATGCATTTTGTAAAGAAACATATAGAAATAGATTGCAAAATGTTTTCCCCTTTTAAAATAAATGAATGTACAACATTTTAGTCATGGTTTTGTTATGTTTCGATAAAATCTGTTCCGGTGATGAGCAAAAATTGAAAACTACAAAATTGCTGGTCCATTTCTCCCCAGTCTCCCCTACCCCTCCTGTCTATTTGCCTTCTTGAATTTTTGTTAGGTCAAAACCTACGTTTTGTTTGGCGCTGAACCTGTTAAAGAGGCAAGAAACAAGTAATTCTATAACTATAAGCAACATCAACTTCACTTAAAATGTGAGACGATAAACAGAATTGGAAAATTAAGATCGCTAGTATCTGCTCCAGACGATACATAAGACGAAAAAGAGGCGTAGAATGAGGAGGTTGATGGTGTGTCGAAGTACACTAAATTACGCCTTCTTGGGACACTGCCGCCACTTGGCAGTAGAGGTTCGAATCCGTGTTTGCTTATAGTATAGATCTCAGTCTTTCAGCCGTATTGTCACATCTTTACTTCTTTCCTATGTCACTACATACCCCGATCAGTACTTGTGAATGGATCAATGCATCCTGCTTACTTTCTACCTGTGCTGAACACCCAAGGGGGCTGAGTGGTCTCGAGGTATGGTGTCCGCCTCGAGTGCTGGAGGTCCCGTGTTCAAGCCCCGGTAAGGGTCGGGATTTTTTCACGTGGACTTCTAGTACCAAAATAAATGCCCCCTGGTCTCAGGTAGTGAAATCGGACGCCCGTGTGTATTGTTGCGCACTTAAAAATATCCCTCGGCAGTTGGAAATCGAGAAGAGTAGCCTAATGGAGTAATGGCGTTGCCCGGGAACAATTTCGTGTTAAATCTACCCAAAGTATTTAAGATCCTCGCCGGTGCTACGGAGAGTTCGTGCGCTGAGCTGAGTTTCTCTGGACTCAGGCTTGAGTTAGGAATAGAACGGAGCACTTATGGGTTATACCCGTGAGCCGTGATGTTGATCCATCCATCCATCATGTGCCATGCCGGTAAGCGTGGGCGGTCATGTTCTGCCATCTCACTCGATCAACAGAGTCGTGGATCAGTTCCGTGTTTTTGTCTCGACCATGCCACAAGGCCAAGCCATCCAGATACTTGTTTCTAGGTCTTCCCCTTGGTCTGTTCCCCTCGATCTTACCAGTTGTCACCAAGTTCTCCAAATCATTTCTTCTCATAACATGCCCAAAAAATTGTGACTGTCTACGTCTAATGTCTCTGATCAGTTTACGATCTTCATTTGTTTCTTGAAGGACTTGTTCATTGGTCTTTCTGGCTGTCCATGGTATTCTTTGCATTTTCCTCAGAAACCACATTTCTACAGCCATCAGATGTTTTTCAGCCTGGCTGCTCATTGTCCAAGCTTCACATCCATATAAAAGTACAGGTTCTATGTAGCATCTCAACACTCTTTTTCTCGTTTCAATTGACATCTTTTTATTGGTCAGTATGTTTTTCATCTTGCTAAAGGCTACTTTTGCCATGGCGATTCTTGTTCTAATCTCTTCAAGGCATCTCCCATCAGATGTTATTACTGTTCCGAGGTAATTGTACCTATTCACTTGTTGAAGAATATTCCCATTTACTTGTATATTACACTGTGGTATTTCGTTCTTCTTAGTGACGACCATAATCTGTGTCTTTTTACAATTTAATTCTAACCCTTGTTGTTCACTGTGTGTAACAACCGCATCTACTAAATGTTGCAGGTCCTGTTCATTGTCTGCAATCAAGACTGTATCGTCTGCATATCTAATGTTATTGATGCATCGTCCCCCAATGTTGATTCCTTCCATATTTTCAATATTTCTGAAAATATTTTCACTGTACAGGGAAAACAGATCTGGAGACATTACACATCCCTGTCTCACACCTCTCTTAATAGGCTGATATTGGCTTACTTCATTATCAACTCTTATGGCAGCTTGTTGTTTCCAATATATGTTTTTTACAAGTCTAAGGTCTTTCCCATCAATTTGTAGTTCTTCAAGCATCCTTATCATGTTGACATGTCTCACTTTATCAAAAGCCTTTGTGTAGTCAATGAAGCAAAGGTGTAGATCTTTGTTTACTTCTATAGAACGTTCGATTACGGTTCTCAGTATATACACAGCATTTACTGTACCCTTGCCTACTACAAACCCACATTGTTCTTCTCCTATTTCAGGTTGTATTTTCCTCCTAACTCTTTGCATGATAATTCTTAGCAAAATCTTCGTGATGTGACTCATTATACTAATTGTTCGATGTTGATCACATTCCAAGGCTCCTGATTTCTTTGGGATTGCAATAAATACAGAATTACATAACTCATGAGGTATGTTTCCAGTATCATATATTGTATTAAGCAGACTGGTAACTTTATCTATTCCATATTCTTCTAAAGCATTAATCATTTCTGTTGTGACGCTGTCTGGACCGGGGGTTTTGCCAGATTTCATATGATTAAGAGCATTCTGAACCTCCATCTTCAAAATTGCTGGCCCTTCATTGTTATTTTGAACAATATATTGTTCGTCTCTGCTATCGTCATACAGGTTTTTCACGTAATCTGACCATTCATGTAATATCTGATCTTTTTCTATTATGACTCTTCCATCTTTTGTCTTTAGGCAGCCTGCTGATGTACGTGTTCTTTGATTAGTAATCTCCTGAATTCTTTTGTGCATTAGTTTTGCATTTTTACTGTTGTGTTGTTTTTCAATTTCTCTGCAATTTTTCTCAAGCCATGTTTCTTTAGCCTCCTTACATAAGGTTCTGACTTTTCTGTGAATTTCTTCATATTTGGCAGGATTATTTTTGTTCTGTCTTCTTGTTTCCATTAGTTGTAAAATTTCTTCAGTCATCCTGTCTTACGGCCAACTTTCTTTACTTTTGGAATAGTTTTTTCTGCTGCACAACTGATTGAATTCTTCAGCATTTCCCATTGATCATCTACATCTTGAAATAGGATCTCTAGATCAGACAATAAATCAAATTTGTTCTTTACTTCTATGTTAAAATTATCTTGTATTTCTTTGTCAGTTTTCAATTTGCACAAGTCATATTTAGGGTTTCCTGCTGTATACTTGACTTTCTTTAACTTTACCCTCAATGTGCCAGTAATTAATCTGTGATCACTGTAACAGTCTGCATTTGGAACTGTTTTTACAACTGTTAATGCATTTCGAAACCTTTTGCTTATCAGGATGTAATCTATCTGGTTTTTAATCCTGCTGTCTGGACTCCTCCATGTCCATAATCTTCTAGGATGTTGTTTAAACCAGGTGTTTCCTACAACCAATTCTTGTTCTTTTGCCCATTCTACAAGTCTGTAACCTCTTTCATTTCTCTCTCCCAAACCATGGTTGCCTACACTGTATCCATCGCTTTGCTTTCCTATTTTTGCGTTGAAATCACCCATTATGATATTTATTTCTGATTTTTTACAGTTCTTCAAAGCAGACTCCATGTCATTATAAAATTCCTCTATACTTTCTTCACTGCTTTCACTTGTTGGGGCATATACTTGAATTACATTTATTTTAAAAGGTCTTCCGTTTAATTTTACTAATAGAACTCTGTCTGACACAGCCCAATATCCTTTGACAGAATTTGATGTTTGCTTATCTAATATAATGGCTACACCTCTTTGCTGTTCTTCTCCCCCCGAGTAAATAATCTTACATTCCTCTCCTGTCCTTATCCCTGCTCCTCTCCATCTCGTTTCCGATATTCCTAATATGTTAATCTTCTCTCTCTCCATTTCTTTTTTGATGTCCTCCAACTTTCCATCTGCATTCATTGTTCTAACATTCCAAGTTCCTACTTTCAATGATATTAATCTTTTGCACCTAGTAGCCTGTTGACGGTCTGGAGTCACCTGGTGCGCATGACTATCCCTACCGGGCGAGGCTGCTCCTATGGAGCACCCATTTACGCCGTTTCTCTGATTATCGATAAGTGAACACAACATGATTTTCTTGGCATGTGTAAAGAAGGTAGTTTGCCATTGCTTTCCTTCCCAGCAGTGACCATACTGGTCAGTGACCGTAGCCATTGTCTCCTCAAAAAAGGAGATCCTCTGCCTACCGTCGTGAAGGTGTAGACCATAACCTACAACTATCTGTCGGCTGCTCTCCATCTTCATCCACCACCTGCACCCATGGCTTCACGTAACCCTGATCGGGGGGCTAAACGGGTACTCCACCTTGCCCAAGGGTGTCCCGTTATGTTGATGCGTCGACTAAACTAAACTAAACTGTGCTGAGCACCCACACATGTTTACTGCTGGATAAAAAAAAAATTATGGGAAATAACCTGTGAAATAAACCCACAGCTATTGATTGGCAGTCACAGAAGTAGAGGAAAGACGTATAGAGTAGAGGGCACACTAGATCATATGAAAGCTATAGTGGCCACATTGTGGTACTTCAACTAACGGCCATCTAGACAAGAGATTGTGGTGTACTTGAACCACCCGGATGTATGGAAGCCAAACATGGCGCACGGCTGGTCGCGTTAACGACTGACATGGTTGAGTTGACCCAGGTAATGGCTGAACTGTGTCACTTGATGTCGTGTCGTGTTCTTACACTTGTATGCTCGCTGTGGCATTAATTAAGTTGCGCCGCTATGTAAAAAACAGTGATTATCGTCCCGTTTATAATGTTTTAAGTGTGGACTACAAGTTTAATACAAGACACGGAAGTCGCAGACGTGAACTGTCGTGGAGGGACAGAGATGCGACACTTGACCCATGTAAAGAAAATGAGTTTAGTTTCATATTAATATTTATAGGTTTCGACTGGAGGCATTTATAGAAGAGAAAGGAACATATAATATTAATAGAAGCACTAGGTAATTAAACTAGAAAGTAATTTGAAATAGAATAAGAATAGTATAGTACTAGTAACTAGTACAAGATGCCGTCTCACTGATGGAAAAATGAAAAGGCAAGTCTTTAGAAGAAGACCAGACCCCAACCCCAAAAAATTTAAAATTACTCTAGGTAGGTTGTTTAGTATATTTCTGTTTCAATTCAACAAGAAACACTAACACAGAGAGAAATAAGGCCAGTACCGTTGGAGTGAACTGACAATTCATTTGTGAGTTGTCACAACACTCAGTAAGGTAAGGGTAAGTAAGACTAAGTCAAAGTGCTTGTTGTTGAAATCTACCAAGTGGAAATATTAATTATTATTTTTAAACAAAATGAATTGGTTTCTAGAAGCATTACTAACAACAAATGGAAGAACAAAACACCCACATAGTTGAAAATTGTAGGGTAAGATCAAGGGATGTGTTCCTTTGTCCAAAGTATTTCTAGCAAGCCCTATCATCAATTTAATTTTGAGTATTTATAAATGAGACCGCGGCAGCGTTCAAAATCTAATGGTACCTCAATGATGCCTGTATGTCACTTATAAGTGAAGATATTCACAATTTTGTGAAGGTGAGATGAGTTGCGATTTTTCATGCTATTCACCCGTAAGTGTAGCTCTCCAATGTGTCCGATTAGCTCCACAAGCGGGTATGCGTGCGAGATTGTCTCAAACGGTCGTATGAAAACTGACTTCAAAAATATGTTCCGTCATGTTAAATGATTACAAAATAGTACAAGTATACAAATAAATTATTAATAATCTTTAAACTTGTGTTCTCTTTAACTTTGGTAGGTCAAATCGCACATTTTGTGTGTTGAAAAGTGTAGCGCAATCGATATGTGGCTGCCGTGGGTTTCCAATTCACAAAGTCACATCTTCGCAGAAAATCTATTTTTCAAGCACAATTCGAGCAAGTTTAGCGATGAAACTTTGCTGATTCAGAGGCGATATTTTATATGGCAATTAAAATTCACATTAAACAGAGACATCTATTGGATTCATCGATTCCGATACCGTACAGTATGCGATAATTCTGCTACCTCTGTGGGATGCGCTCCCCGGCAGTCGGCAGCTCGCATAGATCCATAGAGCACACTTTATTCACAAACTTCCAGTTTCTTAGTTCTATATAATATTTTAGTTCGTAATGTTTAATAGTTTCTATTATATCGCCTAATAATTTTGTGAAAAAAAAAAATATATGCCCAGCCGGGAAGAGAACCGCAGTCTCCCGCGTGACACAGACAGGCGGACGGCTTATGACTACGCTAGCGAGAACACAATGGTTGTTTTACAAAGATATTTATATAGTCAAGCCGCCGTTTTGGGTTTCATGATCGTAAAATCTTTGCCTGTTTTTCAACCATAATAAAGCAAGTTTAGCGTGAAACTTTCAAAATTTCCGAAAAATTTGATGCAGAATTTGAAGATCCATCTACAATTGATGGTTTTCTGTTGAAAGCCCCAGAAAAAAATTATTTACGGTTCAGTTTGCCATTTTCATTTTTCTCCGCGTGCGAGGTTGGTCTCAACCAACGGGTCATAGGCGGATTATGAAAACTGACTTCAAAAATATGTTCCGAGATGTTAATTGATTAAAAAATAGTACAAGTATACAAATAAATTATTAATTATCTTTAAACGTGTGTTATCTTTAACTTTAGTAGGTCAAATCGCACGTTTTGAGTGTTGAAAAGTGAAAGCGTACATGCCAATTCGATCGATACACGCATGCGCAGTCACCGTGGCACATGGCCATGCGTTTCTCCATTCACAAAGGCACGCTTCGCCGAAAATGTTTTTCATACACATGGGGGACAATTACAGCGATGAAACTTTCCAGATAAATTTAAAATTGTATGCAGAATTCAAAAATACATATATAATTGAGGTAGTTCTAATTAAAGCGCCAGAATAGTGTTACAAAGTGCACATGCCAATCCGATCAATGTGAAAACACATCTCCGCAGAAAATGTTGTTTTTATACACATGGGGGGCAATTACAGCGATGAAACTTACCAGATGTATTTAAAATTGTATGCAGATGTCAAAAATACATACATAATTGAGGTAGTTCTAATTAAAGCGCCAAAAAAAATTAATTACGGTTAAGTATGAAATATATTCTTATTTATATAAAAGGTCACGATGATTTCAACCAATCACTGTGCACGGAATATTAAGCATACCTTTCCTGGAAAACCCCGGATGACGTGTGTTATTGGCACGTGAGATTTGAATGAATGAATGACGTCGAAAGAATGCATGGTCTGAACTAGCGCGAACTGGGAGACACGGTGAATCATGGCTATATGATTCCATATATGATTTCTGTTTTCATTTCCAGTCGCGGCTCGATGGAACTCGCTAGTATTTCTGACATTGGGAAGGTTTGGTTTTTTAATCTAGATACTATAAATTGAACTGGTACTCAGTTTGACTTGCACTATCACTTGTTATAGCGGGTTCGACCGTACCACAACCCAAAATGAAACCGGAAGTGAAATACCACGCCACCCCGGAATAATCCATTGTCCCTCCAATATGGCTGCTGTTGTAAAGACCATTCATGCTTTCGACGTCATTCATTCATTCAAATATCACGTGATAATAACAGATGCCATCTTAGGTTCTGCAGAAAAGGTTAGGGTAATATTCCGTGCACAGCGATTGGTTTAAATTATCATGGCTGTTAATTAAATGTAATTATTTGATATGCGGTAAGTAATTTTATCTTCTAGAGGTGTTTTTATAAATTTTTGAATATTTTGAGAAGGATTTTTGAATTCTGCACCCATTTTTACATATATTTGGAGAGTTTCTTTGCCAATCGTCTTCCATTTTTGGTATTAAAAAAAATAATTCTGCTGGGATGTTTCAACTTTGTGAATGGAAAGCCAAGATGGCGGCCGACGTGAAATATTGATCAGACCAGCTCAAAACGTGCAATTTGAACTACTAAAAGTTAAAGAAAATACAAGTTTAAAGATTATTAATACTATATTTGTATACTTGTACTATTTTTTTTATCATTTAACATGACGGAACATATTCTTGAAGTCAAGTTTTCATGTCTGTCTATGGCCCATTTGGCAGTATGGAACGGACACACTGAAGAGTTCCAAAGTTACAGGATTAATGAGAACATTTTTCCCCGGAGATACCGACACTCATTTGTGAATATCTCCGCTTAGAATTGACATACATGTATTATTGAGGTACCATTAGATTTGGTTTTTCAAGGCCAATCTATATATGATGGTCTCATTAGTAAATACTCAATTTTAAAATCCTATTATTACACCAGTTGTAACTTGTATCTGTCAGTTATTACATCAGTTGTAATTTGTATATGTCAGTTATTACATCAGTTGTAACTTGTGTATGTCAATTATTACATCAGTTGTAACTTGTATCTGTCAATTATTACATCAGTTGTAACTTGTATCTGTCAATTATTACATCAGTTGTAACTTGTACCTGTCAATTAGTACATCGGTTGTAACTTGTATCTGTCATTTACATCAGTTGTAACTTGCACAATAATTATTTTCATCAACTGAACATGCACTATAATTTACTACATCAATTGTACTAACATGTTTTTCACATAATTTTGAAACATTTCAGTGTTGATTGTCCCCGGCACAAATTTCTAAAATGTTCAAGAAGAAGAAAAAACCTCAGCTAGAGATTTCTGCTCCCTCGAACTTCCAGCATCGGGTGCACACTGGCTTTGACTGGGAAAATGGGGAGTTCTTCGGACTCCCACCTCAGTGGGCCAGCATAATTGATGCAAACAAGGGGCGGCGCCAGCCAATCGTGGACCCCTCAACAATAACACCAACTGACGTGCAGCCTCTCAAGGTGATGTTATTACTTGTATAGAATTATGTCCCTGTGTCTGTTTCATCATCATCATCATCATCATCACATGTCTTGCTGATACGTGAGGGTGATCTTGCTTCCCCACATTTCACAATCTCCAGCAGAATTTATGGATCCATGTGGTGAAATTGTCCATGCTGTCTTGGAACATCAAGAATCTTCTCTTGTCTTCCTTTATCTCTTTTTCTGTCTGTATTTAAACCAGCTCTGTGGTGAAGGGGTTACAGACGCAGTTTGTAATCCTGCATACCATGTTTGAAACACACTGTGGGCGATTTGGCAGCAGATCACCTTGTGGTGGTTTTTATACAATGGTATGAGTGTTGGTCGTTCAGAAAGCATTGGCAACAAACTACAGAACATAAACTTAATAAGAAATCACAGTCAGTCAAAAATTGCTGGGGTTAACTGTGATGTCCTGTAAAGGATATGCAGCTACCTTTTAACTAGATTTTTTTTTTTTTTAAATTTTATCTTTGCTTGCTGTTGAACTCATGTGTTGTCCATACAAATGCTACTACTTTTAGTGCACTGGGCTGATTTTTGCTTGTAGATTAGCTTTTCTTATTACCATTGCCCCTCACCGTCAGGTGAACCAACTCTAACTTCTGAGGTATTTGTAATTTACATTCCGAAATCAAGAATGAGGTAAACATTTTAGTCCCAGCTGACCAGTAAAGGGGTAGAACTTGCTGCCTCAGTATCAGCACACCGGTAATTTAGAGCATGTGCTCTTATCCATTCGGCCATGCTGACCCCTACAGGTGGCAAGATAATCACCCGTCAAATGCTGGCTAGTCCTGACACTAGGGCGGGCACCATACACACAGCACGCCTTGTGGTGTAAAACAGGGGCCCTGTGCCTTGCTGACTTTGCTGTTTATATATTATTGTATGCCTCTTTGTATACTTTGATTGTATGCCGTTATATTTTAAAGTCTGTCTTTGACACCTTTTATCCCATAAGAGCTGCAAGAAACTTTAATTTCTTTGACTATATGTTGTTGCTTTTTCTTGAATATAACTTGTAAGTTGCCAGACACCCCATAAACTGCACATATTTGGACAGATATTGGACATTCTGTTCTGTAAGAAGCTGATATAAATGCATTTATCGACAGCAGCAAAGTCACTAAACACAAATTGGTTTTGGTCATGTGTAGTAAAGGTAGTTTCATAAACTAATGTAAAAACCAAGAGCAGTAGTATGTACATTCTATATAAATTCTGCTTCTGTTATAAACCAATATAAACTAGAAACAGTGGTCTGTAAATTCTTGTAAATCTTCTTTTGGTCCCCCTTGAGTCCCCTTTTGGTAGGCCAGTATATTCCAAATGGCTAATAACAAGTGTCAGACCATTATCTAATATTACTGAGTCGTGTAGTTTTGATGTTCGCCCATGCCTTTATAATGCATATCTTTTATATTGTTGCTGTTCTCTGTTAGCCTTGAATGATGTGTGAATGAAATAATGTATGAAAGAGAGTGATAGAAGGGCAGAATGTTAGGCGGGCCTGCGTGCCCAATTCTTAACCCTTTGAAAATAAAGTTTGTTTGTTTGTTTGTTCGTTCGTTCTTTTATACCCAAGTCACTCTCTTGCACCTGGCCGTCTTGACAAACGATAGGTTGTTAGATTATTCTTTAAAAAAGGCATAAAAACGTTGACCCATGACGGTGACCTGGGATGGGGTTATAACATAAACACAGACAACAAAAACAACCGGATGACTTTTTCCCCCTGTTAGTGGTAAGGCAAAATCTTTCAGAAAATATATGGTACACAGATGTTTTCTTTAGTCGTTTCCAAGTCAGGATTACTTTTTTGGTCATGGTACATTTGTTCTTAACCCAAGAGCACAAGAAGGAGCTTTGAATATATATATATATTCTCTCTCTCGCTGTCTCTCTCTCGCTGTCTCTCTCTCTCTCTCTCTCTCTCTCTCTCTCTCTCTCTCTCTCTCTCTCTCTCTCTCTCTCTCTCTCTCTCTCTTGTACTGTACTAGCTTCTTGTCGTTGTGACAGACAAAAATTTATTACATTGTGTCTAGAAAAAAGGCACAAGAACGACATTGCAGGGACCAGAGATTGAGCTAGCTATGCCTCTCCGTTGTATAAAGCCTGAGCTGAATTTTATATACATTTTAGTAGGTCAGCATGGCCGAATGGATAAGAACGCATGTTCTTTAACATTCGGTGTGCTGATGGCGAGTTTAGAGGTTCAACCTCTACACTGGACAGTTGGACTAAAATTCTGGCCTATCGTCCTTTGACTTGGAGGGCGTAAATCACAAATACTTCTGAAGTCGCAGTGGGTTTGTCTAATGGTGAGGGATACTTAATAGGGGATACTAATCCACACGTAAAATTCAATCCAGCACTACTAAAAGTAATGTGTATGGACTACGCTTGAGTTCAAAGCGAGCAAGGGCGCCCCCCCCCCCCCAATATATACGTTTTATATACATTGGTCATGTGTAGTAAAGGTAGTTTCATAAACTAATGTAAAAACCAAGAGCAGTAGTATGTACATATACATTTTTTCTTTTAAACAGACAATCATTCGAGGTCAGCACAATGGCTATCCACATGAGATTACCATCGCACGGTCAAATTCTCTTCGTCGCTCAAGCCCTCCGGTGTACAA
>OY992881.1:17156720-17271720 GCA_963921405.1 Cepaea hortensis
AAGCATCACATTTCAGACAGTAATTATCCATCAGTACCAGAAGATGCGGTGATGCCACAGCTGCCACGCCAGGAGTATGACCAGCGTCTGCAACAAGACTATCCTCCTTACAAACAGCATACGCATAATCAACATGCAAATCAGCAGGCACCACATGGGGATCAGAGGCACCAAGGCTATCCCCAGGAATACCCTCTACCTCGAGAAGTGTCTAACCACGCCAGGCATCAGGCCAGTCTGCAGTCCAGGGTGGATTCTTACGAGGGACATAATAACACACACAGAAATCATTTTAACCGAGATGCTATGGATGGGAGACCAGGGTACCATGAAGGTGATGCCAGAATGAACAGTTCATACGATAGTCATTCCAGAAGTGATGGATCACTTGAGTATGATGCCCACGGACTTCCACAAAAGAAACATTATGATGATATTTCTTATCCTCGTCAAACTGGAGACCACTACAATCAAATGGCAAATGGAAGTGCCACATCTTCATTACCTCGCCAGAAAAACATTCCAGTTGCCCCTCGTGTTCATTCAGATAGCAGTAGTATGTCCCGATCTCAAGCTGGGACACTGCACGAAAGGGTAAGTTCTTTAGTGTATCAGCACACACTTTCAGATAGCAGTGGTGTGTCTTAGTCTAAGCTGGGACACAGCATAAAAGGGTTAGTTCTTTAGTGTGTCAGAACACACATTAAGATAGCAGTGGTGTGTCTGTCTTAAGCTGGGACACAGCATAAAAGGCTCCCGTGTGTTGCCGGGGCCCATAAGGGAAGCAAAGAATAGCAACACTGTAGCCTACCAGGCATGTCGTAAGAGGCGACTAAGGAGGCTTGATGGTTCCGTCGCCCTGCTACTGAGTGAGTGCGTGGCGCGACACTGTGAGCTGTGAGTTTCGTGTGAAGTACTTTTGAATCTGCCCGAGGTTTTTGGAACGTGACTGCATGTTCGGAGTGATGGCAGATGGCTATGTCCCAGAATTGACCGGTTTTTGCCTTATGCAGAAATGCGTGGCTGCTGGGCTTCTGGTTGACTGCCACTGCCATCGACGATGAACTGTATTTCGTGGACTGTGGGTGAACATCTAGGAAACATCCAGATGGGAAAATGGCTGCAGATTCCATCAGAAATGAACTGGGTGTTTTGTGGGGGACTGTTGTGTTGACATTCTGGCGGCGGCATTATGCACAGTGCATCTGTGCGGGCTGATGTTTGTCGAGACTCAAGTCCTCTCCACTATTCACATTGGGCGGTGGGGAGCGTTTTGTATGATATTCACTGGCACAGGAACGGAGCATAATGGGGACGACCCGTTGCTGTGAAGTTGGAACTGCGACTGACTAACTGACTGACTGACTGACTGACTGACAGCATAAAAGGGTTAGTTCTTTAGTGTATCAGCACACACATTCAAATAGCAGTGATGAAACCTCACTTTAAGAGGCTGAATCATTTTCATATTTAGGCAGCTAGCAATGTAGACAAAGATTGGGGAACAGACAAAGATATTAAAATAAGAATACAAATAGCAAGAGGAGCTTTCAAGGCACTTTGAATTTTGTGGAAGTCAGAGGAAAGTTAACTTGGCACAAGACTGAATTTTGTGGAAATCAGAGGAAACTTAACTTGGCGCAAGACTTTGAATTTTGTGGAAGTCAGAGGAAAGTTAACTTGGCACAAGACTGAATTTTGTGGAAATCAGAGGAAGCTTAACTTGGCACAAGACTTTGAATTTTGTGGAAGTCAGAGGAAACTTAACTTGGCGCAAGACTTTGAATTTTGTGGAAGTCAGAGGAAACTTAACTTGGCGCAAGACTTTGAATTTTGTGGAAGTCAGAGGAAACTTAACTTGGCACAAGACTTTGAATTTTGTGGAAGTCAGAGGAAACTTAACTTGGCGCAAGACTGAATTTTGTGGAAATCAGAGGAAACTTAACTTGGCGCAAGACTGAATTTTGTGGAAGTCAGAGGAAATTTAACTTGGCGCAAGACTGAATTTTGTGGAAATCAGAGGAAACTTAACTTGGCACAAGACTTTAAATTTTGTGGAAATCAGAGGAAACTTAACTTGGCACAAGACTTTGAATTTTGTGGAAGTCAGAGGAAACTTAACTTGGCACAAGACTTTGAATTTTGTGGAAGTCAGAGGAAACTTAACTTGGCGCAAGACTGAATTTTGTGGAAATCAGAGGAAACTTAACTTGGCGCAAGACTGAATTTTGTGGAAGTCAGAGGAAACTTAACTTGGCACAAGACTGAATTTTGTGGAAGTCAGAGGAAACTTAACTTGGCGCAAGACTTTGAATTTTGTGGAAGTCAGAGGAAACTTAACTTGGCGCAAGACTTTGAATTTTGTGGAAGTCAGAGGAAACTTAACTTGGCGCAAGACTTTGAATTTTGTGGAAGTCAGAGGAAACTTAACTTGGCGCAAGACTGAATTTTGTGGAAGTCAGAGGAAACTTAACTTGGCGCAAGACTTTGAATTTTGTGGAAGTCAGAGGAAACTTAACTTGGCGCAAGACTTTGAATTTTGTGGAAGTCAGAGGAAACTTAACTTGGCGCAAGACTTTGAATTTTGTGGAAGTCAAAGGAAACTTAACTTGGCGCAAGACTTTGAATTTTGTGGAAGTCAGAGGAAACTTAACTTGGCGCAAGACTGAATATTTAACTGCAATGTTAAATGGTGCTACTGTATGCATCAGGAACATAGAGACCAGCTAAATGAAATACTAGTAAACCATAAACATTCATTAATTAGTGCTTGTGCAGAATATTGGGACAAAAGTAGAATGATAGGATCACCATTGTGGAGCTCATGGAGAGAACTAAACAAGTCCCAGTGAACCAAGAGAAAGGTGATAGCGCTGGATTGGACGCACATTGAGAAAACCTGTGGATAGCTTAACTAGACACTCCCTTGTCTGGACCCACAAGACAACTGGATCAGTGGGAGACTTAAAAACATTAAGAGAGAATAAAAGACAGATGAATTATATGAGGGGGACGTGGAGGGAACTGCAGGGGTTGGCAAAAGATAGGACTGCTTGCTGTGAGTTGGTTGACGACCCCAGTCAGGGATTCAGGGTAGAAGAAGAAGAAGAATGAATATATAATCTCTGTAATCCCATGCTTTGATACGGCTAGGTGGGAGTGAAGTGGCAGGACTTCACATATACTAGGACATAGCATGAATGTCTCACTTCCTGCCTGCCCTCATTTTGACAAAATAAGGATGTTATAATTCCCCATGATCCTGCTGGACAATGGTCTTCTTCTTCTACCATTTATCTCCCACTGGAGCTAAGATCCTCGACCAACTCACGCCAAGTCCTATCTTTCGCTATCTCCTGCATCTCCCTCCATGTCCTCCGTAGCATTCATCTCTGCCTCTAGTTCCCTACACCATGTATTTTATGTTTGCCTCTATTTTGTGTGCCTGGAAGGGTGGTCTCCGTGGCAAAGTGGTCAAGCCATTTGCCTCGCACTCTGAAAGTTGTGGGTTCGATTCTGGGCTATGTCTTTCGGTTCACAGGTGCTTTCTCTGAGACTCCTGGGGGTTGTCACTGGGGCTACTGAGTTTGTGCTTTGTGTGACGCTTTCAGTAGAAAGAGACCGAGCCATATAGGATAAAACCCGGTGCAATTAATTTGATTCTCTTGACTTTTAACATGTATGTGTGTGTGTGTGCACGTGCGTGCGCGCCTGCCTGGAGGGTTCCAGACAAGGAATATTCTAGTTCCACTGTTTGTCAGTGATGTTCTATCCAGCTCAGCATCTTTTTGTCACCTCCTGATGTGCTGGAATCTATCCAGCATCTCCCTAAGCTCCATTGTTTTGATTCTGTCTGACCATTTTAGTCTTTCTGCTCTGCACTGACACCAGTTAATGAATGTTTGTGGGTTATTAGTTCAGTAGTTCATGCTTGCTCGGATTTTCAAGTTAAAGTTATCTATGAGATGGGGTAGCTGGTCCCACACCAACCCTCTATAACCCCAGTAGTGTCCTTGTCTATAACCCCAATAATGTCCTTGTCTATAACCCCAATAATGTCCTTGTCTTTAACCCCAGCAGTGTCCTTGTCTATAACCCCAGCAGTGTCATTATCTGTAACCTCAGCAGTGTCCTTGTCTATAACCCCAGCAGTGTCCTTGTCTATAACCCCAGCAGTGTCATTATCTGTAACCCCAGCAGTGTCCTTGTCTATAACCCCAGCAGTGTCCTTGTCTATAACCCCAGCAGTGTCATTATCTGTAACCTCAGCAGTGTCCTTGTCTATAACCCCAGCAGTGTCCTTATCTATTACCCCAGCAGTGTCATTATCTGTAACCCCAGCAGTGTCCTTGTCTATAACCCCAGCAGTGTCCTTGTCTATAACCCCAGCAGTGTCATTATCTGTAACCTCAGCTGTGGCCTTGTCTATAACGTCAGCAGTGTCCTTGTTGTCTAAAACCCCAGCAGTGTCCTTGTCTATAACCCCAGTAGTGTCCTTGTCTATAACCCCAGCAGTGTCATTATCTGTAACCTCAGCAGTGTCCTTGTCTATAACCCCAGTAGTGTCCTTGTTGTTTATAACCCCAGTAGTGTCCTTATCTATAACCCCAGTAGTGTCCTTGTCTATAACTTCAGTAGTGTCCTTATCTATAACCCCAGTAGTGTCCTTGTCTATAACCCCAGTAGTGTCCTTGTCTATAACCCCAGTAGTGTCCGTGTCTATAACCCCAGTAGTATCCTTGTCTATAACCCCAGTAGTATCCTTGTCTTTAACCCCAGTAGTATCCTTGTCTATAACCCCAGTAATGTCCTTGTCTGTAATCTCAGTAATGTCCGTGTCTATAACCCCAGCAGTGTCATTATCTGTAACCTCAGCAGTGTCCTTGTCTATAACTTCAGCAGTGTCCTTGTTGTTTATAACCCCAGTAGTGTCCTTGTCTATAACCCCAGTAGTGTCCTTGTCTATAACCCCAGCAGTGTCCTTGTCTATAACTTCAGCAGTGTCCTTGTTGTTTATAACCCCAGCAGTGTCCTTGTCTATAACCCCAATAGTGTCCTTGTCTATAACCCCAGTAGTGTCCTTGTCTATAACCCCAGTAGTGTCCTTGTCTATAACCCCAGTAGTGTCCTTGTCTATAACCCCAGGAGTGTCCTTGTCTATAACTTCAGCAGTGTCCTTGTCTATAACTTCAGCAGTGTCCTTGTCTATAACCCCAGCAGTGTCCTTGTCTATAACCCCAGCAGTGTCCTTGTCTATAACCCCAGCAGTGTCATTATCTGTAACCTCAGCTGTGTCCTTGTCTATAACGTCAGCAGTGTCCTTGTTGTCTAAAACCCCAGCAGTGTCCTTGTCTATAACCCCAGTAGTGTCCTTGTCTATAACCCCAGCAGTGTCATTATCTGTAACCTCAGCAGTGTCCTTGTCTATAACCCCAGTAGTGTCCTTGTTGTTTATAACCCCAGTAGTGTCCTTATCTATAACCCCAGTAGTGTCCTTGTCTATAACTTCAGTAGTGTCCTTATCTATAACCCCAGTAGTGTCCTTGTCTATAACCCCAGTAGTGTCCTTGTCTATAACCCCAGTAGTGTCCGTGTCTATAACCCCAGTAGTATCCTTGTCTATAACCCCAGTAGTATCCTTGTCTTTAACCCCAGTAGTATCCTTGTCTATAACCCCAGTAATGTCCTTGTCTGTAATCTCAGTAATGTCCGTGTCTATAACCCCAGCAGTGTCATTATCTGTAACCTCAGCAGTGTCCTTGTCTATAACTTCAGCAGTGTCCTTGTTGTTTATAACCCCAGTAGTGTCCTTGTCTATAACCCCAGTAGTGTCCTTGTCTATAACCCCAGCAGTGTCCTTGTCTATAACTTCAGCAGTGTCCTTGTTGTTTATAACCCCAGCAGTGTCCTTGTCTATAACCCCAATAGTGTCCTTGTCTATAACCCCAGTAGTGTCCTTGTCTATAACCCCAGTAGTGTCCTTGTCTATAACCCCAGTAGTGTCCTTGTCTATAACCCCAGGAGTGTCCTTGTCTATAACTTCAGCAGTGTCCTTGTCTATAACTTCAGCAGTGTCCTTGTCTATAACCCCAGCAGTGTCCTTGTCTATAACCCCAGTAGTGTCCTTGTCTATAACCCCAGTAGTGTCCATGTCTATAACCCCAGTAGTGTCCTTATCTATAACCCCAGTAGTGTCCTTGTCTATAACTTCAGCAGTGTCCTTGTCTATAACCCCAGTAGTGTCCTTGTCTATAACTTCAGCAGTGTCCTTGTTGTTTATAACCTCAGTAGTGTCCTTGTCTATAACCCCAGTAGTGTCCTTGTCTATAACCCCAACAGTGTCCTTGTCTATAACCCCAGTAGTGTCCTTGTCTATAACCCTAGTAGTGTCCTTGTCTATAACCCCAGTAGTGTCCTTGTCTATAACTTCAGCAGTGTCCTTGTCTATAACCCCAGTAGTGTCCTTGTCTATAACTTCAGTAGTGTCCTTATCTATAACCCCAGTAGTGTCCTTGTCTATAAACCCAGTAGTGTCCTTGTCTATAACCCCAGTAATGTCCTTGTGTAATGTAGGCAATCTTTTAGAATATGACAATTGGTTACTCCATACATGACCTAATTTTCGAATGAACACCTAATGTTGTGGTCACGCAAATAGTTGCTGATGATCTCTAGTGCAGGTTCTCAACTGATGGGGAATTTTAGGGATTCTAGGGGGGGGGGGGGGGGGGGGGGGGAATTAAGATTATTTCAAAATCTTATTAATACAAGAACCGATTACTTGATGATGTTTTTCCCGCCATATTTTACGGTTCTGTGCTTCTCGCCCTTCTGAAATTCATTTTATAATGTAAGTAGACCCACAAATCACGTTTTATGTAGATGTGTGTGTTATTAAATTTAGCTTCCATGTTTACGTATACTGTGTAGTGTATAGGGGGTGGAGGAGAGGGAGGGGGGATTTATAGGGAGGAAATACAAAGAGGGGGGGGGGGGTGACATTCTTAATATAGGGTGAAGGGGTGCATGGGCCAAAAAAGGTTGAGAACCACTGTTCTAGTGGTTTGTCTGGTTTTAAATTAGTTCTTCTCTTCTTGTGATTGCTGACTTTAGATTATTTCAAAATCTTATTAATACAAGAACCGATTACTTGATGATGTTTTTCCCGCCATATTTTACGGTTCTGTGCTTCTCGCCCTTCTGAAATTCATTTTATAATGTAAGTAGACCCACAAATCACGTTTTATGTAGATGTGTGTGTTATTAAATTTAGCTTCCATGTTTACGTATACTGTGTAGTGTATAGGGGGTGGAGGAGAGGGGGGGGGATTTATAGGGAGGAAATACAAAGAGGGGGGGGGGGGTGACATTCTTAATATAGGGTGAAGGGGTGCATGGGCCAAAAAAGGTTGAGAACCACTGTTCTAGTGGTTTGTCTGGTTTTAAATTAGTTCTTCTCTTCTTGTGATTGCTGACTTTGATGATTACAAAGAGATGAGACATGTGCGTATTTGTGCAGTCTGTATTGCCCCACCCATAAACTGATTAGGAGTCTCCGTGGCGAAGTGGTTAAGCCGTTTGACTCGAAAGTTGTGGGTTCGATTCCGGGCCACATCCTTCGGCTCACGAGTGAAAATTATTGGAGACTCCTGTGGGTCGTTGCTGGAGCTTCGGAGTTTGTGCTTTGTGCGACACTTTCCGCGCTCCAGAAAGAGACTGAGCCATATGGGATAAAAACCCGGTGCAATGAAGTCGACCCTGTCGACTTTTAAGCGAGTTTTTTTTTTTTTTTAACCATAAACTGATTAGAGAAATTAGACGTAGACAGTCATAACTTTTTGGACACATTATGAGAAGAAATAAATTGGAAAACTTGGTGACAACTGGCAAAATTGAGAGGAAAAGAACATGGAGACGGCAGAGAAGTAAATACCTGGATGGCTTGGCCATTTGGTATGGTCGAGTCAAGAACATAGAGCTGATCCACAACTGATGATTTTATGAGATGGCGAAACATGACTGCCCACGCTTAAAGGCATGGTACAAGATGATGATTGCCCCACTTGGAGAGAAAGAATGGTGATCAGTTTCTGCCGGTCAAGAGTATGGTGGTCATCAGCAGGTTTTATTCTGTATCTTTCATTACATGAGTTAATGGCAATTATGGTGAGGTAGCGGGTTCAACCCCTACACTAGTCACTAGGACTAAAACGTTGCCTTCGCAGCCTTGACTTGGGACAAATTACAAATACCTCAGAAGTCAGAGTGGGTTCGCCTGATGGCGTGGGGCACTAGTAAATAGAAAAAGCTAACCCACACGTACAGATCAGTCCAGCACACTTCCAAGTTGTTGCAACTACTAGTAGTAGTGGCACATGTGTGAACTAAGCTTGAGTTGAAAGTGAGCGAATGCAAAAAGAAAATTGCCAGCAGCACTCAAACCCTGGATCCGCTACTTACAATTCATAAGTGAAAATATTGTTTAGCATGAGATAATCTTGCCCGTGTGTTGCTGAGGTCTATTAACCCTTTACAGGGCAGACGATTGTCCATTTTTTAGCCCTGAATGGGCAAGATTTTTTCAGGTTCAGTAAAATTTTGGGTTGCGTTAGTAAAAATATCACAAATAAGGTGTTAGTCAACCGATTTTAGTTAAATAAACAACACAATGAAGGGAAAAGCATGCAGAATATGTTACTCACGTGATTGTTGCCGGTAATCCATATATGAACACAAATATTTACGAAATACGGCATGTTGTTTGTGATTTTCCGTCATCTATACGGCAATTTACAAACACATTTTCAGAATCATAATCACTTTCTTTAAAGTCCGACTCACGACTGCTAATGCAAAGTAACGCTTTGCACTGATATCTAGCTCCGATTAATAATCAACTTCGTGCCCTTTAATGTCATTTAAATTGAACAGAGCGAAATCTCGGCTATCACTTGAAGAATCGCCGAAATCCATTTTGAAAAACAGCGTAAAAATCCCGAAAACTATCAAAAAAAGTATGTTAAAGTCTGTTCAAAGTCATTGTAGCGCGTTTACAAATGGCGGCCACGTTGTCAAGCTATCGGCGAAAGTGAAAGTAGTCATCGGAAGTGTCGGAAAACCGAGAGATCGCATTTTTAAAACGACTAGTCATCAAAGACGCGATTGGGCGCTATGCCTGTTAAAGGGTTAAGGCAGCAAAGAATAGTAACACTGTCACTGCCATGCATGTCATCAGAGGCAACAAAGGAGGGTTGGCACGAGACTAACTACCTTATCTCATAGACAACTGTAACTGCAACATCCAGCCAATCATGAACAAGACAAGGCATGCCACGAGTTGGGAAATGGGAGATGTAAGGCAGCAGAAGGAGAGGTAACCGGAGAAACATCTGTTCTACAGTGGGAGATGTAAGGCAGCAGAAGGAGAGGTACCTGGAGAAATATTTGTTCTATAATGGGAGATGAAAGGCAACAGAAGAATTGTTAACCAAAGAAACATCTTTTCTCCAATGGGAGATCTAAGGCAACAGAAGAAGAGTTAACCAGGAGAAACATCTGTTCTCTAATAGATGTGTGGCAACAGAAGAAGAGTTAACCGGAAAAACATCTGTTCACTAATGGGAGATGTAAGTCAGCAGAAGGAGTGTTAACCGGAGAAGCATCTGTTCTCTAATGGGAGATGTATGGCAGCAGAAGAAGAGTTAACCGGAGAAACATCTATTCTCTAATGAGATAAGTAAGGCAACATAAGAAGAGCTCACCAAAGAAACATCTGTTCTCAAATGGGAGATGAAGGGCAAGAGAAGAAGAGTTAACCAGAGAAACATCTGTTCTCTAATGGGATATGTAAGGCAACATAAGAAGAGTTAACCAGAGAAACATCTGTTCTCCCATCTTCTTCTTCTTCTTCAGCTTTCCGAGCCATTGAGGTTCTTTGCTGCAAATACAATCCGTCTCCATTCGTCTCTCTGGTGGACCTTCTCTTGCCAGTCGTTGATTCCAAGTGCTTGTAGGTCTGTACATGTATTATCTCTCCACCGTCTTCTTGGTCTACCTCGGGGTCTACGGTCATTTATTTCCTGAGTGTAAGCGAGTTTTGTTTCCCTATTATCTTCCATTATTTCTATATGCCCCAGCCATTGTAGTCTATTAGCCTTCATGATACCAGTGATTAGCGGGGACTTAAACAGATCATAAATGTCTTTGTTACTTCTTCTTTTCCACTCTCCACTTTGTGTATCCCTAGTGGGTCCAAAGATGCGTCTTAAAATTTTGTTCTCAAAGGTTTGTAACAAGGCTTCGTCTCCTTTCGTTGTACTCCAGGTTTCAGAGCCATACAGAAAAACTGGTCTGATCAGTGTTTTGTATATTGTGATTTTGGTGTTACGAGATAGCGCATTTGATTTTAGTAGATGTTGTAGTGCATAGTATATCTTATTTCCAGAGTTGATTCTAGTTTGTATTTCTTCCCTTATGATGTTGGAGCAGTTGAAGATTGTACCCAGGTATTTGTATGTTTCCGTTCTTTTAATGGTTATATTATCTATTTGTATGTGGCCAGAGTTTTTAGCCATTCCGTCTCTTGAAATTACCATATATTCTGTCTTATCTTGGTTGATAACCAGCCCCATCTGTTGGGCTTTTTCCTTTAAGTGAGTCAATATTTCCAATGTCTTTCTCCCATAGCATGTTTATTGTGAAGTCTAAAGAACTTGCTGTCATTTTGTCATTCAGTTTAAGTGCTTAACATTTGTGCTTTTTCTGTTTGTTCAGTTACCCCCAGAGCACCAGCATGGAGGACCTCAGCCCATGCCTCGACAGATCTCAACGTCTAGTGGTGGCAGCTTGGTTGTGAAGCAGTCCTCGCCAGTGAGCTCATCCTCCAGCCACACTCATCAGCAGGGGATGGGAGCAGAACAACAGCGGTTGTCACATGAAGAGGTGAGTCTTGCTGGTATCTTACATATCCTACAATGACAGCAGTAGTTGTCACACGAAGAGGCATGTCTTCCTGGTAACTTACATATCCTACAGTAACAGGCACAGATCATTCTGTGGCAGCGACTACCATGGAGTTAAGATAGCATAGTGGGTAATGCGCTGCAGTCCTGGGTTCCAGTGGGGATTATCTTTATGATCAGATGGCTCCAGGCTTGACCCAGCCTGATCAGATGGCTCCAGGCGTGACCCAGCCTCATCAGATGAGTACCAGAATGTGTTCTGGGAAGTAGGAAATTGGTGTCATTATAACTATAACCTCGGCAATATCAGTTTTACCCTGGTGCAAAATAAGTTAGCACTTCTTGATCAACGCTCATAGAAGTGCAGGAAAAAGGTCAAGATCAGAGACACAAGAGATAATTTAAAAATGTAAAGCTGTAGGCACACCTAGATTGACACATGCTGCCTTCACATGATATCACCTCAATGAAAGAACAATGTACTTTGAGCATAGCCAGTTATTTTTTCCAGTATGTTCACTATACTCAACTTCTTTCCTGTACTTCTGTGAGTGCTAATAAATGCCTGTGAATTTATTTCTCCAACTGAATTCCCCTGCATAGCACAGTTATGGGGAATGGGGATCTGTTGCTTATTAGATATCTATAGGGATGTGAAATGATAGGGCTTCACATTGCATGTACTTAGCCGAGGTTGATGAGGTGCAGAAACCAGTTCCTTTTCTTGCAGCATCTTCCCAGAGAAATCTCTTGTATTCATTTCACAAGATTGGATGATCCTAGAACAGTATTTGGCCAGATGGGACCAGCCAATTGGCCCTTTCATTTCCATGTACACCATAAGGCTTAGACAGTGGAGTTTAGCTCCTGTAGGTGTGATGATCCTTCATGTGAATGTTTGTTGTATATTTCAATGTGAAGGATTTATTTTATTGCTTCAGTTTATGTTGTGTACAGTGTGTACTTGGCGAGATGCAGCGAAAAATGCCAGGCACTAAATTGTGCAATCTTTTATTCATAATTGTACAATCTATCGTTCGTCTCTTTGTTATTCAGATTCTTCGTGCCTCTGTTATTCATGCCAGAAATTTCCAGACTGAACCTTCCAGAGCATTGACTGGAGATCATTGTGATGACTGCCTTATAGAATGAAGGCTCAGAAAGCCACCTGAAAGCTGCAGTGATTGTCTTCACTTCCATTCTCATGCTGGATGTTGTGCTTGAATATTCTCTGTCCTGCGATGATCTTGCTGTGAAGCACCACCTTGACTTCTGATCTTGCTGCACTGATCCAATCCTTGTCGCCATTATAATCTTTCTCCAGTTGTCAATTCTTAGATCTCTCTCCTACACATTCTGACAAGAACCGTATTAAAGAAAGCAGCCTTGAGTTTGCTATTGTTGGGGACTTATTGAGTTTGCAGTTGTTGGGGACTCTTAAGGTTGTTGGGGACTCCATTGAGGTTGTTGGGGACTCCATTGAGGTTGTTGGGGACTCCATTGAGGTTGTTGGGGACTCCATTGAGGTTGTTGAACTCCATTGAGGTTGTTGAACTCCATTGAGGTTGTTGGGGACTCCATTGAGGTTGTTGAACTCCATTGAGGTTGTTGGGGACTCCATTGAGGTTGTTGAACTCCATTGAGGTTGTTGGGGACTCCATTGAGGTTGTTGAACTCCATTGAGGTTGTTGAACTCCATTGAGGTTGTTGGGGAATCCATTGAGGTTGTTGAACTCCATTGAGGTTGTTGAGGACTCCATTGAGGTTGTTGAACTCCATTGAGGTTGTTGAACTCCATTGAGGTTGTTGGGGACTCCATTGAGGTTGTTGGGGACTCCATTGAGGTTGTTGAACTCCATTGAGGTTGTTGAACTCCATTGAGGTTGTTGAACTCCATTGAGGTTGTTGGGGACTCCATTGAGGTTGTTGAACTCCATCGAGGTTGTTGAACTCCATTGAGGTTGTTGAACTCCATTGAGGTTGTTGGGGACTCCATTGAGGTTGTTGGGGACTCCATTGAGGTTGTTGGGGACTCCATTGAGGTTGTTGGGGACTCCATTGAGGTTGTTGAACTCCATTGAGGTTGTTGAACTCCATTGAGGTTGTTGAACTCCATTGAGGTTGTTGAACTCCATTGAGGTTGTTGGGGACTCCATTGAAGTTGTTGAACTCCATTGAGGTTGTTGAACTCCATTGAGGTTGTTGAACTCCATTGAGGTTGTTGAACTCCATTGAGGTTGTTGGGGACTCCATTGAGGTTGTTGAACTCCATTGAGGTTGTTGGGGACTCCATTAAGGTTGTTGAACTCCATTGAGGTTGTTGAACTCCATTGAGGTTGTTGGGGACTCCATTGAGGTTGTTGGGGACTCCATTGAGGTTGTTGGGGACTCCATTGAGGTTGTTGAACTCCATTGAGGTTGTTGAGGACTCCATTGAGGTTGTTGAACTCCATTGAGGTTGTTGAACTCCATTGAGGTTGTTGGGGACTCCATTGAGGTTGTTGGGGACTCCATTGAGGTTGTTGAACTCCATTGAGGTTGTTGAACTCCAATGAGGTTGTTGGGGACTCCATTGAGGTTGTTGAACTCCATCGAGGTTGTTGAACTCCATTGAGGTTGTTGAACTCCATTGAGGTTGTTGGGGACTCCATTGAGGTTGTTGGGGACTCCATTGAGGTTGTTGGGGACTCCATTGAGGTTGTTGGGGACTCCATTGAGGTTGTTGAACTCCATTGAGGTTGTTGAACTCCATTGAGGTTGTTGAACTCCATTGAGGTTGTTGAACTCCATTGAGGTTGTTGAACTCCATTGAGGTTGTTGAACTCCATTGAGGTTGTTGAACTCCATTGAGGTTGTTGGGGACTCCATTGAGGTTGTTGGGGACTCCATTGAGGTTGTTTGGGACTCCATTGAGGTTGTTGAACTCCATTGAGGTTGTTGGGGACTCCATTGAGGTTGTTGAGGACTCCATTGAGGTTGTTGAACTCCATTGAGGTTGTTGAACTCCATTGAGGTTGTTGAACTCCATTGAGGTTGTTGGGGACTCCATTGAGGTTGTTGAACTCCATTGAGGTTGTTGAGGACTCCATTGAGGTTGTTGAACTCCATTGAGGTTGTTGGGGACTCCATTGAGGTTGTTGGGGACTCCATTGATGTTGTTGGGGACTCCATTGAGGTTGTTGGGGACTCCATTGAGGTTGTTGGGGACTCCATTGAGGTTGTTGGGGACTCCATTGAGGTTGTTGGGGACTCCATTGAGTTTACTGTTGTTGGGGACTCCATTGAGGTTGTTGGGGACTCCATTGAGTTTACTGTTGTTGGGGACTCCATTGAGGTTGTTGAGGACTCCATTGAGGTTGTTGAACTCCATTGAGGTTGTTGGGGACTCCATTGAGGTTGTTGGGGACTCCATTGAGGTTGTTGAACTCCATTGAGGTTGTTGAACTCCATTGAGGTTGTTGAACTCCATTGAGGTTGTTGGGGACTCCATTGAGGTTGTTGAACTCCATTGAGGTTGTTGGGGACTCCATTGAGGTTGTTGAACTCCATTGAGGTTGTTGAACTCCATTGAGGTTGTTGGGGACTCCATTGAGGTTGTTGGGGACTCCATTGAGGTTGTTGAACTCCATTGAGGTTGTTGAACTCCATTGAGGTTGTTGGGGACTCCATTGAGGTTGTTGGGGACTCCATTGAGGTTGTTGGGGACTCCATTGAGGTTGTTGGGGACTCCATTGAGGTTGTTGGGGACTCCATTGAGGTTGTTGGGGACTCCATTGAGTTTACTGTTGTTGGGGACTCCATTGAGGTTGTTGGGGACTCCATTGATGTTTTTGGGGACTCCATTGAGGTTGTTGAACTCCATTGAGGTTGTTGGAGACTCCATTGAGGTTGTTGGGGACTCCATTGAGGTTGTTGAACTCCATTGAGGTTGTTGAACTCCATTGAGGTTGTTGGGGACTCCATTGAGGTTGTTGAACTCCATTGAGGTTGTTGAACTCCATTGAGGTTGTTGGGGACTCCATTGAGGTCGTTGAACTCCATTGAGGTTGTTGGGGACTCCATTGAGGTTGTTGAGGACTCCATTGAGGTTGTTGGGGACTCCATTGAGGTTGTTGAACTCCATTGAGGTTGTTGAACTCCATTGAGGTTGTTGGGGACTCCATTGAGGTTGTTGAGGACTCCATTGAGGTTGTTGAACTCCATTGAGGTTGTTGGGGACTCCATTGAGGTTGTTGAGGACTCCATTGAGGTTGTTGGGGACTCCATTGAGGTTGTTGAACTCCATTGAGGTTGTTGAACTCCATTGAGGTTGTTGGGGACTCCATTGAGGTTGTTGAACTCCATTGAGGTTGTTGAACTCCATTGAGGTTGTTGGGGACTCCATTGAGGTTGTTGGGGACTCCATTGAGGTTGTTGAACTCCATTGAGGTTGTTGAACTCCAATGAGGTTGTTGGGGACTCCATTGAGGTTGTTGAACTCCATCGAGGTTGTTGAACTCCATTGAGGTTGTTGAACTCCATTGAGGTTGTTGGGGACTCCATTGAGGTTGTTGGGGACTCCATTGAGGTTGTTGGGGACTCCATTGAGGTTGTTGGGGACTCCATTGAGGTTGTTGAACTCCATTGAGGTTGTTGGGGACTCCATTGAGGTTGTTGAGGACTCCATTGAGGTTGTTGGGGACTCCATTGAGGTTGTTGAACTCCATTGAGGTTGTTGGGGACTCCATTGAGGTTGTTGAACTCCATTGAGGTTGTTGAACTCCATTGAGGTTGTTGGGGACTCCATTGAGGTTGTTGAACTCCATTGAGGTTGTTGGGGACTCCATTGAGGTTGTTGAACTCCATTGAGGTTGTTGGGGACTCCATTGAGGTTGTTGAGGACTCCATTGAGGTTGTTGGGGACTCCATTGAGGTTGTTGGGGACTCCATTGAGGTTGTTGAGGACTCCATTGAGGTTGTTGGGGACTCCATTGAGGTTGTTGAACTCCATTGAGGTTGTTGGGGACTCCATTGAGGTTGTTGAACTCCATTGAGGTTGTTGAACTCCATTGAGGTTGTTGGGGACTCCATTGAGGTTGTTGAACTCCATTGAGGTTGTTGGGGACTCCATTGAGGTTGTTGAACTCCATTGAGGTTGTTGGGGACTCCATTGAGGTTGTTGAGGACTCCATTGAGGTTGTTGGGGACTCCATTGAGGTTGTTGGGGACTCCATTGAGGTTGTTGAGGACTCCATTGAGGTTGTTGGGGACTCCATTGAGGTTGTTGAACTCCATTGAGGTTGTTGGGGACTCCATTGAGGTTGTTGAACTCCATTGAGGTTGTTGGGGACTCCATTGAGGTTGTTGGGGACTCCATTGAGGTTGTTGAACTCCATTGAGGTTGTTGGGGACTCCATTGAGGTTGTTGGGGACTCCATTGAGGTTGTTGAACTCCATTGAGGTTGTTGGGGACTCCATTGAGGTTGTTGAACTCCATTGAGGTTGTTGGGGACTCCATTGAGGTTGTTGAACTCCATTGAGGTTGTTGGGGACTCCATTGAGGTTGTTGAGGACTCCATTGAGGTTGTTGGGGACTCCATTGAGGTTGTTGGGGACTCCATTGAGGTTGTTGAGGACTCCATTGAGGTTGTTGAACTCCATTGAGGTTGTTGAACTCCATTGAGGTTGTTGGGGACTCCATTGAGGTTGTTGGGGACTCCATTGATGTTGTTGGGGACTCCATTGAGGTTGTTGAACTCCATTGAGGTTGTTGAACTCCATTGAGGTTGTTGAACTCCATTGAGGTTGTTGAACTCCATTGAGGTTGTTGAGGACTCCATTGAGGTTGTTGGGGACTCCATTGAGGTTGTTGAACTCCATTGAGGTTGTTGGGGACTCCATTGAGGTTGTTGAACTCCATTGAGGTTGTTGAGGACTCCATTGAGGTTGTTGGGGACTCCATTGAGGTTGTTGAACTCCATTGAGGTTGTTGAACTCCATTGAGGTTGTTGGGGACTCCATTGAGGTTGTTGGGGACTCCATTGAGGTTGTTGGGGACTCCATTGAGGTTGTTGGGGACTCCATTGAGGTTGTTGGGGACTCCATTGAGGTTGTTGGGGACTCCATTGAGGTTGTTGAACTCCATTGAGGTTGTTGAACTCCATTGAGGTTGTTGGGGACTCCATTGAGGTTGTTGAACTCCATTGAGGTTGTTGGGGACTCCATTGAGGTTGTTGAGGACTCCATTGAGGTTGTTGGGGACTCCATTGAGGTTGTTGAACTCCATTGAGGTTGTTGGGGACTCCATTGAGGTTGTTGGGGACTCCATTGATGTTGTTGGGGACTCCATTGAGGTTGTTGAACTCCATTGAGGTTGTTGAACTCCATTGAGGTTGTTGAACTCCATTGAGGTTGTTGGGGACTCCATTGAGGTTGTTGAACTCCATTGAGGTTGTTGAACTCCATTGATGTTGTTGGGGACTCCATTGAGGTTGTTGAACTCCATTGAGGTTGTTGAACTCCATTGAGGTTGTTGGGGACTCCATTGAGGTTGTTGGGGACTCCATTGATGTTGTTGAGGACTCCATTGAGGTTGTTGAACTCCATTGAGGTTGTTGAACTCCATTGAGGTTGTTGGGGACTCCATTGAGGTTGTTGAACTCCATTGAGGTTGTTGAACTCCATTGAGGTTGTTGGGGACTCCATTGAGGTTGTTGAACTCCATTGAGGTTGTTGGGGACTCCATTGAGGTTGTTGAACTCCATTGAGGTTGTTGAACTCCATTGAGGTTGTTGAGGACTCCATTGAGGTTGTTGGGGACTCCATTGAGGTTGTTGGGGACTCCATTGAGGTTGTTGGGGACTCCATTGATGTTGTTGGGGACTCCATTGAGGTTGTTGAACTCCATTGAGGTTGTTGGGGACTCCATTGAGGTTGTTGAACTCCATTGAGGTTGTTGAACTCCATTGAGGTTGTTGAACTCCATTGAGGTTGTTGGGGACTCCATTGAGGTTGTTGAGGACTCCATTGAGGTTGTTGAGGACTCCATTGAGGTTGTTGAACTCCATTGAGGTTGTTGGGGACTCCATTGAGGTTGTTGAACTCCATTGAGGTTGTTGAACTCCATTGAGGTTGTTGGGAACTCCATTGAGGTTGTTGAACTCCATTGAGGTTGTTGAACTCCATTGAGGTTGTTGAGGACTCCATTGAGGTTGTTGAACTCCATTGAGGTTGTTGGGGACTCCATTGAGGTTGTTGGGGAATACACTGAGTTTGTCCACAAAGTGATCTGCAGTAGACCAAGAGCACTTTCGTTGTTGTTCAGATGTTGGACACTCCGGCAGCAAATGCTCAGCTGTCAGTCTACCAGTCTCATGGTGTTACATTCATCAGTAGCTCTTACCATTAGTTTGTTAAACAGATGATATCTCAGTCTGTGATGTCCTGTGGAGTATGATTATTATTGCTGGATAACCTACTATGAAGTTTGTAATGTAAAATAATGTACATTGTGTGTGCTTTCACTGGCACAGGAACAGAGCAATTATGGGGCAGTCCATTGCTATGAAGTTGGAACCATACGACTTGTAATACGCAAATTCTTTTTGATGATATGAATGCTCTGCTTTCCATTTGTTTATGCAGTTATTTCACAAACACAGCATGGTTTCATCATAAGTTAATTTTATGAGTTCTGAATCAAATTTTTATGAAATATGCTAATTTGTATGACTCAAATACTTACGATTTTTATTTGAGTGATTGCTTTTTATTTGTGCTTGAGAAATATTTTATTTGTAATATATTTGAGAGATATTTTATTTGTAACATGATTTTGTGTGTGTATCCTTCTGTTTGCAGTTCCGTCGAACATTGCAATATGTTGTAAATCCTGGAGATCCTCGCCAGTTTTTAGGAAACTTTGTCAAAATTGGCGAGGGCTCCACCGGTATTGTCTGTACAGCATTTGACCAAACACGAGGCAGGCAGATAGCAGTGAAGAAAATGGATCTGCGCAAACAGCAGCGCCGGGAACTTCTTTTTAATGAGGTTAGTACATGTGTTATGTCTCAGCCTAGACTTTGCTATTTTCTATTTTTTGTTTGTTTGTTTTCATTGGAATTTTATTTTTTGATGAACAAGAAATGATTAATCATTCTATGTGTGTTTTATTATTATTATTTTGTATTTTATTTCTCTGTTAATCTGTGTGTTTCTTTCATTCTCCATTTGTCACATTTGTCTGCGCTGTGGTGTCAGCAGTATGTACGTCTGGGCATTAGGTTGGAGTCTGTTGACAATCCTCTTCTTCTTTTGTCCTACTGCTTTTGTCGTGAAGTGTCGCAGAGAGGAGGCAGATGTCATGTTCTGTGTGTAACTTGTCTTGTCTCTGGTACTTACATCATAACCTTCAATGTCTCTTTTACTCTATCTAAGCCCTTTTACTATATCTAAGCAAACTCTTTATGAGTTGTCCTCCCGCCTTGTAACCCATTGTTCTCACATAGAACGCTGTAATCGCTGGTTGATCGTGTTAATTATAACAGGGCACCAGAAATAGAAGGAGACTTCAAAACACATGAAGATGAGAATTAGAGACAGATGAATAATATGGGAAAACCATGGACAGAGCTGCAGGAGATAGCAAAGGACAATGTACTTGGCCTGAGCATGTTGTGGAAGTATACTCCATTTGGAGATAAAAGGCAGCAGCAGAAGAAGACCTGGATGCCTTTGAGATTTGTTTGGCCCTCTTCCAAGAAGGCTAAAAGTCTGATCCACTACTCCAGGACCAGGAGAGGATATACCATGTTTTTCTTTTTTGTAAAACTTCACAATCTGTGCCGTGAGTGAAGCCAGGCCTAGTTGAGCCAGAGACAGACAGTGCAAACTGTGAACTACGCCACACCTGAGCTAATTGCCTCAGATGTCAGGGAAATTAATGCCTGTGATAAAACCATGTACAGTAATAACTGGAAACTGAAACAAATTACCTCCATAGTTTTATTGTTGGCGGGTCTTACTGCTTCATGAGTTGCTTCTGTGCGTTGTGTTTCATCAGGTGGTTGTGATGAGAGACTACTGTCATCCCAACATTGTTGAGATGTACAACAGCTACCTGGTGAGTGATGAACTCTGGGTGGTCATGGAGTACATGGAGGGTGGGGCTCTCACTGATGTTGTCACCCACACCAGGCATGTCATTTTGCTTAATTTATCTCTATCATCTTAATATTTTTCTGTTTATCTCTACCATCTTAATGCTGTTCTGTTTATCTCTACCATCTTAATGCTGTTCTGTTTACCTCTACCATCTTAATGCTGTTCTGTATATCTCTACCATCTTAATGCTGTTCTGTATATCTCTACCATCTTAATCCTGTTGTATTTACCTCTGTCATCTTTAGGCTTTTCTGTTTATCTTTACCATCTGAAGACTTTTCTGTTTATCTGCCATCTTAGTGCTGCTTTATCTCCGCCATCTTAATGCTGTTCTGTTTACGTCTACCATCTTAATACTGTTGTTTACCTCTACCACCATAATGCTGCTCTGTTTACCTCTGCCATTTTAATCTTGTTCTATTTACCTCTACCTTGTTAGTGCTGTTTTATTTACCACTACCATTTCAATGCAAGTTTATTTAGCTGCACCTTCTTAAAGCTGCTTATCTACTTGTACAATCTTAAGGTCGCTATATTTACTGTACAGTCTTAAGGCCACGATATTTACCTGTACAGTCTTAAGGCCACCAACTATATTTACCTGATTTTTAATGTGCTAGTGGGTCCCTTGAGCTTTTCACTCTTATCTGCTGCTAAATCGCCTGCACCTATGTAATGACTGTAGTATGCAGGATTGTGTATTGCATCTACATGGGGCTTCTAATAAGTCTTTAGCCTGACCAAGAAGGAGTAGACGGAGAAAATTGAAATTTGGCACAGTGCTTAATCCTTCTCAATGTAGCAACCACCTGCATTTGTGCATTTCTGCCATCTCTGCGTGACCTTGAAAAGACCTTCAGAAATAAAACAACCTATTTTTCAAACTAAACCAGTTATCACAAGCCAGTATGATATTTTCCACACTTAAACTGCAAACACCAATTTTTTACAGAAGCATATGAAGGACAGACTTCCTCAAACACTGGTTCCATCTCCCTGTGTATTTCTGTAGGTGTTTTTCCCTGTAACATCAAGAATTTTATCACAGTCCTGGCGTCTGATTTCTCCGTTGTTCTGACAAACCGTCGGATGTGCAGATCTGGTCAATAGGGTGTGTTGTGCCATGCACCATATCGGGAAAACCAGTTGAGGAGGGAAATTCATAATTCATAAGTCCATTACAAATTGAATGAGCTATACTTGTGCCAAATTTCAATTTTCTCCACCTACTCCTTCATGGTCAGGCTAAAGACTTATGAGAAGCCCATTGTGTAACCCCTTCACCTCAGCATGGTTGATGATTGGTTAAACTGTAGGTTAGATTGTGTTTAAATGTCTCAAAATATTGATATACAGCAAATCTGAAAGTGAATACTGTACGCCATTGTGTCTTATAATTATTGCTTTATTTTAAACTGTTGTATTGTCAAGAGTAGGCCATAAGGCTGTGCCGTGGCACCATGGTTAGAAAAGAATTAACCTTGGATGAAATTTGTCTAGAGGGAGTCAACCTGACACACATGCATGCCGAAGTCAGACACACTGATCTCTGTGGTACATATCTAAGTGTGATGTGCTTCCCTTGACTGAGGAACGGAGTCAGACACTGACCTCTGCGGTACATGTCTAAGTGTCATGTGCTTCCCTCGACAGAGGAACGGAGTCAGACACTGACCTCTGCGGTACTTGTCTAAGTGTCGTGTGCTTCCCTCGACAGAGGAACGGAGTCAGACACTGATCTCGGCGGTACATGTCTAAGTGTCATGTGCTTCCCTCGACAGAGGAACGGAGCAGTCACTGACCTCTGCGGTACATGTCTAAGTGTGATGTGCTTCCCTCGACAGAGGAACGGAGTCAGACACTGACCTCTGCGGCACATGTCTAAGTGTCATGTGCTTCCCTCGACAGAGGAACGGAGTCAGACACTGACCTCTGCGGTACATGTCTAAGTGTGATGTGCTTCCCTCGACAGAGGGAACGGAGAAGAGACTCCTATATCAACGTGGCAATCATTACATTTATTTGGAGGTCAGCATGGCTGAATGAATACAAGTGCTAGCTCTTAAACTTTCATTGTGCTGATGCCGAGGTAGCGGGTTCAACCCCTGCACCATTCAGTTAGTCTAAAATGTTGACTTCTTGTCCTTGAATTGGGGACATAAATTTCAAGTACCTCAGAAGTCGGAGTGGGTTCGCCTGATGGCAGGGGACACTGGTAATAGGGAAAGCTAATCCACACACAAAAATCTGTCCGGTACATATAGAACTATGGACTGCTTGAGTTCAAAACGAGTGACTGCCAAAAAAAATTAAATTTATTCTTCCTGTGACAGAAGACGGAAATCACACAGTTAAATATCCATAATTATTAAAGTTACCATACTAAAACTTGATGAAATACAATGGTGATAATAATGTCGACCTTACAAATAACTATGCTCAACTTGTCCAGTGACAAGAAATGTGTGATGCCAAAGCAGTATTGCTATGAGATTCATTTGCACATGAAGAGTTTAACAAATGGCCAGTTTGGCTATTAACAGCTGAATGATAAAATCACAACATTGTTCTGAAGTAATCATGAATTGTGACTTGTGACAGGATGGATGAGATTCAGATTGCCACTGTGTGTAGAGCCTGCCTGAAAGCTCTAGCCTTCCTGCACTCCCACGGCGTCATCCACAGAGACATCAAGTCTGACTCTATTCTCTTGTCATACGATGGGAAGGTTAGTATTTTCACTCTCTATAACTTTGTTTTCCTATAGTTAGTCCACATGTTATCCTCACTGCACATGGAAGCATCGAGGCTTGGATCCACTCAGTATTTCCCTTAGTGTGTAGCAGTTGATGACATGGAAGGGTTCAGGCTGTAATTGCTTGGATCCCCTCCTCAGTATTTCCCTTAGTGTGTAGCAGTTGATGACATGGAAGCATTCAGGCTGTAATTGCTTGGATCCACTCCTCAGTGTCTCCCTTACTGTGTAGCAGTTGATGACATGGAAGAGTTCAGGCTGTAACTGCTTGGATCCCGTCCTCAGTATTTCCCTTAGTGTGTAGCATTTGATGTTCTGTATGTGTTGACTCTAGCGAAACCACAGCCAAGGGAATGGGCTTGGTAGAATCAGCGGGGAAAGAAGACCCTGTTGAGCTTGACTCTAGTCCGACTTTGTGAAGACACATGAAGGGTGTAGCATAGGTGGGAGCGCAAGCGCAATTGAAATACCACTAATTTTATCGTTTCTTTACTTATTCAGTCTCTCGGTAGAGATTTGTTCGCAGCAGACGAGCATAATCTCCGGCGGGCCTATTCTCGCTGGTCGCGAGATCCGCACAGTGGAAGTATGGGAGATTTGCTTGCAAATAGACAGGCAATATCTCCTGCGGTAGCTATGGCGGGCCTATTCCCGCTGGTCGCGGGGACCGCTATAAGTCAGGTGGGGAGTCTGACGATAGTGCACGCTTTACACAGGTCCGGACACTTGTGATTGACAGATGTGCGCGCCCTCATGGTCCGGGCTCGTACAAGGCCCTCACCTGTGGGACATGGCTGAACGCCTCTAAGCCGGGTCCCTTGGGTGTCAGGGTCTGGCCATAACTCGCCACCGGCTCGTGGTGGTGAGGTCTCGGTGGATTGACGCTGAGCCGCCAGCGTCTGCAGCCTACCTTGTGCCAGACGTATTGGTTACCCATTCCTCTGGAATACACAAGACTAGGCCGAGAGAGAAATCATGTTGTTTGGGCATCACATGATCTCTGAAGCTCTGCCCAGACATTGTGTTGGAATATTGGCCACATTCCACTCACATACTTTGGTCTGTCAAGACTGCAAGGTGTCTACTTATGTGTTGACTATTCTTCTTTGCCAGATTCACTGTTTGAAATACTTTGATATATTTCTCTATCATTTATTATCATATCCACTGTTTGAAGTACCATTTACATTCCTCTCTTTTATCATCAGATTTAGTTTGAAGTACCAGATACATTTCTCCATCATCTATCATCAGATTCACTATTTGAAGTATCAGATACATTCCTCTGTCATTTATCATCAGATTCACTGTTTGAATTATCAGATACATTCCTCTGTCATTTATCTTCAGATTCACTGTTTGAAGTACCATGATATATTTCTCTGTCATTTATCATCAGATTCACTGTTTGAAGTACCATGATATATTTCTCTGTCATTTATAATCAGATTCACTGTTTGATATTAGTTGCATATCCTTTACAGGACGTCACAGTCAACACCAGCATTTTTTGCTGTTGTGATCTCTTGGCAAGTTTATGTTCAGTAGTTTGCCATTGCTTTCTGAACGACTGGCACCTATACCATTTTGTAAAAAACCAATGCAAGGCGGTCTGCTGCCAAATTGCCCACAGCTGTGTTTCGAACGAGGGTATACGGGATTACGAACTGCGTCCATAACTTCTTCACCAGGAGCCAGCCTGTTTGAAGTACCATGCTATATTTCTCTATCATTTATCATCAGTTTCACTGTTTGACGTACCATGAAATATTCCTCAATCATTTATAATCATATTCACTATTTGAAGTACCATGGTATATTCTTCTATCATCTATCATCAGTTTCACTGTTTGAAGTACCATGATATATTCCTCTATTGTCTAACATCAGATTCACTGTTTAAAGATTCATGATATATTCCCCTATCATCTATCAAAAGATTCACTGTTTGAAGTACCATAAAATATTCCTAATCATTTATCATCATATTCACTGTTTGAAGTACCATGCTATATTTATCTATAATTTATTATCAGATTCACTATTTTAAGTATCACAAAATGTTGCCCTATAATATCAAATTCACCCTCTCATTGTGCACTACCATCCGGTGTGGACATCCGTTCTCTCCACAGATCTTGGTCCTTGGTGTTCTGGATCAACTGATGATTTTGCTCCATGCCACTGTCTGTCCATCCACCACCATTTCTCTTGGTCATAATTGCCATGTCAAAAATTAGGTTTAGGGCGTAAAGTATTATTGATCATTGCACATGTTCCTTGCATTTATAATCCATATTGTTTCTGTGGTTGTCGTCTAAGATTAGCTTCATAAATAATGTATGAGAACAGAAAGATAAGAAGGGCAGAATATCAGACAAGCCTGTGTGCCCAATTCTTAACCGTTCGAAAATAAAGTGTGTTCGTTCAGCTCTATCTCCTGCTAATCTTTCCAGTCAACATAATGTTCTCCAATGCCTATCTTCACATTATATGACCAAATAATGCTGTTTGTCTCTCTAATAGTTGAACATAATATGTTCTACGTTCATCAGTCTCTTCTAGGCAATCACTGTTAGTTGCTCTGACAGTCCAAGGTATTTGCAACATCAGTTATTAGTCAGTTATCAGTTATCAGTTGGGGTATCTTCATTGCACTCCGGACATGTCCATAGGTGCTCAGATCTCCCCCCCCCCCCCCCCCCCCCAACATATGCATCAGCGTCCGGTGGCTAATAGTGCAACATTTGTCTCAGGAATCATATTTCCATTTCTTCCAAGTTTTTTTCTAATTTGTTCATTCACATTCCATAATTTTTCAGTACTCTATCTCTGACATTCTCTGATAATAACTTATTGCATGAACTGCTTATCTTTTCTCAAATGCATCTTTTGCTTGACCTATTCTACTTATCTCTGTCATCTGATGTTATGATTGTAACACCCAAAATAAACTAGCACAGATGTTTTCAGTAACATTTTACAGTCACAGATTTATTTTGCTCAGTGTATATATTTTTTTAAATGTTCCACATATGGTATTCTATTTTGGTTGTAGTTAAAATCTGACCAGGATTGATGATTTAGCCAATCATCACTTTGATTTGATCATTTGCATGGGATACAGCGCTTTGCAAGGTTTCTTCTGTTCTGACTTTCCAAATGTTGAACACATTCAAGTGACTTTCGTTGACTCTCACATCTGCACTCTGTTCACCACGCAGGTGAAATTGTCAGACTTTGGGTTCTGTGCACAAGTCACGCCAGATTTACCGAAGAGGAAATCACTTGTTGGAACTCCATACTGGATGGCACCTGAGGTCATCTCTAGGTTACCATATGGGCCTGAGGTGAGTACTTTCTGTTTTATTTACATAGTAACATTGCCTCCATGAAAAGGCGTCATTTTTGCAAACTTGTTATTTTCTTTAAGGATTTAAAAGGCTTTCTTGACTGCCCCACAGGGTGCTACTGGGTTGAGGAGTCATGAACCCACATCACAGCACTTTGGACATACAAGGTTCTACTGAGTTGAGCTGAATCATAAACCCACATCACAGCACTTGGGACATACCCATATATGCTCCATCCTCATCTTCAACGGCCAGTGAAGAGTCCCAATACTTGTACCAGTACCAGTCTGATTATGTGTCCGCCTGGCATCTCCTCGGAGTCCTGAGTGTTGGCCAGAACCTCTGGTCACTCCCTGCAGCGCCATTCTCTCCAGGCCGTGATGATTGCCATGTCGTTTGTCGTCCTTTTCTCAAATATTATGCCATGGAACTATCATCGGATTGACATCACAGCATGGAACCTGGCTCATTAAAGAAACGGTGTACTAATAACTTGAAGAACTCTGGCGAACAAGGAAGAAAGCACAATGCCGACGCTTGGGATAAGATAACACTGTTTTTAATCCGGAGTTTGCAAAACTGTCACATATATATTGTAGTGGACAAATTAGCGTCTCGTGATATAGAGAAGGGAACTAATCTTCTAGTCTACTAACCTGATATATAGTCCTGCCCTTTCCCTTAATGACATTTAGTAACCTTCTATTTCCCTCTGTTCTTTCCGATCAATCTTCCTGTTATCTTCCTCCAAATCTGTATGTCTAGCATTCGCCGGTCGTTTGTACATCCATGGCGTTCTCCAGATATGCTAGTCTCCCGACGATTGAATAGCCACATTGAGTTGTCCTCTGAATGTAACACAGACCCGATCTCCTTGACCGTTCCACAGCGTATGGATTCGTTGTCACGCTGGTCTTCATGTGACGTATCCTCGTATCTCTTGGTTTCGGTGCACTGTCCACTTCGCTGTCCACTTCGGGATTTTCCTTCTATCCTCTCTGTACAGTGTGCCTTTTCCACTAGCTATGTGGCAGTGATCTATCTCTTCTTCTGCACCATAACACATGATCCCAAAAGACCCTGACTACGTCTGCCTTATCATGCACCAGTGCCCCACCAATCAGTGCAGACCCAGCCAATCTGTCCGCCTGCTCGTTTCCCACCACACCAACATGTCCTGGGGAAGAAATCCAACAGATGCTCTCTATTTGTGATTATTGAATTGAAGCCTGCCACTTCCTGCTTGAAGAGTGCCTGCCTTCACCTTTCTCATCATACTTTATGAGGCAACATTCACAACATGCGATGTCCACTGATCACTGCCACTTCAGCTCATCTTCTGCTTCAGTTCCACTTCTGCTTCACCCCATCATCTACTTCAGCTGAATATCTGCTTCAGTTCATTATTAGCTTTATCTCATCTTCTGCTCTATCTCAGCTTCTGATCCAAAATTATCTGGTTGCAGTTTTATGTGGCAGGGCTGCCTTCAAAGTCATTCAGAGTGGAAAAATTAACTCATAAAGTCCTGTATTTGTGGGTCAATATTTCAAAGCTTTCATGACATAGTGGCAGCACTTGTGGCCAGAAGTTTTCACTAAATACAGGTTTTGTTCTGGTGATATGTTTAAGTAGAACATTGTACATAACTATAAAACAAGAGACAAACCGTGTTCTTTGGTCTTATAATGAGAAGGGAGACACTGGAGAACATTGTGACGACTGTAGAGTCCAGCGGTAGACAAGGAGAGGCAGACTGGGATAAATGATGCTGGGTGGTCTTAGATGATGGTGGGGATCTCATCTGGATCCAGACAACCAAACTAATTCTGTGGCAAGACATGAACACCCACGCCACTTGACACAGGGCACATGATTATGATGATATTTTTATAAATTTTAGTTTAACAACTTGTAGACACCTGACCTCCAAACTTGAACTCTTCATGAAAACTGGAACCGAGAGATAAATATTGCATTAAACATGGTCAGCCCCGACAGCCTGTAAAAGGGAAATGATGTTAAGTTATTTGCGTGTCCTTTACAGGACGTCGCAGTAAACCTCAGTATATTTTGCTGTTCGTATTTACTAGGCAGTTTTTACAGTCAGTAGTTTGCCATTGTTTTCTGAATGACCAACTCCAGATACCATCAAAATAAAAAATCTGCTACCATACCTCATGCAGCTGTATGATGGTGAATTGTGAAACGCTTTCACTGCACCTGAGACACAGTGCTGGCTTGTGAAATGATGAGTTGACTGAAATATCCCGTTTGTATTGTATTCACCAACAGGTTGACATCTGGTCTCTCGGTATCATGGTGATAGAAATGATGAGTTGACTGAAACATCCCATGTGTATTGTATTCACCAACAGGTTGACATCTGGTCTCTCGGTATCATGGTGATAGAAATGATGAGTTGACTGAAACATCCCATGTGTATTGTATTCACCAACAGGTTGACATCTGGTCTCTCGGTATCATGGTGATAGAAATGATGAGTTGACTGAAACATCCCATGTGTATTGTATTCACCAACAGGTTGACATCTGGTCTCTTGGTATCATGGTGATAGAAATGATGAGTTGACTGAAACATCCCATGTGTATTGTATTCACCAACAGGTTGACATCTGGTCTCTCGGTATCATGGTGATAGAAATGATGAGTTGACTGAAACATCCCATGTGTATTGTATTCACCAACAGGTTGACATCTGGTCTCTCGGTATCATGGTGATAGAAATGGTGGACAGGGAGCCTCCATTCTTTAATGAACCACCTCTTCAAGCAATGAGACACATCCGGGACATGCCCCCACCCAAGCTCAAGAACCCACACAAGGTAAGATAACATTTGAGGTTTGATGAGGTTTTAGTGGTTACCAGATGTGTCAGTTTTTCTGTTTACTGGTCTTTTGTTTTGGATTAATCAATGAAACTTCTTGTATTTCACAATAAACTTCTGACGTTATTGTGGTCCCTAGTGTCATGAATTCCGTCAACAAAATGGCCTAGCAGTCCCATAACACTATAACCATCATTTTTTGTTGCAAAAATGTTTGTTTGAATTTTTTGGTCTTGTTTGGAGACTGAGTATGCATCCACTGATTTCACTGTTCCTTCATCTCTGCATTCAGGAAGTAAACCCATGTCTCATCCCCAGTCACTATTCTGTTGAGAAATGCACTCCCCTCTTCCCAGTAGCGCAGAAAGGACATCAAAGCTGAGTCTATTCTTTGAGCTTTGTGAATGTCAGTCAGTTGCTTTAGTACCCACTGTGAACAAAATCTGTGGTAACCGAACCTCTCTGTGGTAACCTAACCTCTCTGTGGTAACCTAACCTCTCTGTGGTAACCTAACCTCTCTGTGGTAACCTAACCTCTCTGTGGTAACCTAACCTCTCTGTGGTAACCGAACCTCTCTGTGGTAACCTAACCTCTCTGTGGTAACCGAACCTCTCTGTGGTAACCGAACCTCTCTGTGGTAACCGAACCTCTCTGTGGTAACCGAACCTCTCTGTGGTAACCTAACCTCTCTGTGGTAACCGAACCTCTCTGTGGTAACCGAACCTCTCTGTGATAACCGAACCTCTCTGTGGTAACCGAACCTCTCTGTGGTAACCTAACCTCTCTGTGGTAACCGAACCTCTCTGTGGTAACCGAACCTCTCTGTGGTAACCGAACCTCTCTGTGGTAACCTAACCTCTCTGTGGTAACCTAACCTCTCTGTGGTAACCTAACCTCTCTGTGGTAACCGAACCTCTCTGTGGTAACCGAACCTCTCTGTGGTAACCGAACCTCTCTGTGGTAACCGAACCTCTCTGTGGTAACCGAACCTCTCTGTGGTAACCTAACCTCTCTGTGGTAACCGAACCTCTCTGTGGTAACCGAACCTCTCTGTGGTAACCGAACCTCTCTGTGGTAACCGAACCTCTCTGTGGTAACCGAACCTCTCTGTGGTAACCGAACCTCTCTGTGGTAACCGAACCTCTCTGTGGTAACCGAACCTCTCTGTGGTAACCGAACCTCTCTGTGGTAACCGAACCTCTCTGTGGTAACCGAACCTCTCTGTGGTAACCTAACCTCTCTGTGGTAACCTAACCTCTCTGTGGTAACCTAACCTCTCTGTGGTAACCGAACCTCTCTGTGGTAACCGAACCTCTCTGTGGTAACCTAACCTCTCTGTGGTAACCTAACCTCTCTGTGGTAACCTAACCTCTCTGTGGTAACCTAACCTCTCTGTGGTAACCGAACCTCTCTGTGGTAACCTAACCTCTCTGTGGTAACCTAACCTCTCTGTGGTAACCGAACCTCTCTGTGGTAACCGAACCTCTCTGTGGTAACCGAACCTCTCTGTGGTAACCTAACCTCTCTGTGGTAACCTAACCTCTCTGTGGTAACCTAACCTCTCTGTGGTAACCGAACCTCTCTGTGGCAATTCGAAACAAACTAGTCCTAGAAATGTGTGGAAATTCTGTAGAAAGATCTGAAATTGTGAAAGGCACTTTTCCACTGCGACTTAGTCGACTTTTTGAATGAGCTCATCTGTCACACATGAATGTCATCCTTGTCCACCCTCATCATGTACATCTTTACACCCATTTCTGAATTTTCTGTACCAATCCCTCACAGAACTGTCACTCATATCAATATCACCATACACACGACACAGTCGACGATGAAACTGAAATACTCTGGCAATTAAACATTTGACAAGATCACAGGCTCATAAACAGATTAATATCTCAGAAACTGAAATACTCTGGCAATATTAAACATTTGACAAGATCACAGGCTCATAAACAGATTAATATCTCAGAAACTGAAATACTATATATATATATATACTACATATATTAAACAGCAAAATGGTTTTGAAGGAAAGTGATGGAAGGCATGGTTCCTGGAGGATGAGGTGGGGGTCAACCACCACAACAGTGGACTGAGGACATGGACCCGGGGCATAAAACTGCATGAGATAGGAGAACTGGCAGGGGGTCTCTAACCATGAGTGATGAGAGTGTTCCATGAAGAGGGTCTCTAACCATGTTGTGATAACAGTGATATTCCACGAAGGGGATCTCTACCCATGTTGTGATAAGAGTGATGTTCCACGAAGGGGATCTCTACCCATGTTGTGATAACAGTGATATTCCACGAAGGGGATCTCTACCCATGTTGTGATAAGAGTGATGTTCCACGAAGGGGATCTCTACCCATGTTGTGATAACAGTGATATTCCACGAAGGGGATCTCTACCCATGTTGTGATAAGAGTGATATTCCACGAAGGGGATCTCTACCCATGTTGTGATAAGAGTGATGTTCCACGAAGGGGATCTCTACCCATGTTGTGATAACAGTGATATTCCACGAAGGGGATCTCTACCCATGTTGTGATAACAGTGATATTCCACGAAGGGGATCTCTACCCATGTTGTGATAAGAGTGATATTCCACGAAGGGGATCTCTACCCATGTTGTGATAACAGTGATATTCCACGAAGGGGATCTCTACCCATGTTGTGATAAGAGTGATGTTCCACGAAGGGGATCTCTACCCATGTTGTGATAACAGTGATATTCCATGAAGGGGATCTCTACCCATGTTGTGATAACAGTGATATTCCACGAAGGGGATCTCTGCCCATGTTGTGATAACAGTGATATTCCACGAAGGGGATCTCTGCCCATGTTGTGATAACAGTGATATTCCACGAAGGGGATCTCTACCCATGTTGTGATAAGAGTGATGTTCCACGAAGGGGATTGCTGCATGCTGATGATACAGACCGTGTAATATTAGACTGGAACTTGTGTAATTCAAAGTCTGGTTCCTTATCTCTGAGCTTGCCAAAACTGTCTAGCCTTGCCACCAGTCTGTGAGTAATGGACGACACTAGAGGTGACTGATTTGTAACAGATGAAATGATATACTGAAACCTTACTGCTGCCACAGAATGGGGTAGCTTTGGGGTATGATAAAAGATAAAATGATGGTCTCAAAACTAACTGCTGTCACAGAGAGGGCTAATTTAGAAGTCTGATAAAAGATAAAATGATGTACTGAAACCTATCTGCTGACATAGAATGAGATAACTTGTTGTTTGTCCATCAAGGATGATGATGACCATTCATTTCATCCAGTGGGGTTGAAAGTATGGAGCAGTGGGTTCTAAGATGGCTGATAAGGCCTATTTTGGTTCAAAATTTTCTTTGTCTATGTGGGCAAAGAATGCTTGATGTTTCAGGGTTTTTCTGAAACCTTTTCTTCACAGATCTTGCAGTCCTGGTTGCTTCACAAGTGACTGCACCTTTGTGTAATGATGTACGCCACTAATTTTCATCTTTGGCAACAGTCTTCCAGGTGTCAAGATGAATTCCAAAAGCTTTCAGTGAGATTTTCAGTGTCTTTAAAGCGTTTACTCTGGCCGCCTTGGGAGCGTTTACCTCAACGCAGCTCGCCGTAAAAAAATTATTTTAAGGAGCCCGTGATCTGGCATGCGAACTAAGTGACCAGCCCAGCAAATCTGATTCTTCATTAGTAGAGTGTGGATACTGGGCATGGACTCTCTTTCTGCGACTTCAGTGTCTGGGATCTTGTCTTGCCATTTAATCTTCAATAGCTCCCTAAGGCAGACTTATGGAAGTGGTTTAATTTCCTAGCGTGTCACTGATAAACAGTCCAGGTTTCACAAGCATATAGCAGTGGGGATAATACAACTGCTTTGTAAGACTTTCAGCTTTGTTTGCAGGCTTATTCCAGTTCTGTCCCATACATTCTTGTACAGTCTACCAAAGGCTGCACTGGCCTTGGAAATTCTTGCATTCACTTTGTCATCAATTGTGGCAGCTTGTGACACAGTGCTGCCAAGATAGGTGAATTTGTCCACAACATTTAGTCTATGACCATTCACTTTGATATTCGGCACAGTGTGATTATTCCCTGGAGCTGGCTGGTACATAACTACAGTCTTCTCCAAGTTGATACTGAGCCCAAAGTTGGCACAGGCATGTGAGAAAGCTGAAACATTGTGTTGCATGTCTGCCTCTGAGTTGGCATATAGAGCGCAATCATCAGCAAACAGCAGTTCTCTGATGGTGTCGCTGCTTGTTTTGGTTTTAGCTTTCAACCTTCTGAGATTGAACAATTTTCCATCCACGCGGTAGTTAATGTCTATTCCAATATCACTGTTCTCGATGGCATTCATCAGCATAGCTGAAAACATGAGGCTGAACAGTGTTGGTGCCAGGACACATCCTTACTTCACTCCATAGGTGACAGGAAATGGCTCAGACAGTTCACCATTTTCCTGTACTCTTGCCTGCATACCATCATGAAATAGCCGCACTATTTGGACAAACTTTCGTGGACAGCCATATTTCGCCATAATCTTCCACAGTCCTTCTCTGCTGACTGTATCAAAAGCCTTGGTAAGGTCAATGAAAGTGGAGAACATTTCGGAGTTCTGTTCCTGACATTTCTCTTGCAGCTGCCTTGCAGTGAAAATCATGTCAACAGTTCCACATTCTTTTCTGAAGCCACATTGACTCTCAGGAAGAAGACCTTGATCAAGATGGGCTGTGAGGTGATTGAGAAGAATTCTGGCGAGTATCTTCCCTGCAATTGAAAGCTAGGAAATGCCTGGGTGGTTGTCACAGGATTGGCAGTTTCCTTTACGTTTGTAAAGGTGGACTATTGATGCATCCTTGAAATCTTGCGGCATGGTCTCGTTCACCCATATGTTTGTAAAGACTTGGTGAAGCTGCTCTGTTAGGACCGGCCCACCTGCCTTGTATATCTCTGCTGGGATGGAGTCAGGACCAGGCGCCTTTCCACTTGAAAGTTGCTGGATGGCTTTGTGTACTTCCACTATTATTGGCAGGTCATCAAGTGTATCATTAGTGGGAACTTGACGAAGGCAGTTGATGGTTTCATCATTGAAGAAAGAAGTTGCATTTAAGATGTTGCTGAAATGCTCTGCCCAGCGTTGAAGGATAACAGCGTTGAGATAACTTAGGGGTATGATGAAAGATAAATTGCTGTCACAGAGCACAGTTGCTTAGAAAGGTGTGATAAAAGATCAAATGTATATATTAATCTATGGATCAAGCAACAACCCAGTCGGTGTATGAATCAGACGATCTGTATATCAAGAAGCCTATACGTTAATCAATACAGAAATCAATCAGTTGATCTGTATACCCGTGAGTTTTCAAGCATAGCCTTTCATCTAAAGAACTAAAAATAGTTATCAGTTACTTGACCACAATTTTATATTACAGAACGAATGAATGAAATGCTTCTAAACTTATTTCAGGTGTCGCCGAGACTGCAGGGTTTCCTTGACCGCATGTTGATACGCAATAACGAACAACGAGCCAGTGCAGCTGAACTTATGTTGCATCAGTTCCTGAGACAAGCAGGTCCACCATCATGCCTTATTCCTCTGCTGAATACAAAACACAGCCCTTGTTGAATCTGTTGATATCATGTTCACTTGTTGCTTCTGCTCCTACTGAGTCATGCTTTGTTACCACAGATGCTTGTACTGCTTGCAGGGTGTGAGTTGCTACTTGCAGGGTGTCATCTAGCACAGTTGCTGCCTGCAGGGTGTCATCTGGCATAGTTGCTGCCTGCAGGGTGTCATCTGGCACAGTTGCTGCCTGCAGGGTGTCATCTGGCACAGTTGCTGTTGGAGGGTGTCATCTGGCACAGTTGCTGTTGGAGGGTGTCATCTGGCACAGTTGCTGCTTGCAGGGTGTCATCTGGCACAGTTGCTGCTTGCAGGGTGTCATCTGGCACAGTTGCTGCCTGCAGGGTGTCATCTGGCACAGTTGCTGTTGGAGGGTGTCATCTGGCACAGTTGCTGCTTGCAGGGTGTCATCTGGCACAGTTGCTGCTTGCAGGGTATCATCTAGCACAGTTGCTGCTTGCAGGATGTGATCTAGCACAGTTGTTGCTTACAGGGTGTGTTGTGACACTATTTCTGCTTGCAGAATGTGCTGTGGTACAGTTGCTGCTTGTGGGATGTGCTGTAGCACAGTTGCTGCTTGCAGTATATGATATAGCACAGTCGATGCTTGCAGTATATGATATAGCACAGTTGATGCTTGCAGGGCGTGTTATAGCACTGCTGCTTGCGTGTTATGCTCTAGCACAGTTGCTTGCAGTATATGATATAGCACAGTTGATGCTTGCAGTATATGATATAACACAGTTGATGCTTGCAGGGCGTGTTATAGCACTGCTGCTTGCGTGTTATGCTCTAGCACAGTTGCTTGCAGTATATGCTCTAGCACAGTTGATGCTTGCAGTATATGATATAGCACAGTTGATGCTTGCAGGGCGTGTTATAGCACTGCTGCTTGCGTGTTATGCTCTAGCACAGTTGCTTGCAGTATATGATATAGCACAGTTGATGCTTGCAGTATATGATATAACACAGTTGATGCTTGCAGGGCGTGTTATAGCACTGCTGCTTGCGTGTTATGCTCTAGCACAGTTGCTTGCAGTATATGATATAGCACAGTTGATGCTTGCAGTATATGATATAGCACAGTTGATGCTTGCAGGGCGTGTTATAGCACTGCTGCTTGCGTGTTATGCTCTAGCACTGTTGCTGCTTTCGTGTTATGCTCTAGCACTGTTGCTGCTTTCGTGTTATGCTCTAGCACAGTTGCTGCTTGCAGTATATGATATAGCGCAGTTGCTACTTGCAGTATATGATATAGCGCAGTTGCTACTTGCAGTATATGATATAGCGCAGTTGCTGCTTGCAGTATATGATATAGCTCAGTTGCTACTTGCAGTATATGATATAGCACAGTTGCTGCTTGCAGTATATGATATAGCACAGTTGCTTGCAGCATATGATATAGCACAGTTGCTGCTTGCAGTATATGATATAGCACAGTTACTTGCAGTATATGATATAGCACAGTTGCTGCTTGCAGTATATGATATAGCACAGATGCTGCTTGTAGGACGTGAACTAGCACAATAACTGTTTGCAACGGTATGTGGTAGCATGAATAATGACTTAAATTTGTTCTTACATTGGACTGCAAATGTTTAGTAATATATAGTTTTCTGTGACATGAAGCATGCTATCTTCACAATGATGTGGGAGTAAAATATACAGTTTACTTGCTATTGTTCAGCAAGAATGAGGAAGTTGGACACACAATACAAGAAAGTATACAGTGTGGATGTCATTGTCTAAACTTCTAAATAAATACCATTCCATACAACCACTGTGTTACAGAGCTTTCAATGAATATACAAATTGCTCGTGCGTTACAAGCAATTTTCATGTGAATTCACTGAAGCGTGCTTTTGTGAAATGTGTGCTAATGTGGCCGAGGTGGTGGGAAGCTGGTGCTGTAGTTAGAGCTGTTGTCACAGCTCGTCTTTCCAAACGTTTGTACAACACTCGACTCTCAGCATGCTGAGCAGGGTAAAGACAGGTATGCTTTGTGCAGTGTGGCATGTGTTAAATCAAAACTTTATGATGGGGAGCATCTGTTGGATCTTTCCCCCAGGGTTTTTTGGGAATTGAGCTGGTGAACAAATTGACTGGATCTGCACTGCTGGGTGGTGTATTGGTGCACGATGTATATGTGCAAGAACAGATACACCAGATGGCCGACACTCAGTTATCCGAGGAAAGGCCATACAGACACAAAATCAGATTGCAATTAGTACCATTAATATTGGGGCTCTTCGCTAGTTGTTGAAGATGAGGATGGAGCGCTTTTGGGAATGTCCCTAGTGGGTTCTTGACTCAGCTCCTGTTTGTACAAACTCAGCTGTATGTGAGCTGTGCATAAACACACTCCAATGAGGCTGTTAGAGTCAATGTCAGATGTGATAGATGTATGAAATGTGTTGCTACTGTTTCATCACATTCTGTTTGCTTATTTTGATCCAGAAGCTCTTTGTGATGTGCCACACCAGCATTCAGTTGGATGTAAATGTCGACTTCTCATTCAGAAAGCAATGGCAAACTACAGAATGTACAATTACCAGAAAATCAACGTGGGCTTGATTGCAAGGTCCTGCCAAGGACATGCAACATGTCTTTGAAAAGTTGTTGTTGCAAGTTGTTTTTGTTTCATTGCTGAATATACCTTCCACTCAATGTAGACGATTTTGTTTAATGTGCGGTCGCTCGCATTTACCTCAACCGTAGTCCGTACATGTGCTACTACTTCTAGTGCATTGAATTTTGCTTGTGAATTGACTTTACTTATTATCAGTGTCCCTCGCCATCTGGCGAACCCACTCCGATCACTGAGGTACTTGTAATTTACGTCCCCAAGTCAAGGAAGTTCTTGTGATGTAGCATAATCCTGTCTCACCAACTTCACTTCCCAGGCAGCTACCAGACATTTCTTCACTTTATTCAGCACCATTTTATGGTTGGAAACATGAACCCTTCTGCTGCAGGAGGTTGAAGTCAGGCTACTGTCTTGACAAGCAAGTATGCTAACCCTATGGTACCATGGCTGCAGCAAGAAAGGGGGCATATCATGTGCAGTGACTGCATTCTAGAGTCAGGTGTTCTTAGCTTGCCTGTTTCCCTGCTATCTTTGTTGTCTGCAGGGGGAGTTACTCTAGTGCACCTGGCTTCAGCATATGCCAGAAGTGGGCTGAATAAGTTTAGTTTTCATTTTGCCAGAATAACTGAATGGCAAAGAACAGTCGTGAATGTGATGTTACGTAAAAGCTCTTCTTAATCAACTGCCTATGCTGGAGCAGACATCAGCAGTCATGACTTTCTAATCCTCTCTGACATGTGACATTCTGATGAAGTTTGGTTTACGTTAATTGATCACCCAGATTTTTCAACTTTCTACATATATCATTGTGTCCTCTTCTGCCTGTGTTGTCTGGTATTTCCCTCATAAGGTTAATTTCTGTGATCCACATCTTCTGGTGTCATCTCCTCGTAAATTTCATTTGTCATTTCCATATGGTTTTGATGAGTGATGTTTTTAAACACATACAGCTGTCTGTGTTTTCTGTGTCCATGGTACTCTCAACATTTGTCTAAAAAATCATATTACCATTGCACCATTGTTTTTTTTCTTCTAGTGTTCGTTCTTTCATGATTACACTGACAGACAAGTTTTCTTGATTGTTTTTTCTTCGACTTACTTTGAACTCAAGTGTAGTCCATAACATGCTATTGCTTTTAGTGTACTGGACATGTTTGCATGTGGATTAGCTTTCCCTATTACCAGTACCCATTGCCATCAGGCGAACCCACTCCGACTTCTGAGGTACTTATAATTTACCGCCCTAAGTGAAGGACGTTCTTGTGATGTAGTCACTAGTTTTTTGTCAGCTCTTCTTTTGCTCCATACTGCTTTGAATGCAGTGCCCTCTCACTAGACCAGTATTCCCTTCTTATTAAGCATGTTAATTACAATGCACTTGGGTTGAACAGGGTATATCTGTCATGAAATGGTTGTGATCACAGTTGTGAATGTCCCCACTGAAGTGTTCAAATGTCCACGTGTTTCTACAATGTTACTGGATTTAATTGATTTAATCTCAAGCTTGATTATATTCAGGTTTAGTTGTGCTATATGTACATTCCCTCGGGGAGCCGTGGTCAAGCAGTGGCTCAATGCTTGGTGGTCATGTGTTTGATTGTAAAACTTGACCTAGGCTCCCAGGTAGACCCAGCCTCCCAGGTAGACCCAGCCTGGCATGGGTGCCGGGACATGTCCGAGGAAGTGAAGGTGGTTGGCATATATGGCATTGACCGCACCACTCCTGCATGGCATTGACCGCACCACTCCTGCATGGCATTGACTGCACCATTCCTGCATGGCATTGACTGCACCATTCCTGCATGGCATTGACCGCACCACTCCTGCATGGCATTGACCGCACCACTCCTGCATGGCATTGACCGCACCACTCCTGCATGGCATTGACCGCACCACTCCTGCATGGCATTGACCGCACCACTCCTGCATGGCATTGACCGCACCACTCCTGCATGGCATTGACCGCACCACTCCTGCATGGCATTGACCGCACCACTCCTGCATGGCATTGACCGCACCACTCCTGCATGGCATTGACCGCACCACTCCTGCGTGGCATTGACCGCACCACTCCTGCATGGCATTGACCGCACCACTCCTGCATGGCATTGACCGCACCACTCCTGCATGGCATTGACCGCACCACTCCTGCATGGCATTGACCGCACCACTCCTGCATGGCATTGACCGCACCACTCCTGCATGGCACTGACCGCACCGCCTTTGTAGTGCTAGATGGACTATGCAAATATGGGTTTGGTACCGTATGTCTTTGGCGTGAAAACAGGATGCTTGATTTTTATTTGCACTCCATCTGTATGACCTTATGGTTGTGACAGACCTGTCACGTATGCTACACTCTTACTCACATTCCATCTGTATGACCTTATGGTTGTGACAAACCTAGCATGTACGCTACATTTTTAATTACATTCCATCTGTATGACCTTATGGTTGTGACAAACCTAGCATGTACGCTACATTTTTAATTACATTCCATCTGTATGACCTTATGGTTGTGACAAACCTAGCATGTACGCTACATTTTTAATTACATTCCATCTGTATGACCTTATGGTTGTGACAAACCTAGCATGTACGCTACATTTTTAATTACATTCCATCTGTATGACCTTATGGTTGTGACAAACCTGGCATGTATGCCACACTTTTACCACTGCCAAGTGATCGGTCCTTATTTGTCTGAAATCAACATTTTGTGGAGCTGTACATGCATTCTTACAATGATGTTACATGATCACATATGATAATGACAAGCATATTGACTGTAATTGTCAGGACAGCTGGATGGGTGAAATTCTCAGTTGAGAAAGTTTTCTTTGACAGTTTACCAGGCTGTCAAAATGGACATTCAGCAAATAATAGGTCATGATTGTCCTTTGTCTGTGGAGTTCAGGTATGAAATTTGATATGTGTGGGCACAGTAGATAATAGAATTAGATTTTTGTGGACACAGTAGATAATAGAATTTGATATTTATGGACACAGTAGATAATAAAAGAATTTGATATTTGTGGACACAGTAGATAATAGAAGAATTTGATATTTGAGGACTTAGTAGATAACAAAAGAATTTGATATTTCAGGACACAGTAGATAACAGAAGAATTTGATATTTGTGGGCACAGCAAATGTTAGAAGAATTTGATATTTGAGTGCATGCAAACAGAAGAATTTGATTTTTGAGTGCATGCTAACTGACAGAAGAATTTTATGTTTAAATACATGCTAAATAACAAAAGAGTTTGATGTTTGCTTACATGGTAACTAACAGCAGAATTTGATGTTTGAGGATCTAATAGATTCCAAAAGAGCCATTTTGAGGCCACCCTAACAATGCATGCTAACTATCAGAAGAATATGATATTTGAATGCATGCTAACATAAGAATATAATGTTTGAGGACACACAAGATAACAGAAGAATTTGAAGACAGACTAGATGATAGAAGAATTTGATGTTTGAGGACACAGCAATGACAGAAGAGTTAGATAAGTAAGGACATATCAGATATTAGTAGGATTTGATATTTGATGATGTGCCAGATAACAGATTTTTATATTTGAGGACATGCCAGGTACCAGGAGAATTTGATATTTGAGGAAACACTGGAGAAATAGGTGAAGTTAAAAGCTGAAATGTATACTGGAGATTCAAATCTTTGGGCCAAAGTGATTACACAAGTAACATGTGATGCTGACATTGCTTCAGGCAGGATCTGTGAGGACTTCTACTCCACGGATAGCTACACATCATCAGGAGAAATATTTCATGAATATTGTTTATCAGATCAAACCTGAAACTAAATGGCCTTATCAAGAAATCTCAGTCAAAGCATTTTGTGCCTCCCATTCCATTATCCTGCATTTGGAAGTTATTTTTCTTTAGCAATGGTTTTTACTGTATATTCATATTCCAACTTGCACACCAGTTTATTTGTGGGACTTTATTCTCATCTGCTGCAAATAGTGACATTCCGTGGTTGGGATGACTTTGTACATAATTTTGAATTATATATATATTATTTGACTTTTATGATCACTTGTTTGTTTTCTTGTTTGCTTTATATTTTCTTCATTTGTTTGATAAAACAGCGTTATTATTTGCAGCTGCCTGCTTTTGTAATGAAAGATACGTTGTCCGTTGGAAATGATCTTCATGTTGATGGTTGGAGTCAATACTTTTCTCATATGTTAATTTGTGTGTTCATTTATAATGAGACGATGTCAGGTTGTGACAGTATGTCTGCATGCGTAATCAAATCACTAGCCTAACAGTCATTGGCTCAGTCATGTATTTATTAGCTGGTTTGTCACTTATTTCATTCATAATTTTTATCATTACCTGTTTCACAATGTCATGGCATATTGCAGTTATTTGTGCAAACAGAAAATCGCACCAGTTTGTGTTTGTAGCTGATCTGACGGCCCTGACACTCCACATACACACATATGATTCCTGCTGTGGGGCTTGTTCTTTGTTTAGGTAGATATTCTAACATTACAATTTTGCCAGAGCAGTGTCGGCATTTCATACGGGAGCTATAAATTCAGAACAATACTATTTCCCACTGATAACCCAATAAACCAAACATTCTCTTACACTGCCAAGGACCTTCCATGACAAGAAAACCCCCATCAAGTGGACAATGAGCAGACATGCTGAAAAACATCTAATGGTTGTGGAAATGTGATTTATGAGGAAAATGTAAAGAATACTAATGAGCAAGTCTTACAAGAAGCAGATGAAAACCAGCTGATAAGAAAGAGACATTATACGTAGACAGTCACAATATTTGGGGAAATATTATGAAAAGAAATAAATTGGAGAACTTGGTCACAACTGGCAAGATTGAAGGGGAAAGAACTAGAGGAAGGCAGAGAAGTAAATACCTGGATGGCTTGGCCACGAGGTATAGTCAAAACTAGAACACAGAGCTGATGCAAGACTGGTGATCGTGTGAGATGACAAAACATGACCTCCCACACTTACTGGCATGGCACATGATGATGATATCAAGTCTGTTACAGCAATACCACCTTCAACAAGCAGAACATATGATTCTGTTCTGTATCAGGTCAAGACATAACAGACCAAACAGTGACTTATACTGACTGAAGTTGATCTCGTTACTGTCTTGCTGGCACCTGGCTGTCTTGACAGTTTGTTACATTGTGCTTCAAAACAGGCATAATTACTACAACCCATGGCGGTAGCCAATGTGACTGATCAGGAATCATGTGAACACATGGTCATTTCCACCATTATGCACCATCTGACGTTTCACTGGCTGGGTGTGTGACCTAGCTGCAATCATGTTCTCCTTTGTCTTTATTCCATTTCTGACCTTTGGCTTCCATGCAACGCTGCAACTTGCTCCCAAGGTGCATTATCAATGCCTAAATGCCCAGGCATTGGTCCCATTACTCCTGTGCACATACAGGACAAGCAGCTGAACACATCCTTCAAGACAGCCACATGTGTCATCAAATGTAGACAGAGCATTGGCCCATAGAGACAGAGAGAGACACACACACAGAAAGCAAGCTCACTAAGTGTGTCTGAGAGCTTTTAAATACAGCAAAACACACCCACAACACTGGACATGGGGTCTGTACATTAAGAGAACAACAGTTAATGAAAAGATGAAGACTGTCTAAGAAATCAGGTGCAAGTATGACTTCATTAGGAACGATTATTTCTGTAGAGATAAAAATACCAATATTTTCAGATGCATTCTGTACAGTGATACATCATGTGAAGTGACTACATCATATTTTGGCTGAAATACATCATATTATAGTCACTGGCACTTTGATTGTTTTATTTTTGTGTGTGAATGGCTCAAAATTCCCCAGGGGCAAGAGCTACCCTTTGAAGTTTCAAGAGCCCGCTGCTGGCCAAGGTCACATCAAAGTGCAGATTACTGCATCTGGATCTTTTGTTTCAATAAAACCAAACTGATAACACTTGAATGTACTCTGGTATGAGCCTGAGGCCTATTCGCGTCAATGTAGAAGCACTATACTCTAGTTTCGCTCTCGTTTGAGCTCGTCAGTAGTGCATATCGTTGACCGGAACCGGAAACAAACCTCGGATCACTGGCGTGTGAAGCGGGTGTGTAACCACTAGACCACTCGGCACACGCTGGACACGGCCAAATTATCACAACAAAATATTACGTCACCCATCGTAGGCTGTAGCTCAAGATTTGCCCGATCGCCACGACTGACGTCCGTCAATCAATGTGGACCCAAACGATCAGGACTTCTCACTAGCAAGGCACATCAGGCCCAGGCCGCCTAAAGTCCAGCGAGCAATAATCAAATTGATTTATTTGTTTATTATTTATGTTTAAACGAGAGCGAAACGCGAGTATAGTGCTTCCACATTGACGCGGATAGGCCTTAGGTTCATACCAGAATACGATCAGCAGCGTTACCAGTAGTGGGTTGTGCTCAATATTTTAAATCTCAAATCCCGAAACAACCAAATAAATCAACTTTAATGTACAGTTATTTCTTTGGTTCTTCAATGTTCTTTAACAGCTCTTCTCTTTTCAGTGCTATGGGCTCCTGACGTCTGTGACGAGCCTCTTTAATCTTATATCTACGAGCCTTATCCTGACCACTAAGAATTGTTAGGTCCGAACTTAGCCTTTCTCTTGTGGATGAACTCTATCAGTATACGCTTGTTCTTGAAGCCATTACCTTTCCACTTCATGTACAAATCGCAGCTCGTGGTATAAATGCTTGTCAATTTTCTTAGCCTCCCTGTACACCAACAACCTGCGCAGAACTCGCGTCAGATCCAGGGAATCTTCGTTGGCATACGAGGTTTGCAGTAGCTTTTTTCTTGCCATGTCCCATATGTCGTCCTTTGTGGTGGGTCTCAGCATTCTTGCAGACTCTGGCACTGGAGTGGATCTTCACAGGTTTGCTGTTGATTAAAACCATCCTTCACCAGCTTCCTAATGTTTTGAGGACAGTTAGCGTTGGCAATCTCATTGGCTTCAACCAGATTTTGTTTTTCCCACTCTATCTTAGCCAAAAGACTGAGAAGCGACTGACACTGACTGAATGTGGAGTTTTTGATATTCCCTTGGTAATCTTATTTTTGTTTGTAAAGGCTCTCAGTTCCCCAGGGGCCAGAGTTACCCCATGAATTTCCACGTCCCTGTGTGTCATCCACATGACGGCTTCCTTTGCTGGTGGCCTGGGTCAGATCAAGTGCAGATGACTACACTTTGATCTCAGCTAGTGGGGCTGGCAGTTCCTCTAGAGCAGTGGTTCTCAACCCGTGGGGAATCCCCCATGAGAATTTCAGGGTTTCCAGGGGGGGGGGGGGGGGGGGGGGGAATTAAGATTATTTCAAGGTCGCGTTAATACAAGAAATGATTACTTGGTATTGTTTTCCTCTCCATACTTTAGAGTTCTGTACTTCTTACCCTTCTGAAATTCGTTTTTTTTTTTTTTTTTGGTGTAAGTAGACCCGCAAATCACGTTTTATGTAGACGTCTAGACTTATTAAATTTAGCTTCCATTTTACGTATACTGTGGGGGAAAAGGGGGGGGGGGTTATAGAGAGAAAATACGAAAAGGGGGGGGGGGGTATGAAATTCTGAACATGTGGTTTTTTTTTTTCATATCCCTTACAGGACGTTGCAGTCAACATCAGCATTTTCAGCTGCTGTTGATGTACTAGACAAGATTAGGCTCAGTAGTTTGCCACTGCTTTCTGAGCGACCGGCTCACATACCCCGTAAGTTACCGACGCGGAAAGAACAGCCACCGATTCTCGCGCAGATTGTTACGGGATTACGGAGAAAGACGTTAACTCCTAGGCCAGGGAGACTGGCGGTGAAGGGGTGCATGAGCCAAAAAGGGTTGAGAATCACTGCTCTAGAGGAATACAGAATGAAGCTATGCGCATTATTCTTGGATGTACAAGAGATACAGCATGCAGGGCGATGCGCTACCTTCTTGATTTTTCAACCATTGAAGAGAAAATATAAGTCTGCAGAGCTCGCACCTACCTCAGATTTAACGCAAACACTCAACATCCACTGCATAGTGAAATTATGAAGGTGAAGGGCAGCAAGTTAAAAAGAGGACGGTCGTGGATGGGTCAAGCCGAAGACATTCTTCAACAGGTGTGTTCACTTGAGGACTTAGAACCTGGCGAGGTGTGGGTACAGGTGCCAACAGAATTCTGCACATCCTTTTCAGTTTGCATCCAACTAGACAGAAAATGCAGACAAGAAAACCCGGCAGCTGTGGAAGTATAAGCGTTGATTTTCGAGAATTCGTTAGACGGTGATGCTGTCATTTACACAGATGGGTCGGTCGTTCGACATGTGAGAAGCTCATGGGCCTTTACGGCTCAGGCCGGAGGGAGAATTGTGAAGGAGGACTCTGGCGCTTCTGCTGAGACCACAAGTAGCCTGACTATGGAAGTCATGGCAGTAAGTAAAGCAATAAGATGGCTCGAGACAGACATTCACTTGGGCATGTTTCCTTAGCGACTCAATGAATATGCTCAAGAGGATAGAGATGGGGGGGGGGGGGAAATCCGAAGAGAATGGTTGCGGTCTCGGCTGGGAAAGATTAGTTTCATCTTCGTGCCAGGGCATGCGGAAGTACAAGGGAATGAGCGGGCTGACAAGCTCGCAGGTAACGCTATTGTGGAGGGCGGACGCGCCATGGACCAGGCTGATATTCTGAATGCTCTACGAGAAGTAACACTTTTGCGTGAACCAAGTGATGACTGTAAATCTACAACCATGGCCAGACTGCGAGAACAGCAAATTAAAAGAGGGGTGGCCAAACAAGAACACTACGCAGGAAGTGCGGGATTTGCTGAGGAGGGGATCCGAGCACTTATGGACTGAGTTGTTCGATGTGCAATGAGGATGATCTGTCGACTAACTAACTAACTAACTGACTGCTCTAGAGGATAGAGCAACACCCTGAGGCTCCCCGCGTCCCCATGATTTGATTGTAGGTCCTTTAGTCCCACCATTAGTCTTGTGCCCATAGTGGTACATACACCAAGGCCCACAACTACTGTGAGGAGTTGTGAAGTTTAGTTGATCATCTCAGCCCCTGGCCAGACCAAGTGCAGCACTGGGGGGGGGGGGGGGGGGGATACAACACTTTGATATTAGCCAAAAGGCCGAGATGAATTCTTTGATTGATTGATTGATTTAGGAACCGACATCACAGCATTCGGGGCATTCCCATAAGAGCCCCGTCCCTATCCCCAGCAGCCAACGATGAGTTCCAACACCAATAGTTCCAGTAGCAATCTGATTATATGTCCGTCTCGCCTTTCCTCTGAGCGTCGAGCGTCAGCCAGATCCCCTCGTCATTCCTCGCTGCCTCATTCTTGCCAGACCATGGTGATCCATTTGCTCCTCCGAGTTGTATACGTGCTCCCACAAGGTCGCAGCCACGTCTGCCTTGTCATGCATCAATACTCCACCAAGTTTTGCTGAGCCAGCCAATCTGTCCGCCTGTTCATTCCCCAGCATACCCCGGAGAAAAGATCCAGATGATGCTTGCCACCCGTGACAAGAGAAGCAAATCACTCTGAACGAAGCCTGCCTGTCCTCACCCTCCTCAGCATGCTTTCTGAATCAGTTACAATCATGATGTGTGTATGTATCCTGTTCTCCATCCAGCGGAAAGCTGCACTGACCGTCTCCACCTCCATTCTTAAGCTAGATATTGTGGTATCATACGCCAGACTCTCCTGCACTAAACGTCGACCAGTAGCTTTTGTTAAGAATCCCCAGGCACTTCTCATACCTCTCAACACCGAACCATCTGTGTAGATAATCACATCACCTGAGCGAGCACTATCCTGAATTAGTTGCTGAATTTCCACTTCCGTGGCCCCTGCTGGCCACTCCCTGCACTCCCGGCTCAATGTGATTATAACTCTGCACAAGTCTGATTGCTCTGCGGGCACTCTAACCCACTCCACTCCTCACCTAATGTTCTCCAAGATGTACACCTGTCAGATCGTATCCTCCGCCTGAGCCATCCATGATTTCCCTCTTATCAGTCTCTGACCATTAACTGCATCCAGCGCCTCATGCACCGGGTGATCTGTGTCTGCAGCTACTCTGACGTATGCCTTCGCCTGCATCACCTTGAGCCTACCAGCAACAGTCGGCAGACTAAGGATGTAACCCATACACACTACAGAGGTGTCTCTGGTGCATCCCAGAATGACCCGCATAGCTTCGTTCTGTATGCGCTCTAATTTCACCAGCTGACTCTTTGAGACAGTGAACAGTCCTAGTCCATAATCAATCATTGAGAGGATCAAGTGCTGGTATAGTGTGAAGAGCATTCTCTGCTCTGTGTCCATTGCAGCCATAGTTTTTTAAGTGCATTGAGTCCCTTTTGAGATCTTGTCACAGCCGTCTCCACATGGTCTTTGGAGGACAGGCTCCTGTCAAATGTGATTCCCAGATACTTCAGTTTGTTCTCTCTGTTGACGCTTCTACCATCTATCGTGAGGCTTGGGACATCAGCTCTCACAATCCTGTTGAACAGAGAGCACCACAAAAGAGCTGCCTTTTCCGGGTGGATGACAGCACTCATTTCAGTGCACCAGCCAATTACTTTGTCTACTGTCGCCTGTAGCTCCTGAGCTGTTTGCTCCCTATCTCTCCCCTGCCTATATGCAAGAACATCATCTGCAAATGTTAGTATCCTTCCAACCCCTAGTGCTTCTAGGTTTGCAATCTTGCTCGTATATACGTTAAAGAGCACCGGTGAGATTGCAGATCCCTGTGGCAGTCCCGGGGTTAAAATATATGGCTCAGAGGTCCATGCACCCAGACGGAGAGCAACCCGACGAGAATGCAGGACGGCTGCTATCCAATTCACCAACCAGGGATTGACCCCCTTCTCCACAAGTGCAGTCATCAAAATATCATAGCGAACTCTATTGTACGCATCCTAGAGATAAAGCGCTGCCGCCATCGTTTCCTGTCTACTCTGGAACGCCTCATAAACGTCAAAGGCAAAAGTGGCTGCATTTGACCAGGTATCTTTTCCTGGCCTGTATATAGCTCTCCTGCCGGCTTCTTGGCCTAGAGGTTAGCTACTTTTCTCCGTAATCTCGTATACTCTCGTAAGTAACGTGACGACTGTGAGAATCAGCAGTGATTCGAATCGCGTCGGTAACTTACGGGGCATGTGAGCCGGCCGCTCAGAAAGCAATGGCAAACTACTGAGCGTAATCTTGCCAAGAAATCAAAATCAGCTGAAAGATGCTGATGTTGACAGCGATGTCCTGTAAAGGATATGCAAACAATTATATATATATATATAGCTCCCCAGGCCTCTTAGAAGAAGATTCCCCCTTTCCAAAAACTCTTGCAGCTTGACAGCGACTATCGGTACTTCAATTTTAATTCACCGCAACAAACAAGAATCCCTTCGAGCCTCATTTGCATCGGTCCGGCAATCATTTTCCGGTTTAGTGTTCAGTGGACTGCTAGACCGGTCGATGGATGTTTTTAAGTTTTTGGGCCCGTAGGCCCCTCACTGTCGAAGACAGTGATGATAAAGCAGGGGACACGGAAGTGGAAATTCAGCAACTAATTCAGGAAAATTCTCACCCGGGTGATGTGATTATCTACACGGATGGGTCGGTGTTGAGAGGTAGGAGAAGTGCCTGGGGGTTCTTGGCAAAAACTAATGGTCGGCGTTTGGTGCAGGAGAGCCTGGCGTATGATGACACTACATCTAGCTTAAGAATGGGGGTGGAGGCGGTCAGTGCAGCTTTCCGCTGGATAGAAAACACGATACATACACACATTGTGATTGTAACTGACTCAGAAAACATGCTGAGAAGGGTGAGAACAGGCACGATTCGTGCAGAGTGGCTTGCTTCGCTTCGGAGGTCACGGGTAGCAAGCATAACCTGGATCTTTTCTCTAGGGCATGCCGGTGTGCTGGGGAATGAACAGGCGGACAGATTGGCTGGCTCGGCAAAACTTGGTGGGGTATTGATGTATGACAAGGCAGACGTGGTTGCGGCCTTGTGGGAGCACGTGTACACCTCGGAGGAGCAAATGGATCACCATAGTCTGGTAAGAATGAGACAGCGAGGTGTGACGAGGGGATCTGGCCAACGCTCGACGCTCAGAGGAAAGGCGAGACGGACATATAATCAGATTGCTACTGGAACTATTAGTGTTGGAACTCTTCGCTGGCTGCTGAGGATGGGGACGGAGCGCTTATGGGAATGTCCCGAATGCTGTGATGTCGGTTCCTAAATCAATCAATCAATCAATCAATCAATCAATCAATCAATCAATCACTAAGTCTTCCTGTTTTGCACATATTACTATGTATCGTTTTACATTTTGTGTGCGCAGTGAATGAACCTTGTATTTTAGGTGTGAGTCATTCATTGGCTAAATAATAATCGGAGGTTACGCCCCTTCTTTGTTTATTTCATAGAGAAATAATTTAGTTACATCCCTTTGCAGTGTATACCAGATGAAGGTAATTTAGTAGTATGTCAGGGGCTGAGTGGCGAATCCTCTGACAGAAAGACTGCGTTTAAACTCTCAAGTCCAATCTATTGGCGCTGGGGTTGCTTCAAACCTGAAAATGGCTTGCTTCTGTCAGAGTGACGTTGGTGTATATAGTTTCCTCGTGACGCGGTATCCAAGTACCCTCTCCATTGGGACTGTTACAGCGCTCACCGTCTCTGTAGGCACAGAATTCAGCGGTGTGTGGAGTCCAGGGTTGGCAGATCACTGTGATTGGGGGGGGGGGGGGGGGGGGAGGAGGACGCCAAATCATCAAATGAAAAAGCCAAAGAAAAAGCCAAACATTGCCCAATAAAAATATCTATTAAGAATATATTTACATCTCATCTCATCTCTCATCTCATCATGTTCCTCTTGTACCTTGCGGTGTCGAGGTGAAGTATAAACTTCGTGAGAGTGCCCGGTTATGGGCTTCGTATATCGACATTCCCATGGATTCTGTTATTCCCTCCGTCCAGCGTTTACGTGGTCGGCCTCTTCCTCTGTTTCCATCTGGTCTGTACGTCATTGCCTGTTGTGGCATGCTGTTGACTGGTAGCCTACTTGCATGGCCAAACCATTTGACTTGCTGCTTTCTAATAAAATCTAGAGCAGCTTTAACCCCCACTTTAGTCCTGATTTCTTCATTTCTGATCTTATCTCTTCTTGATACGTTGAGTATTCTTCTCAGGAACCTCATTTCTGTTGTTGTGATTTTTCTTTTCTCTTTTTCTGTCATTGTCCAGGTTTGGCATTGGTAGCACAGAGTTGGTAGGAAGATTGTGTTGTAAAGTGCTTTCTTAGTAGTTATTGATACATGTTTGTTCTTTAGTATTGGTGCCATTTGTCCAATGAGTTGATTTGCCTTATTGCACCTATTTTCGATCTCGTCTTCTGATCTGCCATTTGATGATATTATACTTCCTAGGTACTTGAAGCTCTTTACTTGTTTCAAGGGATGTTCGTTTAGGTGAATTGTTGCTGTTTGTTCTTCTTTAGTTATAGTCATTACCTCTGTTTTGCTTGTGCTAATTTTCATGTTATGTTCCCTACACATTTCGTTTAGACTATTCATGTGGTCTTGTAATTCAGCTTCTGATTTTGCTATTAGTGCTTGGTCGTCCGCAAACAGGAGTTCTCTAATGGTTAGATTTGCAGATGGTTCTTCTTCTGTGTTCTCGTCATGCGGTATTCTTGCTGTCTCTGCTTGGCTGGTTTCTTTACATATGTTGTCTATATATGTTATGAACAAGAGAGGGGACAGGACACAACCTTGTCGTACTCCAGATCTTATGGTGAAGGGTTCTGAGTGTCCTCCAGTTGCTCTCACTATGCATTCACTGTTGTCGTATAAACTTCTACATAGGTTTGTTAGATGTGTACTCACTCCAAATTGTTTAAGGATTTCCCACAGCTTGTTTCTATCTACCCTATCAAATGCCTTTTCTTGGTCAACAAAGGCTAAGTAGAGTGTTTCATTGAATTCAATTGATTTTTCTATAAGTTGTCTAAGAGCAAAAATGGCGTCTGTGCATCCTTTGTTTTTCCTAAATCCAAGCTGCGTTTCGCTTAGCTGGGGTTCTAAAGTAGTTCGTAATCTTTTTTCAAGAATTTTGCAAAATATTTTCCCAGTATGACTCAACAGTGAAATGCCTCTGTATTGTGTGCAATCTCTTTTGCTGCCTTTGTTTTTCCAAATTGGGATAATTATGGCGTTTCCCCAGTCTCGTGGTGTCTGTTGTTCTACCCAAACATGGTTGAATAGTCTATGTAGCCAAGCTGTTCCTACTTCCCTTGCTGCTTTAATTAGTTCATTTGGTATTTCATCCTGTCCTGGTGATTTGTTCAATGGGGCTAATCTGATGGCTTCTATAATTTCTTCTTTTAGTATGTCTGGTTCTAGTTCCTCGGTGACATCTGTGTAGGTCTCTTGAATTCCTGTGACATCTGATGGGATGTTGAGAAGTTGTTCGAAATACTGCTTCCATCTTATTAGGATGTGTTTTTGTTCACTTATTGGTTCTCCATTTTCGCTGTTAATTATTTCAGTTGGGTCAAAGGGTACTCCTCTGGTTCGCATATTTACATCACATGAAAAAAAAAAACTCTTCTTCAAATAAGTATGCATCTTCATTGTTGTTGAGAAAATCAGTACAGGATGCCTTAGAATATAACATTTCAGCTTTGAAATCATTCAACATTTTGGATGAAGGAACAAATACCTTACAGCACTTGTTTGAAGATTATAGTTCTGCTCTAATTCTAATAATTGCGTCTAAAAGAGAGAACATCCTCTCCACTATAGCATTGATAATAGGTGTTATTAAGCAAGTAAGAGCAAAAGAAGCAAGCTCTTAATATTGGGGATGTTTCATGACTCCTTGCCGGAACTGCTCCATATCTTTGGGCATCTTTTCTTTAAATTGTTCGTCTTCCTTCCAATTGTATAAAAGGCAATTTTCTGTATTGCTCTTCAATAATAGTGTGATTTTCTTCGTCGATGAGTTCATAATTTTTAATAAATCTTTAAATGCTTCTCGTCTTAGATTGCTATGTCTAAACCAATTTGGTATTTCTGTCAGCAAAAATCCAATGTTTGAAGGTAGTTTTGACAGTGCATATTTGATGCACAATGCTAATGAATGGCAAACACACTTATACTGAACACATGAAGGAGATACATCTGTCATTCTGGACCAAACTGAATTGTTGCATCCAGCCATATTGGAAGCACCATCTGATGTAAAACCAATGCAATTTTTTTAAATGTTTGATTACATTTGTCAATTTCAGTGTTAATCAAATTAAATATATTCTCTCCTGTAGCCTCCTGAACTGGAATCAAACCTAGAAAACTAGTAGTAATTTCATTTCTTTTATCGCTGAGGTATCTAACTAACATGCACAAATACTTTTGGGTCGAGACATCAGTGGACTCATCAATGATGAGTGTAGACTTCTTGTTTTGCAGATCTAGAATTAGATCAGATTTTAAAGATGGCGAAATAACACTTCTTATTAGTGATATGCACTTCGTTCGGTGCAATTTTATCTGACCAAGAGTGCTGCCACATCTATGGGCTACCATTATTTCACCTAAGTGATCGATGGTGTGTATGGCACTATGTCAGGCCACGCTAACAGCAATTTGTAACTCTGCTAATTTGACATCAATTTTCTTACTTATTTTCATCACCGAAAGTGTTTTTTGTGAAGAAGATGGTTCGCTCCGCTTGTGTTTTTCTGTTGTTTCATGATTTGCGAAATTTGAAAGTCTTGGAACAATATTATACAGGCACAATTTGCAATATGCCGATTCAGAACCATAAGTGTATTTCTTGAGCCACACAAATGTCTTTTCCCATTGATTATTACATTTCCGATTAGTTAGTTAGTAGTATCATAAGATGGTTTCCACTTTGGCATTATATTGGGCTCAATAATAAGAAATACTTGCCACGAAGGTATAATGAATTTGAAAACTTAACTGAACAGTAAGGTGGCTGCGCAGTGCGTGAGTGTGCATAGAACAGTACAAACAGAGCAGAACGAAAACCATATGCATTTAATACTTGTTAGTTGTTACGTTCGTTCTCGAGAATGAATCAAAGTAGTATAAGCTAAGCTTATTGTTTTGCATTTGTTTTAGCTAAAAGGTGTTAAAACAAGATAAAAATTAAATTAAAAAAAGAGGCATTTATTTATATTTATATGAACGGAAATTTACATAATAATACTTGTTAATTTGATTGTGCACCATGGTTGGTCCAAACACACATTTTCTCTGGCACTGAATCCGTTATTTTCTCTGGCACTGAATCCGTTATTTTCTCTGGCACTGAATCCGTTATTTTCTCTGGCACTGAATCCGTTATTTTCTCTGGCACTGAATCCGTTATTTTCTCTGGCACTGAATCCGTTATTTTCTCTGGCACTGAATCCGTTATTTTCTCTGGCACTGAATCCGTTATTTTCCCTCGCACTGAATCCGTTATTTTCTCTGGCACTGAATCCGTTATTTTCTCTGGCACTGAATCCGTTATTTTCTCTGGCACTGAATCCGTTATTTTCTCTGGCACTGAATCCGTTATTTTCTCTGGCACTGAATCCGTTATTTTCTTCTTCAGATATCGTCTGCACACGTTAACTGACTCAGCAAATGTGGGCGTGCCTGACCTATAACCTGTGTCGGACAAATTATGTGCATATTGTCCACAGGGGCCAGATAACATCGCCGTTGAAGAATTCAAGCTGTTGGCTAATTGAGCATAGAAGTGATCACAAAACTGTCGAATGACATCTAACAAAGGTGAATATATGGGAATCTGTATCAGAAATGGTTGCCAGTACACGAAATAGACAGCTGTGGTTAGACTTGATGACCAGCGTCTCACGGCACGGATTATAAGAAGATGACTATCAACAAATGCAGCCATACTTCAAGAGTTGAATATTGAAGAGGGTTGGCTATTTAAGACGATAAAACAAAGAAAATTTATATATTTTGGTCATTTGAAACGTAATGAAAGCTTGGAGAGAACAATAATGGAGGGGTATATGCCTGGGAAGAGAGGAAGAGGAAGGCCAAAGAGAAGATGGATGCAGCATGTGGCGGATGATCTCCAGATGGGTGTATCGGACGCGGGACATCTTGCTTATGATCGAGAGGTTTTCCGGAAGGTTATTATGGGAGCGAGGTTCTGCAAAGGACATGCTACTGAATGAATGAATGAATGTCTATCAACGGAAGCGAGTCACGTGTAACCGTTGTCTCACCTGTTGCTAGGCATTGTCATAACTCATTCTTGTGCCTGTTACATCTTATGATGAGAAAGGTGAAGACAGCAAACCCATGTGTCACCGAGAGATTAATGATATCAATATTCTGTTATGTGTGGGGGTTTCCTAATTATTTGTGGCAATTTCCCAGAAAAGCTACCAATTACGGTTTATTTTACAAAATTATTTTCAACTACCAATGAATCTTTCATGTATTCTTCGTGCACACATGACCTCCTATGTTTGTCGCCTTTATTAGACAAGGTTAAAACAATATATAATGACACAAAGTAGTGCAGCTTTACATAACAGAGTTACGACACATACAGAACGTTGCGGCGGTTAGCCTTCATCAGCAAACAAACACATTCACAAACACAACATACAGTCAAGGAGAACTCCTGTGACTACATTAGAAGGTGATGACAGGACGAGAGGAACAAATGCATGGGAAAATGGAAGCAATGAAGAGGAAACGAGAATTGACAAAATGTTAATTGAAAAGAATGTTAGTCGAAGAAAATGTTTAATAGAAAAACTGTTTATAGAGAAAAAAACTGTATACTCACCTCACGTACGGACCTGTGAATGTTTACGGAAATCTCAGGTGTATTTTTATAACGGTGCTGGATGTTACGGTACAGTGAGCACATAGAAAGAAGGGGGCGGGGTAGGAGGCGTGTAAAATTGACCACGACCCCATTGTGTTATTGGTCTGGGTGGACTGGTGTGTAGGAACACGCGTACTTACATAGACACACTTCAACTGACAAAATGCTAGTGTATGTGGACATGCAAGAAGAGAGAGAGGGGGAGAGAGAGAGAGAGAGAGAGAGAGAGAGAGAGAGAGAGAGAGAGAGAGAGAGAGGAGAGCGAGAGAGAGAGACAGACAGAGAGAGACAGAGAGACAGAGAGAGGAAAAGTGCCTGCGACCTACCACATGGGGTATATTGTAACCTACGAAATAGTCAGTATGGTTGCTAGTCATACAACGCGCTTCAGGAGCCCCTCGCCCAGTCCTAGAGTTGTTGGGGTTGTGTAAGATCCAACCACTGGCAATGCACGTGAAGAAGGTATGCACAGAGAAGCCAGATGTAAGAGGAGAGAGAGAGGGAGAGAGAGAGTGAGAGAGAGAGCGCGAAAGGGGGGAGAGAGGGGGAGAGAGAGGGAGAGAGAGGGAGAAGAGAGAGGGGGAGAGGGAGGGAGAGAGAGAGAGGGAGAGAGAGAGAGGGAGAGAGATAGAGAGAAAGGGAGAGAGAGAGGGGAAGAGGAAGAGAGAGAGGGAGAGAGAGAGGGAGGGAGAGAGAGGGAGAGAGAGAGGGAGAGAGAGAGAGTGAGGGAGGGTGAGAGCGAGAGAGGGGGAGGGCAAGAGAGAGATCAAGGGAGGGACAGAAAGCGCGAGAGGGAGTGAGAGAGGGAGAGAGAGGGAGTGAGATAGGAGGAGAGAGAGCGAGAGAGGGGAGAGCGAGAGAGAGAGGGAGAGAGCGAGAGGGTGAAAGAGAGAGAGAGGGAGAGAGAGAGAAAGAGAGAGAGAAAGAGAGAGAGAGAGAGGAAAAGTGCCTGTGATATACCACATGAGGCGTGTGGGGCGCGTCGGTCTACGTGTACGACGTTTCTCTCGTACTGTACCCTATAAAATAGTCAGTATGGTTGATTATTGCACAGTACACTTCAGGAGCCTCTCGCCCAGTGTTTGAGTTGTTAGGGCTGTGTGAGATATAACCACTGGTAATACAACAAGGTTAGACGTCGCATCCACTGCTATCTGAAGATCGGGATGGAGTTTAAACTCGTCGAGTTATTTTGTAGGAAAGACGCACTACATTCGGTGGATAGAGAAACACGTCAGCCTATTGTGAGTTTATCTGCACAGAAATGGTTGTAGGCTGGGTAATTAATCTGTGTTGAGTGACGACTGTGATTCTGATATCTGGCCCGCTCAACAGACGTCAGCGGAGAGAATGAAACGGTCCGCGGTGGTTTGATTGATGCTGAACCAGAGGACGATGGACTCACGCGACCAGCACGACCATGTCGCATGCCATGTTTGTTGTACAGTCTGGTCAACACAGCCCCAGGATACGTAGCTGGACTATTTGCGACGGATCTTGAGGAGTTCATGTTTGACATCAAGGGTCTCACATCGTCATCGCGTCACAGGTCTTGCTGGGTTAATGTAAGCGGCTCAACAACAGCGGCTGCTTTCTGGCTAAACGTCCGACATACCTTCTCGAAAATCTAGCTCTTTGTATCACCAGCTTGTTATGGCCAGTCCTGTCAGAACTTTGCCTTTATAAAAGATCTTTCGAAATGTCTCTTCATCATAAGCCAGATGGCCGGCCTCTGCTGCTGTCAAATGTAAATTATTTAACACAGCCAGAAAATACCTACCTTGGGGTCTCTTTCTCTATTTCTTCGAGAGTTCACAAAGAAATGTATTATTTGGCGCTAATAAATTTAGAGCAAAGAAGTAGAGACTAGAGCAGTGGTTCTCAACCTTTTTTGGCCCGTGCCCCCCCCCCCCTTTTCACCATATTTTCAGAACGTCATTCACCCCTTTCCTATCAAAAATTTGGCCCGTGCCCCCCCCCTTTCACCATATTTTCAGAACGTCATTCCCCCCCCCCCCCGCCCTTTTCGTATTTCCTACCTAAAAATCCCCTTACCCCCACACATAATACGTAATTATGGAAGGTAGATTTAATAGCATATAATAAAACAAGTCTAGACATCCACATAAAACATGATTTGTGGGTCTACTTACTTTATAAAAGGAATTTTAGAAGTGTAAGACGTACAGAACTGTAAATTATGAATGGAAAAACAATATCAAGTAATCGGTTCTTGTATTACCACGATCTTGAAATAATTTTATCCCCCCCCCCCCCCAGAAACCCTAAAATTCCCCCATCGGGAGGGGGAATTCCCCACCGGTTGAGAACCACTTGACTAGAGGATAAACTAAACAAATTAAAACCATAAATTATGAATGGAAAAACAATATCAAGTAATCGGTTCTTGTATTAACACGATCTTGAAATAATCTTATCTCTTCCCCCCCCCCCCCTGGAAACCCTAAAATTCCCCCCTCAGGAGGTGGAATTCCCCACCGGTTGAGAACCACTGGACTAGAGGATAAACTAAACAAGATAAAAATTGAAATCTATAGTTACTGACCTCACACCTGATAGAATTAGAAGAAAGCACTAGCGCGTCTTCTAGTCTCTTCTTCTTTCTTCTAATTTTATGAGCATCAAATAATCTATACGGGTTTATTTGTGAACTGTCTTAGTGGCCTCAAAGGGTTTCTCAATTGATATTTCCACTTCTTCAGCACTCCTCGTTCTATAATTATTATTTCTAGACATTCATCAGAAAGAATTTGTAAACAAGTCGAACTGCTTGGACTTAACATCATTGGAAAAATCATAAACAATCTTAGGTATGCTGACGATACCGTGTTGCTAGCAGAAATCGAGCAGAGTTGTTAAACCTAATGAAACAAGTAAACGGGCATATTGCAGAATGTGGTTTAGATATTAACATCTTAAAAACGAAGACTATGATAATTAGCAATGAAAAGAAAGGTCATCAATGACCATGACAGCAAACGGGGAGACGCTATAAGCTAACAGAACACGTAACAAGTCTCTCCTATTTTGGACATATAATAATAGATGATGGCAGAAGTGAAATAGAAATCAAAAATAGAATAGGAATGGCCAAAAATGCTTTCAGCAGCATGCAATCTTCAATCTAAAAATCTAGAGTCAGTGGTTCTCAACCAGTGGAGAATTCCCCCCTTGAATTTTAGGGTTTCCAGGGGGAGGGGGGGGGGGATTAAGACCACAGATTGGCAGACTCAAAATGGCGTCAGGCACAATATCCTGGTTTTCTATTGAGCGTTTTGTTTGATGAAGCACAATTTTCTGGCATTCTGGTGTCGTGTATTAAGTGACAATTCTTTGACGTTTTAACTGTTTGATTATTGTAATATGATTAATTTGGTGTGTTAATAACATATTGTGAATATAAACAATGCACATTTTGAGACTGGAAATTTCGGAAAGGGGGGGGGGTGGAGGGGAACTCTTCTTAAGTTCGCTGGAAAGGGGGAATGACATCCTGACATATGGTGAAAGGTGGCATGGGCCAAAAAAGGTTGAGAACCATTGATCTAGACAGATTAACAACGCACTAAAAATGAGAATTGTCAAATGTTACGTATATTCAACGCTACTATATGAATCATCGGAAGCCTGGACAGTGAACAAGCAAATATAAAGTCGAATATAAGCCCTGGAGACATGTTTTGAGAATGTGAAAAGAGACGAATGTCTCAATAAATCAGGTGCCGTCTCCACAATGAAGGTTGGCTGCAATGGATCTCTAACACTGTCTGTCTCTCCCCTTGATTTTACATTCAGCCAGGCTGCTGTTCGTCCATCTCTAGATGTTATCTTTCCACTTGTATCGTTGTCTATCTTTGTTGTCCAACATCAGAGTGATGTCATACAGGACCTGCGGTTTGCGTGAGTATCCGTTGTCCCATGTCTGGTTTATTGGTGTGCAGACTGGTGGTTCCTCGCCATGCAGGCAGATACTCTCCGACTTCGGAGGAACTGGATCAGTTAAATCTGGCATTAGAAAACACATTGCAGTTTTCATCCCACACTGACGCCATGGCACTAGAGATATGTCCATATGTGCTCCGTCTCCCTCACAAGATGTAGAAGAGAATAGATGCTTAAACTACCAGTGGTCAAATCACTACGCACGTATTTGCTCCGCCCTCTACCACGATTCATCCTGCTAGTTCCCAGCTGGAAGCCTGATTACATCAGCCGTAGCCGAATTTCGTCATTAATTTGTGTATCCTTGTACAGAAGGCGATCAATTATTGAGAGTAGCACGTCTCCGTTGTTCAACACCAGAGGACCCCTTGGAGGCCAGCCAATGGGCCCTCTTATTTCCATGTACTTGGGCATGGCCCGGACAGCTCGTGTAGTTGTGATGACTCCGTGTGTGTCAACCATTCATATCAAGACTAGGCGAACAGCATGCCCATTGAGATACAAAGGACGCGAATCCAGAAGCAGACCTAGTAAAGGTGTATTCAGAGAATAGCAGAGGCAAGGGTATACCACTGTACACAGCCTGGATAGTTGGAGGGATAGAGAGGCGGGTGGCGGGTGGCGGGTGGGGGGGGGGGGGAAGGACTGTGAGAGATAGTGCTGGACAGTTTGACATATGGGCATGGGGAGACATCCTTATCACAAATGACTGGCAGTACACGAGACAGAAGACTGTGATCAGGCTTGATCGCCAACGCCACATTGAATAATAACAATCACAACAACAATAATAATACGCAGAAGAAAGAAAGAAAGAAAGAAAGAAAGAAAGAAAGAAAGAAAGAAAGAAAGAAAAAAAGAAAGAAAGAAGTAGTAGAAGAAGAAAGAAAGAAAGAAAGAAAGAAAGAAAGAAAGAAAGAAAGAAAGAAAGAAAGAAAGAAAGAAAGAGAAAGAAAGAAAGAAAGAAAGAAGTAGTAGAAGAAGAAGAAAGAAAGAAAGAAAGAAAGAAAGAAAGAAAGAAAGAAAGAAAGAAAGAAAGAAAGAAAGAAGCAGAAGGACAGACAAGAACAACCGTGCATACATAAGTAGTAATGAAAGCATGTTAGTGACAAATCCTGTTATAAGCCAGTAAGTCCAACAAAAGGATCAAAGAGAGCCAAAGACCCACACAGTTCACAAGCATTCACCCGCCCTAAGCAGTCTCCTCCACAAACGACACAGTCCTTCCTACTTGCCACTCTTCACGAACCATCCTACCTCCAATTATTTCCTAGTTAGCATCCCGCACCAGACTCCCTGACATTTCTAACATTTCCGACGAGATTCCCCCGTTGTAGTTACTAAGCTTCGCTTTGTCGCATCTCAGTGCAATCCCCGCGGAAATGACCTCTTGCCTATACCCGCTGGAGACTGATCAGACTTTGACTACAGCTGCCAATCCTGGTGATTACACTTGCAAACTATGTCGTGTTTACCATACATTTCCTGGTCTGTTGACACGGGCATATCCAGAACGCACTCATCCGTGTTCTTTAACGCACTGTGAACACTGGTATAGCGTACGTCGCGGTACCCATGCTGTCACGGCTTACCGACTCCGCGGTCTCTGCTCAATCCCCGGCTGAGTAGATAATGTTCTTCTCCTTTCTTGTCTCTCCATTGCCCCTGTTTGTGCTTTTCAGCGACAGGTTATGAAGAACTTTCTGGGCAAGAACCTTTTGTGAGGTGTAAATAAGAAACTTTCGCGCCTCTACTGGTCCACTAATCCATCATGTGCGACACTAGAGCCACTGAATTCATCATATCAACATTTCTAATCCCGTCTCCTCATCTGATCTCATTCAGCTTTATTCTGATGTATTATACCCACCTGAATTCTGATGTTATTTCTAATCCTGTCTCTTCATAGCACAATCAGTATTCTTAATCTCCGCTGCTACAATTTTGCTTTCATCTCTCCCTTTCATTGCCCAGCTACGGTGGTAAAATGGTTAGTACGCTTGATACCAACCGTATCAGTTAGTCAGTCGACAGTTCACTCTCATTGCACATCGATCTATTCAATCCATAAGTGCGCGGATCCCCTTCTCAGGAAATCCCCGCAGCCTAACAACATCAGTTCTGTGCTGGTTTATTAATCTTCTTTGGCTTCCTGCATAGTGTTCTTGTTTGTCCACACCTCTTTTAACAAGCTATTCTCGGAGTCTCACCATGTACCAACCATATCAATCCGGGATTAATTCTCAAGTGGTAGGTTGATTTTTCTGGCCTATTCGCACCAGGAGTAATTTAGCCTCATCAGATAAGTATCTGTTATTGTTCAGGATTTCCGGGGGATTGTCTAAGGAGAAATGAGGCCCTGGACATGTTGTGAACTAGAATGAAAGAAATAAATACCACCAGGGGACACGTTGTGGACTAGAATGTAAGAAATAAATACCACCAGAGGACACGTTGTGGACTAGAATGTAAGAAATAAATACCACCAGGGGACACGTTGTGGACCAGAATGTAAGAAATAAACACCACCAGGGGACACGTTGTGGACTAGAATGTAAGAAATAAATACCACCAGGGGACACGTTGTGGACTAGAATGTAAGAAATAAATACCACCAGGGGACACGTTGTGGACCAGAATGTAAGAAGTAAAGTACCAGCACTAGACATGTTGTGATCTATAATGTAAGAAGTAAAGTACCCCCATAACATGTTGTGAACTAGAATGTGAGAAGTAAAGTACCACCCTGGACATGTTGTGATCTAGAATGTAAGAAATAAGTACCACCCAGGACATGTTGTGAACTAGAATGTGAGAAGTAAAGTACCACCCTGGACATGTTGTGATCTAGAATGTAAGAAATAAGTACCACCCAGGACATGTTGTGAACTAGAATGTGAGAAGTAAAGTACCAGCCCTGGTCATTATGTTGTGAACTAGAATGTGAGAAGTAAAGTACCAGCCCTGGTCATTATGTTGTGAACTAGAATGTGAGAAGTGGGAGTGTTGATGTAATGGTTAAGGTTTTACAGACAATGACAGGAGCTCTGTCGGGCGGGGGTTCCATGTCAACTACTGACGTTCGCTACAGGAAGGCAAGTCAACGTTTCATTCCAGCTGATGATCTCACTACCATGCCGTCAACGCACCGGAAGTGTGAAGCTAGCGCTCTGATGCTTCCAGTCACGTGAACCCCTCAGTCACACAAACAGAAAGAGGACACAACTACCATCTTGGAGGTCGGCGTGACCGAATGGATAAGAGCGCTTGCTCTTAAACTTCCGGTGTGCTGATATCGAGGTAGCGGGTTCAACCTCTACACCGGTCTCGTGGACTAATATGTTGAATTCTCGTCCTTGACCTGGAAACGTACATTACAAGTACACCAGAGGTCAGAGTGGGATCGTTTGATGGCGAGGGGCACTGGTACTAGGTAAAGCTAGCCCACACGCAAAAAATCAATTCAGTATAGACTACGCTCGAGTTTAAAGCGAGCGGGGAAAAAAGATTCCCTACACACTTTCCAATTACGTTTACAAAAGGTATTTCAGTGCGTACGCCTTAATGATGGGAAGAACGAGAGACAGGAGGCTGTGGACAGACATCACCGACGCCACACGGCATAGACTATTAGAAGTAGCGGTCTTAATCAATCATGAAAGGGGAACACACGCACCCAAATTGTGTGTAATGCACACCAAATGAAACGTACAGCCCAGCAGCAGATGAATAAACACATCCGTTGGCAGCCCACATGGGGATGCTGTGTCCCTGGTCGGTGAAGACTATCAAGATGTATCTGCCCTTGCCATTTCTGATTCTGTGACATTTTGCAGGGGCGTACCAATGACTGATTTGCTTTCTGCTTCCGTTACATTCAGCCCATTTTCTCTGCGCGGGAGATGTCATACCGAACCCTTGGGGTCATGTCAAATGACATTGATTGAAACTTCGTGGGTGTTTATGTAAATTTAATTCACCGGTATTTTTCTCAAACGGTTTAAAATTGTATACACACTGCGGTTGGGCTGCGGGAGTGGATACAGTTAGTTCCATGTACTTTCATAGGAAAAAGCAATCAACGCCATCATTTATTTGCTGTTGTTATTTTCTCTTTCTCTTCCTCCTCCTCCAACACCTCCTCCTCCTCCTTCTTATTCTTCTGCTGTGATTTAGTAGGAGGTGTTACGTTCACTGTATTCTGAACTAAATCAATCTAAATAATATTATCGAAATCAACATAAAGCGATCGGCTTTCAAATCAACCATAGTTGATTTCGAACCTTCGATTCGGTATGTCGGGGAATGGTTAAACTGCGTTTCATTAACCCCAAAGCCACAGACACTAACAGGGGTTGGGGATATACTTGCTGAACACGTAAACTAACCACTGAGAACATCTGCAACTATTTTTTGATAAAGACATTTCTGTGTCGTTTGAGAAATTCCCGGTTTGATGCCAATTCGATACATTTAAGATGATAATGTGGAGTTTGTGTACACTTATCATGATAAGGCTGCAGAGAAATTGTGTATTTTAAGATTATAATGTTTAGTTTGTGTACACTTATCATGACAATGTAGAGTTTGTGTACACTTTTCATGACAATGTAGAGTTTGTGTACACTTATCATGACAACGTAGAGTTTGTGTACACTTATCATGACAATGTAAAGTTTGTGTACACTTATCATGATGATGTAGAGTTTGTGTACACTTATCATGACGATGTAGAGTTTGTGTACACTTATCATGCCAGTGAAGAGTTTGTGTACACTTATCATGATGATGTAGAGTTTGTGTACACTTATCATGACAATGTAGAGTTTGTGTACACTTATCATGACGATGTAGAGTTTGTGTACACTTATCATGACGATGTGAAGTGTGTGTACACTTATCATGACATCGTAGAGTTTGTGTACACTTATCATGACGATGTAGAGTGTGTTCACTTATCATGACAATGAAGAGTTTGTGTACATTTATCATGACAACGCAGAGTTTGTGTACACTTATCATGACAAGTAGAGTTTGTGTACACTTATCATGACGATGTAGAGTTTGTGTACACTTATCATGACAAGTAGAGTTTATGTACAATTATCATGACGATGTAGAGTTTGTGTACACTTATCATGACAATGTAAAGTTTGTGTACACTTATCATGACGATGTAGTTCGTGTACACTTATCATGACGATGTAGAGTTTGTGTACACTTATCATGACGATGTAGAGTTTGTGTACACTTATCATGACAATGTAAAGTTTGTGTACACTTATCATGATGATGTAGAGTTTGTGTACACTTATCATGACGATGTAGTTCGTGTACACTTATCATGGCGATGTAGAGTGTGTGTACACTTATCAAGTCGATGTAGAGTATGTGTACACTTATCATGTCGATGTAGAGTTTGTGTACACTTATCATGACAATGTAAAGTTTGTGTACACTTATCATGATGATGTAGAGTTTGTGTACACTTATCATGACGATGTAGAGTTTGTGTACACTTATCATGACGATGTAGAGTATGTGTACACTTATCATGACAACGATGATTTTGTGTACACGTATCCTAATACTGTGGATTATGTGTACACTATCATGATTATGTGCCGGTTTCCTTGGTCTAGAGGTTACACGACTTTCTCCGTAATCCCGCATACTCTCGTGAGTAACGTGACGTGCGCGAGAATTGGTAGCGGTTCTCTCCGTGTCGGTAACTTACGGGGTATGTGAGCCGGTCGTTCAGAAAGCAATGGCAAACTACTGAGCGTAATCTTGCCAAGAAATCAACAATCAGCTGAATGATGCTGATGTTGACAGCGATGTCCTGTAAAGGATATGCGAACAACAACCCAACAAAATCATGAATATGTAGTTTAGACTAGGTACTGTGGTCACAATGGAGGAGAAAGTTGATAAGAAAATAATGAGTGTTAACAGTGTGAATGAATACACAATATGGTCGGGATACAGTCTAGCAGAATGTTCAACGACATTATAATATGTCAGGATATAGTCTAGCAGAATGTCCAACGACATTATAATATGTGTATCCTTGACGTCAGATCTCATAGAAATCTCTTACACCATCATTTAATATGGTCATGATACAGTCTAGCAGAATGTCCAACGACATTATAATATGTCAGGATATAGTCTAGCAGAATGTCCAACGACATTATAATATGTGTATCCTTGACGTCAGATCTCATAGAAATCTCTTACACCATCATTTAATATGGTCAGGATACAATCTAACAGAATGTCCAACGTCATTATAATATGATCAGGATATAGTATAGCAGAATGTCCAACGACATTATAATATGGTCAGGATACAACCTAGCAGAATGTCCAACGACATTATAATATGGTCAGGATACAACCTAGCAGAATGTCCAACGACATTATAATATGGTCAGGATACAGCCTAGCAGAATGTCCAACGACATTATAATATGGTTAGGATAAAGGTTGGCAGAATGTCCAACGACATTATAATTTTGTCAGGATACTGTCTGGCAGAATGTCCAACGACATCATAGTATAGTCAGGATACAACCTAGCAGAATGTCCAACGACATTATAATATGGTCAGGATACAGCCTGGCAGAATGTCCATCGACATTATAATATGGCCAGGATACGCCTGGCAGAATGTCCAACGACATCATAATATAAAGCATACAATATAACCTGGTTAAGATCCTTTACCACAAACCTTCACTTAGGATATGCACTGATTGATGATGATGTTGATAATGATTATGAGAAGGAGGCGGAGGAGGAGGAGGAGGAGCAGCAGCAGCAGCAGCTGAAGCAGCAGCAGGAGAGAATGATAACAATTGCACTGCTAGATGTATCCGCTACCACAGTTCGGATCCGCTACAGAACTAATTAACTACACAATCTGAAACAGCAGCTGTTTAACCGCGTTAACAACTGGTGATTTCAAACAAGCTCACATGCAAACACACACACACACATACATAAACACACACTTCACATACACACACACACGCACACATGGACATGCATATGCACACATACACATACGCACACATATTTCACAAAAACTTACGTACACACACATACACATGCGCTCACAAACACATGTCTCCTATCAATCCTTAGCTATCACACGCAGCTCTGTACATGACCTCGCCATGCTAATTATGTCTGTCTCTGATTCTCGTGCCCATGTGTTTTTAAGGACCTCCTCTATTTGTCTCCAATTCTCCTGTCCATGTGTTTTTAAGGTCCTCCTCTATTTCTGTCTCTGATTCTCGTGTCCATGTATTTTTAAGGACCTCCTCTATTTGTCTCCAATTCTCTTGTCCGTGTGTTTTTAAGGTCCTCCTCTATTTCTGTCTCTGATTCTCTTGTCCATGTGTTTTTAAGGTCCTCCTCTATTTCTGTCTCTGATTCTCTTGTCCATGTGTTTTTAAGGTCCTCCTCTATTTCTGTCTCTGATTCTCTTGTCCATGTGTTTTTAAGGTCATCCTCTATTTCTGTCTCTGATTCTCTTGTCCATGTGTTTTTAAGGTCCTCCTCTGTTTCTGTCTTCAATTCTCTTGTCCATGTGTTTTTAAGGTCCTCCTCTATTTGTCTCTAATTCTCTTGTCCATGTGTTTTTAAGGTCCTCCTCCATTTCTGTCTCTGATTCTCTTGTCCATGTGTTTTTGAGGTCCTCCTCTATCTCATTTATCACGTGGATTCCAGACAAAATCCTTTCTAGTTATACTATACCCAGTATTTCTCAATGTACGCCCCAGCCAGCTACCTTGTCTGTTCTTCATCTTTTGATTCACTTATGCTTAAGGACATTGTGCTGTTTAATAAATAGCACATTTGGAAGCAGACTTGCGTACTTTAGTGTGGCGATGGTGTTGTTTGATGGGAAAAGTGCTCAGTTGGTAAGCCTTCATCTTTTTTTTTTTTATTGCGTCATCTGATATTCCTTTTATATTTCTATACTCTCAATCGGTCGTAAATGAATACTTAATTTCTCCCATTTCCAACATGATCGATCGGTTTTATTGCAGTGTTTACTCTAAGCCAACCCGACGCTAGGAAGACAATCGGAGAGTGAATGGATCGATACCAGATCGACCAGAAGGTACTGGACCTGCCCACCTTTTGTTACACTTTCCCCAACCTCGGTTGCTTCTAAAGAAAGGCGTTTCCCGTAGCAACTGTTGTGGCGTTCATAGCAACCCACACGGTTGGTTGTAACTGGCAGTGTCTGTAGTTAGGTGTAACCGTGCTACAGGGCTAATTTCCGTGCAGTGGTTAAATAGTATTAACCGATTAAGAGTCGAACATAAAATAGATTTGGACCAACCATGGTATACAATCAAATGAGCAAGCATTATCATGTTAATTTAAATTCTGAAATTAACTGAAAGTGCGGAAGATATCAACATTGTCAAGAAATAAAACAAATAACACGATGACCATCGTATGGCGATATATAATCCTTCTGTTCTAATGGGAAGTCACATTTGGCGATATATTATCCTTTCGCACTGAATCAGTTAAGGAATTAAGGCACAACGCCAAGCAGAGGTTAAAAAATGTCAATATTAAAGAGACACGTTATGACTTCAGATCTCATAGAAATATCTGATACCATCAACATTTTAATGCACGGTCGTTGGTCTACCCCATCATCATCATCATCATCATCATCATCATCATCATCATCATCATCATCATCATCATCATCATCATCATCATCATCATCATCATCATCATCATCATCATCATCATCATCATCAACATCTGTAAGTGTATCGTTAGTGGTGTTGACAAGGAAAATCTTACCACGTACAAACATGTAGTTAACGCCGAGGTGAATGTTACAGTGTCATTACACACAGAACTCCGGACACAAATTGCAGGCCTTCTACTCTCGAGTGTAGATCGTGTAGTAGTGTGGTAGTCATTCCACGCATCCATGTTTAAATACATTTTAATATTTCATTTGTGAACAGTAGTATGATGACGATTCCATAGGTCAATGTCTGAAGGTTTTTTTTTTTTTTTAAAAAGGGAGTTTCCGTGGCGAAGTCATGACCTCGCCTGTCTTGCGCTTCGAAGGTTGTGGGTTCGATTCCGATCTACGTCGATCGGTCCAACAGTGCAGTTTTTTCGGAGGTTCCTTGTGGTCGTCGCTGGAGCTACGGAGTTTGTGCTTTGTGCGGAGATTGCGGCAGGTCGCCCTGAGAAAAGAGACCGAATCAAATGAGATAACACCTGGTGCAATGAAGTTGATCTTCTTGAATTAAAAACCCTTTGTAAGGGGTTAAAGTCAAGGGGATAAACTCCATTGCACTGAGTTCTGCCCCATATGCTCGCGTCTTCCCGTAGAGTAGCCTACTGAAATCATCGCACGGAAGTCATGGTGAGAATCGGGTATTCCCGGTAGCACATAATGGTCCCAACCGGACGAGGTGATACCATTGGAATTTCCATTTCATCATTAATTAGATCCGGTTTGTTGTGAAACGTGTTTTAATATACAATGTTCTGGTCAATTAGTAAACATGCAAGAGTGAAAGAGGTACTTTTGCTTTCTTTCACCCCAAACAAAATGGAATCCCAGGGTATGACGTCACATACAGGGGTTCCCTGTGTTGCGCCGAACATTCAGGGGGTTTCCGTGTGTTGCGCCGTAGCTCATTGCGCAATTCTATGCGGCGGCGGTGGTGCGCTATTCTTTCACTTTCTGGTTAGGGTTAGGGGGTAGGGTTAGGATTAGGATTAGGGTTAGGGTTAGGGTTAGTGTGTGTACCCTACCCCTAACCCTAATCCCAACCCTACCCCCTAACCCTAACCCTAACCCTAACCGGAAAGTGATTGCAGGACCGATGCAAATGAGGATCGAAGGGAGACAGAAACGGTTGCCACAGCCCAAAGAAAACAACACTGTGGTGTGGGGCAATTGAAACGCACTGACACGCACTCCACCCGAACACAGAGGAGATCACCGTCGGCGCTAAATATAGCTGGTGACTCTAAATATAGCTCGCAAAGTTTGTTTGGGGTAAAAGAAAGCAAAAGTACCGTGAAAGATCCCCTTAAGACCTCCGGCATGTGCTTTTGCAGATAAATGCTGAAAATTTCATGGATAGGCAAAATGAATAATTTAAACCTTTCGAAAGAGGAAAAGGCACAAATACAACTTATCACAAACATCAAAAAGAGGCGGTGGACTGGAACAAGTTCTGACAAATGGGCAGAGTTGGAGAAAGAGAGTGGAAGATAGCAAAAGAAGATTCTTGACTGTGGATAGACTTGTGGAAAGATGTGAAAGAGAGAGAGAGAGAGAGAGAGAGAGAGAGAGAGAGAGAGAGATGAGGGGATGGGGGAGTGGAGACAGCGAGAGAATATTCCTGACAGCCTTGTGTCAAGGCCTGCAAAGGTGTCAGCACACAAACTGATATAGTCTATTGGAGATGGCAAGATGTGATGACTTCTCACTGGCTCCCCAACCATGTGATGACTTCTCACTGGCTCCCCAACCATGTGATGACTTCTCACTGGCTCCCCAACCATGTGATGACTTCTCACTGGCTCCCCAACCATGTGATGACTTCTCACTGGCTCCCCAACCATCTCACTGGCTCCCCAACCATATCATTGCTCCCCCCTCCCCCCCAAACATCTCACTAGCTCCCCGACCATATCACTGGCTCCCCAATTATCTCACTGGATCCCCAACCATCTCACTGGCTCCTTAACCATCTCACTGGATCCCAAACAATTTCAATGGCTTCCCAACAATCTCACAGACTCCTCAACCATCTCATTGCCCCCCCCCCCCCCAACCATTTCACTGGCCCTCAACAATCTAAATGGCTCCCAAGCTATCTCACTGGCTTCCCAACCATATCGCTGGCTCCCCAATCATCTCACTGGCTCCCCAACCATCTCATTGTCTTCTCAACTATCTCCCCACTGTCTCTCCAACCATCTCACTGTGTCCCCAACTATCTCACGGACTCCCCAATCATCTCACGCCCCCCCCCCCTCCAATCATCTCACCCACTGGCTCCCCAACCATCTCACTAGCTCCCCAACCATTTCATGGGCTTCCCAACCATTTCACGGGCTCCCCAACCATCTGACAAACTCCCCAACCATCCGACGGGCACCCCAACCATCTAACGGGCACCCCAATCATCTCATGAGCACCCCAACCATCTCACTGGCACCCCAACCATCTCACTGGCTCCCCAACCATCTCACTGCCTCCTCCAGCCATCTCACTGGCTCCCAAACCATCTCACTGCCCCCCGTCCTCCTTTTTAGCCTAATGTCCTCCGTCCGGCAGGCAAAACTAAAAACATTTAAACTGTCCGGCTTTTTAAATATTTTATGTTATCATTTTTTATGCATTGTTGTTACAACTTACAATGTATCTACACTCTATCGTGTGTTTACATTCTTTATTAAAACCCATTGCTTAATAATGTTTATTTAATTTTCCTATTTATACCAAATGTGACACACCAATTATTTGTATAATTTGAATCTAACTGTTGCTCTATTCGGCGACACTAACAATGCTGTAGTCTTTATGGTCAAAATGATAATGTTATTTCCGGTTCCGGTAGCAGAGACACCACTTAAAATTTTATTTTTTTTCATTTGTAATTTTTGTCGTCTATGTTTATGAAAATGGCTTCTACAAAGAGAAAATGCAAATTCTCGAACACTATGAAAAATAAGTTCCCATGCTTCGTTTAAGGACGCAACGAGAATGAGGCAAAGTGTACGATATGCGATAGTTACTTGTCCGTTAGATAAAACTACCATGGAGAATGAAATATATGTTAATGAGGACAAATTGGAGGTGGTGGAAAATTTTGAATATCTTGGGTCATTGATTACCAACAACGGTGACACAATGACAGAAATTAAACGACGACTATCAATTGCTCTCCAGAGACTAAAACAACGGAATAAATTATGGAGTGGGACAGACAGAACTACAAAAATTAGATTTTTAAGAGCATGCATCTTTCCCATTGCAACACACGCTTGTGAGACCTGGACACTTACTAAACAAGCTGAACATCGCATAAATGCCTTTGAATATAAATGTTATAGACGAGTTCTAAGAATATCTTGGGTAAAGAAAAGAACAAATGCATCCATACTTCAGGAGATGAATATTGAAGAAGGCTGGCTATTAAAGACGATAAAACAAAGAAAATTGAGATATTTTGGTCACTTGAAATGTCACGAAAGTTTGGAAAGAATAATAACGGAGAGGTATAAGCCTGGGAAGAGAGGAAGAGGAAAACCAAAGAGAATATGGGTGCAGGATGTGGTGGATGATCTCCAGATGGGTGTATCAGACGCGGGACATATTGCTTATGATCGAAAGGTTTTCCGGAAGGTTGTTATGGGAGCGAGGTTTTGCAAAGGACATGCTACTGAATGAATGAACTTGTCCGTTGCCAACAAAGGAACTACTGACTTGGAGCGCCATGTTGACAGTGAGAGACATAGAAACCTAATCAAAGTGTCCGCGTTATCTAGCACATTGACGTCTTTTTTCTTCTTCAGCCTAAGTACTCAAATGTGTTGCTGAAAACGCATGCGGCTGAAGAAACTTTGGCATTTCATACAGTTTGTCATCATCAGTCTTACAACTCGATGATCTGCACAACTGGTTTGGTGCACACATTATTTGAAGATTAAGAAATTGCTAAAAAATATTGCTTGTGCAAAAACAAAGACTGAAGCGATAATAAACCAGGTGATTGGCCTCCCACAATGTTGATGAATTGGATAAATCTTTAAGTGGTATGTCATGTTTCTGTCTTTCGACGGATGCTTGCAATTACGGTTCGCAGAAAATATTTCCGATCGTTGTTCAGTACTTTGACTGGACAGCAGGAGGAATCCAAACTAAGGTTCTCGAGTTAGACAACACAACAAATGAAACCTCAGAAACTATATGACAGTATATTTTGAGAATATTCCAAAAACATGATTTGAACTCCAAATGTGTTGCTTTTGCTGGTGACAATGCCAATGTGAATTTTGGAGGCATTAACAGAAGAGAAGGTAGAAATGTGTTCTCGCATTTGAAGGAAGCCTTGAGCAAGCCATTAGTATTCGTTGGATGTTCTGCTCATGTTCTGCACAACTGCATCCAACACGGCGCAGATTTAATGCTAACTGACGTTGAATCTATTGTCTAGAAGATATCCAATTATTTTTCTATATATACTGTCAGAACAGAAACTTTAATGGATTTTTGTGACTATGTCAACATTAACTATCAGCAACTACTCTATCACTCTAAAACTAGATGGCTCAGTTTGCTTCCAGCTGTTGAGAGGCTGTTGATGCTGTTTACTGCTTTGAAAGAATATTTTCTTTCTGTAAACCAACCACCTGCTTTTTTCCCCGCTTTTCCATCCTGTTTCAGGACATTGCGGTCAACGCCATCATCTTTCAGCTGTATGTTGATTCATAGGCTAGATTACGCTCATCAGCACGCCACGGCTTTCTGAGCGACCGGCTCCATACTCTCATAAGTCACTGGCGCGACTCGAACCACTTCTAATTCTCGGGCGCTCACGTCAACCACGAGAGTATTCGGGGTTAACGGAGAAAGCTGCTGAACTCTCGGCCAGGAAAACGGCTCAACCACCTGCTATGATAAAAAATTTATTGGCAGCTATTGTAATAAAATTGTACTGATTGTGGATTTAATCTAGAACGATTTAAATGAAACATTCAGTATGTCCTCCTTTATCCTCCTGTTTGTCTTATTATGTCCTCCTTTGTCCTCCTGTTTGTCTTATTATGTCCTCCTTTTGGTGTCCACGTATCTGGCAACCCTATCCCCAATCATCTCACCCCTCCTTCACATGCTTTGAACTTCAGCGTAGTCCATAAATGTACTACTGCCTTTAGTGCACTGGACTGATTTTTGTGTGTGGATTCAGTTTCCCTACTCTTAGTATCCCTCGCATTAAGCAAACCCACTCCACCTTCTTAGATACTTGTAATTAACACCCCTAAGTCAAGGACGAGAAGTCAACATTTTAGTCCAACTGACCTGTGTAGGGGTTGAACCCGCTACCTCGGCATCAGTACAGCGGAGGTTTAAGAGCGACCGCTCTGAACCACTGGGCAGTGCTGACTTGAACTATTTATCGTATTCGCCATCTTTCCCCCCACCAACCACTGACGTTATTTCTGCATCACAGAAGCCGTAGTTTGCTTCCCTAATTGATTCCCTGCCTGAGCCAGCACGCCGTGCTTGACCACAGCAAGCTAGTTTATCTCGGTCACTACGTACATTCTGTCACCTTCGTTTCCGAACTGGTGTTAGCTCTCGTGGATAAAACGTATATCTGTGAGATCCTTCCCATCCTTGACCCGGGGTGAACTTACTGATTCATAGGTCTAGCCACGTGACTTGAGATTAACTATCAAATCTAACTCGCGGATTTAACTCTTCTAACTTCAGGTTCTATGACCATGCCAGTACGTGTGCCGACTACGCTGGAGTTAAAAGTGAGCCAACGAAAATATAAATTCTGATTAAGAGATTATGTTAGATATGTATTCAAATAAATTTATTATGCCAGGCATTACTTCAGATCCTATGATTACGCCAAATATGACTTCAGATTAAATGATTGGGCCAGATATGACCTCAGATCTCAGCCAGAGGCTCTCTATAGCACCAGATCATGGGGACACGGTTTGATTTCATATTTAGGAGAAACTATCATCTTCATGTGAATAGTAACCTACATTTCGCAAACTGTATTCCACGAACAATAATCGATTGCTCAAATATATCGAAGATAATTAGAGGAACTGCGGTAAAGCTGTGGAAATATAAACAATATAAAATAACACTAAGTATTGCATCTTTACAGAACATAATTACGATACAATACAAGGACGTTGCGGCGACTAGCCTTCATCAGTAAACAAATACATACACAAAGCACAACATATAGTCACGGATAAGACCCTCCTGCGACTACATTAAGGCATAAGAACGGGATGACAAGAATAAAAAGATGAAAAAATGAGAGTAATGAAGTGAAAATGAAAATTTGAAAAAAAAACAATGTTGCTACTTATCTCAGAATTCCAGGCTGTAATACCCAGTATTCGGGATTTCGAGAGTTATGACTATGTTCCAGAATAAGATGACATGACTGTATTTGAATACATGTAGAATTTTGTACATGAATAAATGTAGATTTTTGTACATGAAATATATATATATATATATATATATATATATATATATATATATATATATATATATATATATATATATATATATATATATATATATATATATATAATTGGCGCCTTTCCGTCTTGACAGACGATAGTTTGGTACATTGTGCTTCAAAAAGGCTTAATAACTACGATCCATGGCGGTGGCGAGTGTGGCTGGTAAGGCCAATTCTTGCTGCAAATGTTTTCCCACAGTAGGTGCATGTGAAAACATGGTAATTTCCATCATTGTGCACCATCTTACGTATCTCACGCTCTGTGTGTGCTTTATCTGCAATCATTTTCTCTTTTGTCTTTATTCCATTTCTGATGTTTGCCCTCCATGCAACACTTTCAGCGGCGACTTGCTCCCAATGTGCATTATCTATGCCTGTATCAATCATGTCCCGCTTACACACATCTTTGTATCGTAGTAGAGGCCGACCCTGAGATCTTCTACCCGTCTGTAATTCACCAAAAAAGATGTCCTTTGGTATTCTACCATCATCCATCCTCCTAACGTGTCCTATCCATCTAAGTCTACGAAGACTGAGCATGGAATACACCGCCACACAACCTGATCTTTCCAATACTTCAATATTTGTGATTTTGTCTTGCCACTTAATACCAAGTATTCTTAGCAGACACCGCATATGAAAGCTGCTTAAACGTTTCTCTTGGCGTAAGTAAGTTGTCCAGGTTTCACTGCCATAAAGAAGAGTACCAAGGACACAGGCTTGGTAGACAGGGACTTTTGTTTTGGCAGTAAGCTTCCTGTTCTCCCAGACTCTTTTTGCTAACATGTTCATTGTTGTTGCTGCCTTGCCAATCCTGATGTTGATTTCCTGATCGAGGGATAATTTGCTATTTACCACTGATCCTAGATATGTAAAATGGTCTACTATCTCCAGTTCGGCGTCGTCAATAAAGATTGATGGTACCATGTGCACCTTGTGACATTTCTTCTTCTTCTTCTTTGGTTCGCTTGAAATATGTCTATAACTGCAAAGCTGTCTCTTGTATGAATTGAACTGTCTTTTTCAGTTCACACAGCGGTCTATAGAGTTTATCTTCCACTGTCGTCTCTTTAGGCCAGAAGATTTGCCTAGATATGTTATATTTTGGGCAGTCTTGGAGTATGTGCTCTGCTGTCTGCGACGCCAATCCACATGTGCACATGGCTGTTTCACCAATCTTGAATTTTGTATACATGTGGTTGCGTAATCTATTGTGCCCTGTCCTGAGGCGCAGAATAATGACTTGTTCTGGTCTGTCCATAACGTGGTAGTCATCTTGAGCAGGTTTTGGTGGCTTTCTGACTGATTTGATCATTCTTTTCTTTTGTTGGTATGTAACGGACACATCAGGCTGTTCTTCTTTGGCTCCTTCCTTAGCTAATTGATCAGTTCTGTCGTTTCCGGGTACTCCACAGTGGGATGGTATCCACTGTATGGTGACCTTATGCTGACTGCTAAGTTCAGAAAGTAGTGTCCTTAGTACTGGCAATTTCCCAGACAGGAGCGCCTCGAGTACTGATTTTGCATCTGTCAATAGCAGCACAGGTTGTGTACCATTGCTGGTATTTATTAATTTCTCTGTTGCTATCTTGATTGCCTCAATTTCAGCATCGTAGTTATGGCAGTACTTTCCTGTCGGTACTCTAGCTGTGTCCCTGGTATTATTTGGGTATTCTATGTACACTCCCGCTCCTCCATTTCGAACAGCATTTTGTGCTGACCCATCTGTGTAGACTCGGATCCAGAGGTCCTGTGGGTATTCTTCATCAAGGAAGCTGAGAGTGGCTGTTCCGCGCTGCACACTGTTCTGTTCTTCCTTGGCAAATATTCCTCTCACTTTTGTCTGGATTTGTAATGATAGTCTATGCTCATCTTTCCATGGAGTTCGCTCTGGAATAGTTGTTAGGGGGATACCAACTGTGGGCAGATCGGTGGTTTCTCTGCAGAGTCGTTTGGCCTGGTGGATAAAACTACTTCTTTTAAACCGCCCCATAGCTAGGTTTTCAAATCTGTTCTTCATAGGATGGCCTGGCAAGCTGAGGAACTTTTCTGCTTGTATTAGCGTTTTCGTATCTCTGCGCTCACTCAGTGCTTGTGTCCTCCCCATCTTCTCCATTTCCACTATAGGGGTTGATCTCATCCCTCCTGTGGTGACTCTAAGTGCTTGATTTTGCACTTTGTCCAGCTCTTGTAGTGTGGTTTTTGCTGCCGAACACCATGCAGTTGACCCGTATTCCAGGTGTGGTCGTATGCTCTGTTGATAAACTTTGCTAAGTATTTTCCCACTGGCTCCCCATGTGGTTCCACTTAGCTTTCTCAGGATTGCTATTTTCCTTCTGGCTTTTGCTACTGCTGTGTTGATGTGCTTTCTCCATGTCAGCCTGCCATCAAATGTTACTCCAAGGTATGTTGGTTCTTTATCTTCTCTTAGGGGTGTTCCTGTTATCTGGATGGTCCCTGCCTTTTGTTTTGTAGAGAGGGTAAATAGGGTGGTGCTGCACTTGTCAGTGTTTATGCTGACACACCATCTATTTGCCCATGCAACAAATGTATCTACAGCTCTTTGTAGTAATCTGGTGGCCACTGATGCAAGTTCATTTGTGCTCCATAGAACCAGGTCATCGGCGTACATTGCCGCTTTAATTCCATGCGATAGATTAACAACGAGATCATTGATGACGATTAGAAAAAGTGTGGGGGACAAGACTCCGCCCTGGGGAACACCGTGACGCAGTAGTACTTTCTTGCTCTTTAGTCCGTCTATCTGTACTCGGGCTCTTCTGTTGTGCAAGTATGCTGTCATATATTTTGAAGGGAGTGGGAGATCACTGTAGTGCATGCCCCATTTCTAACAAAAGAAGTAGAGCCCCATCCTCTTCTATCTTCAATAACCCCAGAATATGAACCTTGAGTTATCTGCAGGCCTCGTCTTATTAAATTATGTCTAGGAGATATAGATTATGGCCCTGGTGAGAATAATGATTACTAACTGGGATTCTGCCCCTTCTCCAAGGATTCTTTAGCTCTGGAGCCCCCTTTTAGTTTATCAAATCTGAGGAAAGTCTGGAGAATTTTCTCAGCCTGATTTAGATGAAGAAAACATGGATGTTGAGCAGTTGATAGATCTAGAGTCTTCTCTCCCCCATTTTAGTAAGTCATTATGAGTGGATTTATTTTTAAACAATCAAACACATAATCATTCACATTAGATTTTGACAACATGATGTACAAAGAAGCTAGTGACTCACAGATAGGTTTGAACTGATAAATTAACAGAAGGTCAATTCATGTTAATCATTTATTGACTGGGCCTGAGCCTTCTGGCCAGTACACACATCTCTATTGTGATTTACACAAGATATATTAGAAAAGTTGCACATTGGACCATTGTCACAGACCATCAATAAACAAGCATCAATATATGAGATGTCAACAAAAGTTGAAACATGGTATACATTTGAATGTGGTACATGTTAAGTGTGAATATGATGAAACTGTATTCTATATCAGTTCTTGAAAACTGAGTGTTGTGTGTTTTTACTTTCTTTTCTAAGAAAATGATACCCTTGAGCTGTGAAGGATTAGGAAAGGCCTGGGTCTAGTGACTGATAGATCCACTTCAGGTCTGCCCGTGTAGCTCCCCTGAAGGCCTCCCCATGCTCTGCTCATGGCCAAGTCTTCCTCCATCTCAAGTACGGGTCATCACTTTCTCTCTGTGGTCTGGTTTAGTTGTTGGCCAGTTGGTTGATTGTGGGTTGCCAACTGGGTTGCCACCAAGAATCACTGTGTAAAATTCACATAAATATATACAATCTTCCCAATACAATCATCCAAAGTAGGTAAAAGAAACCTAAATTCCTGAAGTAGGAACTAGTTCCCCTCCCTCCTCTTTTTTTTTTTCTCTAATCTAGTGTTGGGTTAATTTGGGGTGGTCAGAGGTTATCACACTGTGTACGCCTTGTATCAACTGGTTCCTGCTGTATGTAAGTTCTCATTTGACCTGGGGTCAGTGAAACGTGTACAGTAAGACAGTGACCAGAGTGAGGAAGTGTCAAGATGCATGTAAATAAATGACATACATTTATAACATTTTTATCACTCAATTGTGTTTGTAGTGTGTATAAATAATTCTCTGTGTTTTCCCAATTAACCAACTTCTTCTTCTTCTATGTGTAATAACTCCTTTCCCATTATCTGTTGTTGTTGTGAGGTTGAGTGTTGAGTTGTGGGTGGTTGTGTTTGTTAAATTGTGTTGAGTAATGAGTTAAGTCAACTTCTGGGGGTGTTCCGCGAAGCACAACTTTCTCTATTAATGCAGTTCATAAGTGCCCTTATCTAATTAAATTGTGACACAAATATAAATATTTATTCCATCAAACCCTATTTATTCAATATATCAAGGTGAAAGGAAAGATTTGATTTCTCCCTCAACTTTCTAGAGTGAAAATAGGCATAGATAAGTCTGTTTTAGAACAAGGCACTTGTTCCAGAACACGAACTGTCTTATCATCGGTAGATAGTGATAGCATTGTTTCTGGTGAAATGCACAAGATTGCTTTCGAATCATCACTTCTCACAGTTGTTTAGAATAGAATGTAGTAGTATTATGCACTTCTTAAAGTTAATAATTATCTTTAAGAATATCAGAGATTGTAGTATTCGACAAGAATATTTGAGTGTCAGTTTTGCCCAGGAATCGGCTTTGCGTCGTCAGAATCTACAGTCAAGCATTTTACATTTCAGAGGTTTTAATTAATAATAATATATTTCAATTGACATCACAAACACTGGATACCATTCCTGGTTGCTTGATACATCTGGTCATCAGTTCAATCTAAGGACTAACAAGCTCACCTGGGATTCAGACATTCTGCCTCCTCTATTTGAAAATTTGGTCACACAATTTTTGACGTCTGTTCGCCAGGCATGTTTTAGCAAGAGTGGGCTGCTTATCATAATCTATACCGGCGTTGGCGCGAAAGCCGTGTCACGTGTCTGTCCCGTCCAATGGTTTTTAAGCCTTGGCTGATGAAATCTTTCCAAGAATCCACGTCATCTGTCACTTGTGCAGTTCCAGTTTCGATGTTAAGTTTTAAGTCCTAGTCTCCGTTTGCGGTTGTGTAGTCAATTGTTTTTTATGTTGTTTCCTCTTCTTGCGGCATGTTTTGGTAAATGAATAATGGTGGTTAGCGTTATGCCACATATGCTTTTACCCATTTGTACATCCTTCCATTGACTTTGCAATTTCTCAGTTTATTCATGAGACCTTCTTCCCAGACTTTGTCAAAGGCTTTCTTCAAATCTATCCATACCGCAAGCACCAGCTTCTTCTCTTGGAATGCATCCTCAATTTCTTGAGAGAGGTAGGTGTCTGATCTTCCGTAGAGTAGCACTGCCTAAAGCCAGCCTGCTGTGGCACAAGGATGTTTTTACTTTCAATGTACCACTGCAGTCTGTGATTGATGATGCGCTCCAGTGTTTTGCAGAGACAGCTGGTGAGGCTAATTGGTCTGTAGTTAGAGGCAATGGAACTATCTTTCCCTGATTTTAGAAGCAGTATCATGATTGCTTCTCTCCAGGCTTGTGGAACACTGCCTAAGATCCAACTGTTATTGAAGATCTGCAACCGCTTTGCTTTGGCCTCTGTTCCTAGGTTCCTGATCATTTCATTGGAGATACCATCAGCTCCTGGTGACTTTCTCATTTTCAGTTTTGATATGGCTAGCTCCAGTTCGCTGGTTGTGATGGATGCCTCCAGAACCTCATGTACTATTTCCTTCTGTCCTGTATGTTGCAGTTTCTATAGAATCTCTTGTTGTTTCTCTGGACTAATTTTGATATTGTTATCTTGTGCGAATGAGTCCGCAAAATGGTCAGCTGCTTGCTTCTTGTTAAGATGTTTCCATCTTTATGTAGTGCAATTTTTGAGTTTCTCCCTGTGCCCTCATCGTTAAGTTGTTTTATTAGCTTCCACAATTTCCTTGTGTCTCTTTCAAAGTTCAGAGACTGTTTTTTCCTGCCAGCTTTTCCGTCTAGCCTGCAGCTTGGCCCTTTGAAATTTGGCAATTCAACAATTACAACAATTCGTGTAATGTTCCACTCCAGGTCTGGTGAATGAAAAGCCAGGTCAGGTGTAGTTGTAGAGTGCCATGATCTCGAGTAGAAAGTATGTGGGTCGGACGGTTTGTTAACCAAGATGAATCTATTCTCATCCTGCCAGTCTTCCAGTCTCTCTCCTCTCTGGTCCATGTGATCATAGCCCCAACTCTGCGAGTGGCTGTTGAAATCGCCACACACAATCATTTTTTCTGCTAATGGTAGTGTGTCCAGTGCCTGTGGGCGGTCACTTGGACAGTAGTAATTGATCAGATGTAGGTCTGTATAGCCTGTTTTAAGTTTAAGTGTCTGATACTCAGCCCCTTCCATATATACTTCGATTTGGGAAGCAGTGATGTTATTTTTTACAAGGGTAAGTATCCCACCTTTTCGCCTGTCCTTTAGGTCAGATCGGTAACACTGGTAGCCTCTGATTTTGAAGGCTATATTTTCGTTGAGGTGAGTTTCTTGCAAGCAACATATGCTTACTTTTTCTTGGTCCAGGATGTTTTCTAATTCTATTTTTTTTTTTTTTTTTTTTTTTTTGGCTGACTCCCTCCGCATTCCAGTGCATTATTTTAAGTCTTTGTTTAGTATGGCCAGCCGTTCTATTCTCATGTCCCCTGGCTCCACAGGACATCTGAGAAGGACCTCCAGTATTAGGGGTTGGACCCTTTCGAGACATAGGGCCCGGCACTGCACCTGCCTGGGGGTCCAAAGCAGGGCGAGCACCATAACTTTTAGCAGTAGTCGACATATTCCATTTTGCGTAATTGCGTGGCATCCTGATTTCTGTGGTGCGCCTCCTGGCTGGTTGCCTCCGTCCTCAGCACCTTTCCTTTGCTAGAGCAGACTGTGGTCTCACTCTAGTTTAGATGTGTACACACGCACATGCATGTATGTGTATACACATCTAGAGCACACTGGTTATTTTCCGGCGCCAGATACTCGCCGTCGCCCCTTCTCCTGTTAGTTTAAACAGTTCCGCCACGTGAAGGCCAGGAGTTGGACTTTTGCTGCAGAGGTTATGTATTCACGAGCCATTGGGGTGTTTAAGCAATGTTGGGCGCTCACCCCAACACTGCGCCCCGGCTACATACAGCAATTTTGAACCACCTTGTGACATAATCTGTGTCTTCTTTTTGTTAATTGTTAAACCTTATATATATATATATATATATATATATATATATATATATATATATATATATATATATATATATATATATATATATATATATATATATATATATAAGACATCCTCCGAAATTAAGCTCTAATACATTTATTAAGCTAAAATTAATATAACACCCGGTCTTATTTGCTCTTATTTTCGGGGGAACACGGTAGTAGACCATTTATCACTTCAAATCTGGGAGACGCTTTAAGACATTACATTTAACTTGTTGACACATTATAACTTCAAATCTGGGAGGTCTCATATAAGAGACCAGAATAACAACACGAAGCCTCGCAAAGCCAGGAAAGTTGTGCACTAAAAACCCCGACAGGACAAACTCATCAGAAGAGAGCTTCCGACACGTGACATGAAAACTAACCGGAGAGCGCCCCAAGTAGCCAGAAGGCAAACAATGTCCTGGCAGTCCCGAACATAGAGTCGGAGACCCGAGTCCTTCAGGAGTCGGTTGTTGATTTCTCCAGGGACAGACAAGAGGCAACCAAACTGACAGTGACTAATGAATAGCGGGTGATTCATTTCTGATCGTTGAGGACTTCAGTGTTAATTTCTTGTTAAGAAAGCAATGGCAAACTTCTAAACGCAAAATTGCCTAAAAAGAACAACATGAGGTTGAGGTTGATAGCCATATCCCGCTAAGGACAAGCAACATTTGTTGAACTATCCATAGAATTGGTCCATTTATTGTACACGTGATATCTCCGGGTCTAGGCAGCCGTGGTGGCTCAGCGGATAGCACGATTGCCAGTCGGCCCGCTGGTTCTCTGTTCGAATCTACCTCGAGGTCGGGTTCATTTTTATGTACCTGGGCTTCCAGCTCGACCAAGCCTAAAATGGGCTTGGGGGTTTGTTTGGGAAAGTAAAGCGGCCGGCTTGATGTTGAATACATCAACCATCGAGTGTCCATTGCTCTATAAAAATATGGGATTGGCACCATATACCCAAGATGTATCAAGGAGAGCGAAGAGTACAAGTGTGATTGGGTAAGTCCGAGTCCATGTAGCAAGGACTTACATATTTGAAAAGTCGCTCTCTCTCCCTCTCTCACACATACACATACACACATACACACTCTCTCTATTTCTCTCTCTCGCTCGCTCGCTCACTCTTTCAGTCTCTCGCACACATTCTCTCTCGCTCACTCTCTCTCACACAATGTCTCTTGCTCTCTCTCTCTCTCTCTCTCTCTCTCTCTCTCTCTCTCCCTTTCTAACTCATTCTCTCTCACTCACATAATCTCTCTCACTCTCGCTCTCTTACTCTTTCTCTGACTCTATCTCTGATTAGTTCATTCACTCACTCACTCATTCTATCTATCTTTCACTCACAGTTTCTAACGCACACATTTCTCTCTCACCCACTTTCCTGCTTACTGTATCTCTCATATTCTTTTTCTCTCACAATCTCTCTCCCCCCGACAATGTCTCTTACTATCTCTTTCTGATTCTCTTACTCTCTCTCTCTCTCTCTCTCTCTCTCTCTGACTCTCTCTCTCTCTCTCACTCTCTCTCTCTCTCACAAACACACACAAACACACACACACAATCTCTCTCTCGCTCACCTTTTCTAACTCATTCTCTTGCATTCACATAATCTTCCTATCTCACACACACACACAGTCTCTTTCCCTCTCTCTCTGACTCTCTCTCTCTCTCTCTCTCTCTCTCTCTATCTCTCTCTCTCATTCACTCACGGCCTCTCTCAGTGTGAATGTATATTGTGTATGTGGAAGAGCGAACGAGAAAGAAAACGAGAGCCATTGGACTGGACACACTCACACACCCACACCTAACCTCTCACACGCACATCCACAGTTCAGTTCTGGTACAATCCATTAGCTAAATCGTTTCGGTATTTACACCAACAAATGGAGGCGCCCGTCTCCCATGAACCGTTACGGTGTCGTCCAGTAGAAACGCTTGCTAGCGCGAGACAAGCAGATACGTATCTCACAGAAAACTTCATTCATTAACGTTGTCCGCATACTTTCCACTGAGGCATTCAATCGCTCAGGACAGGCTGTGCTTCTCTTATGTTTGATTTGTCAAAGTTTGTGTGTCTATTTTGAATTGTTTGAACATTGTTCTGTTAAAGGAATGCTGGCAGGGCTGACAGTGACTTCTGGTTTTACAGTCAAAGTGTATTTGTGTGATGTTAAAGTGGTTACTGAACTGGACACCCCCCCCCCCCCCCCCAAAAAAAAAAGCAATGCAACCTATTCCAATCCCGAATGTGTGAGAAGTGTGCGAAACCTTCAAGTGTGAGAAATATAATATATCAGAAAATAACATTTCAGAACTATTATTTGAGAACGACCAAATGTTTTAGTAGTTGTAGACGAAGAACCATAAATGTCTGTTCCAAGTGAGAGTCTCTGTAGCGAAGTGTTCAAGCCGTTTGATTCGTGCTCCGAAGGTCGTGGGTTCGATTCAGGGCCGCGTCCTTCGGTTTACAAGTTAAATGTTTCGGAGACTCCTGTGGGTCGTAGCTAAAAGCTACGGAGTTCGTGCTTTGTGCGACGCTTTCCGTGCTGCGGAAAGAGACCGAGCCATATGGGATGAAACCCGGTGCAATGAAGTAGACCCTGTCGACTTTTAAGCGACTTTTTTTCCAAGTGTGAGAAATGTAACGTGAAAATAAGCATTGCAAAGACAATGGGGATAAGCAGGCAGTCAGAAACTATGTCAATAAAACTAATGAACTTGGATATAAAACAAATCAGCAAATTTAAATTTGTAGGGTCAATTTTCACTTCAGATAGGGGAATGGATAGAGAAATCAGCACACGTTGTGTCAGATGCTGCAATAAATAATAACCGCCGTTTCTGTAGCATGGACAGTTACTAATAAATGCTAAATTAAATCTCCTAAGATTTTTGGCCGACATCACGCTACTAGTGTGAAACATGGACGCTGACTGCAACTAATGATCCCAAAATCTTAACAACAGAGATGAGAAGCCTTAGAATAGCTGCGGGAATACCCGTGAGAGAATTAGAAATGAGCAAATTAGACGACTGGATATGAACCAGTTATGCACTTCATTAAAGAAGAACAGTTTATGTAAATGGTTTACCACCTCGCAAGATTACCCTGGTACGATCTGCCTGATAGGACCGCATTGAAGAAACATAACAGGAACAGAGCAATGGGAACATCACGTAAGAGAAGGAGTGACGCTTTCATAAACAACTGTAGAGAAATTAATACCAACTTACAAGAGCAATAGAAAGAGAGCAAAAAGAACTTTACATCTCTCCCTAACAAGTCTACCTTCGCTATCCTGATGTCACATATAGATCTGTGGTTAAGTCTACGGTTGCTATCCTCGCGTCACATATAGATCTGTGGTTAATTCTACAGTTGCTATCCTCGTGTCACACATAGATGTGTGGTTAATTCTACAGTTGCTATCCTCGTGTCACACATAGATGTGTGGTTAATTCTACAGTTGCTATCCTTGTGTCACACATAGATGTGTGGTTAATTCTACAGTTGCTATCCTCGTGTCACACATAGATGTGTGGTTAATTCTACAGTTGCTATCCTTGTGTCACACATACATGTGTGGTTAATTCTACAGTTGCTATCCTCGTGTCACACATAGATGTGTGGTTGCTATCCTCGTGTCACACATAGATGTGTGGTCGCTATCCTCGTGTCACACATAGATGTGTGGTCGCTATCCTCGTGTCACACATAGATGTGTGGTTGCTATCCTCGTGTCACAGATAGATGTGTGGTTAAGTCTACAGTTGCTATCCTCGTGTCAAATTCCTCACAACGATATGTGTAATGAAAGTAGTTATTATAACCTGTGTCTCATTGGGACAACTGTAACTTTGAGATGCCATTGTTATTGCACCTTTATGTTCTGTATTGTACAGTTATGTGTTTCATTGTTTTTGTTGCTGCACTCTTAGTTTCTATGTCTTGTACAGTTTAATGAAGAAACAATACAGTACTATCATAAGTACACGTGTAATAAAGAAACAATATAGTATTATCATACGTACACGGGTAATAAAGAAACAATATAGTAATATCATATGTACACGTGTAACAAAAAACAATATAGTACTATCATATGTACACGTATGCTCAAGAAAGATAAACTACTAACATCTTAACATGTATGATCAATAAACAATGAAGTACTTACTATAAGACACACAAGTTTACTCACACACGGCTTTAATAAATAACAACAGCCTGGTAGTGTATCATCTACAATTAGAGTGAGACGAGAAGGGGGGGGGGGCGAGAGAGAGAAGGAGAAAGAGATATGATCAGAATGACAAATACAGACATAATAAATAGACAAAACGATAGAGTCATCGAAACAGACATGAGAAGATAGGAGAGAGAGAGAGAGAGAGAGAGAGAGAGAGAGAGAGAGAGAGAGGGGGGGGGAGATGTGGACTTAGGAATAAAGGGAGATTCGGTGGGCGATAGAGACAGACAGGGTGACACCGAGAATGAGAAATTGACATAGTGACAGGGAAACTGAGAAATCGACTCAAAGAAATCAGAAAGGAGCACTGAAAAAAAAAAAGATAGAGGGGAACGAACAAACGAACGACTTTTATTTTCATAGTGTCACAAATTGGGCACACAGGCCCGTCTTACATTCGACGATATGAGTCTTACACTCATCTTTCGTTTGTCAATTATCATGGAGAGAGAGAGAGAGAGAGAGAGAGAGAGAGAGAGAGAGAGAGAGAGAGAGAGAGAGAGAGAGAGAGAGAGAGAGAGATTATTCAGTATACAAATACAAACGTAGCAGGTAGCTAAAAGTGACGAGGAAACGAAGTTGGAGTTACACGAGATCCAACATTGGGGCAACCCTGTAGCCTGTCCGCGCATGCGTGACACCAACCTACACAAGGAATATATAATCATGCGCTCAAACACTCCGGGTAATTGAAAGTGGCCATAGGCGTGTGCTGATGGGGTTGATAGAAAGCAAAGGTGAATACATTCCAACAGGTGTCAATACATGAACGCGGGTCAGCATTCATCTCATCTCATCTCAACTCATCTCACCTCATTTCATTCCATCCCATCGCATCTCATCTAATCTCATCTCATACCATCTTGTTCCTCATGTACCTTACTGTCTCGAGGTGACGCATAAACAGCGGGAGAGTGCCCGTTTATGGGCTTCACATATCGAGATTCCCATGGACTCCCTTATTCCCCCTGTCCATCGTTTACAAGGCCGGCCTCTTCTTCTGCTTCCATTTGATCATTATTCATCATCAGCATCATGAGCCATAGCAGTAAGTGTGGACGATTATGGTTGTCCTCTTCACACTTGACCACGAGCCATTTAGCCAAGTATGTATCTAGCTGGCTTCCTCCCGTTCATAAAACGTTTATGGCATCTCCTTTACATGACGTCGTGATCAACCCCAGCATGTATTGGCTGTATGTGATGTTCTAAGTAATTTTATGTTCGGTAGTTTGCCATGGTTTTTTGAGCGGCCGGTGCTCATACCATTGTGAAATTAAACAAAGGGATCTGTTCCAAAACGGCCTGACATCGAACCCGGTATGTCGGATTGTGAAATTGCGTTCACAACCTTCAGCCACGGACGCTGACCGCCTGTCAGTAAGAGAGAAAAATCATGTTAAAGTACTACATAAAACCTGTACTGTTGTATGCGTGTGAAGCATGGACAATCAGCAGATAAGCTGAGAAAAATTTTTAATTTGTTGGCATGTGGTTTCTGAGGAAAAGGAAAGCAATACAATGGACTGCCAGAAAGACCGGCACATGTATAGCTCATTTAATTTGTAATGGACATATGAATTATGAATTTCCATCCTTAACTGGTTTTCCCGATATGGTGCATGGCACAACACACCCTATTGACCAGATCTGCACATCCAACGATTTGTCAGAACAATGGAGAAATCAGACGCCAGGACTGTGATAACATTCTTGACGCGACAGGGAAAAACACCTACAGAAATACACAGGAAGATAGAGCCAGTGTTTGAGGAAGTCTGTCCTTCGTATGCTTCTGTAAAAAAAAAATTGCTGTTTGCTGTTTAAGTGTGGCCGTTCCCAAGCTGCTGATCTGCCAAGATCAGGACCACCGTCCTCAGAGGGCAATGATGCAAATTCTGTAAAAGTGAAGAAAATCATAGATCAGGATAGGAAAATGACAATTTCAGAGACATTGGGTTCAGCAAAACTGAGTAAGAGTACAGTTTTTAGAATTTTACACAACTCTTATATAACTCTGCAGTATGTACCTGACGAGATGCAGCGAAATTTCCCAGTCAGTAAATCGTGCAACGTATTGTTTGGGGATTCAGTGTTGAAACCTATTATCTCAAATCCAATTGTGGATTAACATGCCTCTCCGATGACCGCTTCGCGTTAATTTTCCCTTACCTTTGTTTTGTTTGAATCTCCCTCAGAGGCCTGTCAAGGTCTCACATCCGAGGTTGCGACGCGTTGTCTGTACCAACGCCAGACAACATAACAACACGCAACCCTGAGTAATGTTAAACACTGCAGAGAGAACGCGGCGTCTTCGACGACGCCCGGATAAGCAGCCAAGCACAGCAATTGAGCGAAGCTTAAACGACCGCTGGTCAGCAGTACACCCCGTGAATCTGGCAGGGGTCACACTAGCTGACGTGAGCGCCGACTGCCGTGTAGCGTGTAGAACGCCAGAACTGGCAGACGGGTTTAGGTGTTTGAATGGACAGGTCGCATTGAGAGCTAGCCTGTACGACAGTGGGAGACTGATTCGAACGCTTGAATAGTTTGACTTGTAAGTGAGATGTTTATAGCTTGCATGTATGATTATGTATTGTAGTGATATTGTTCATGCCGTAATGATTGATATGGATTGTCATTGTGCGATGTTTGTGCGATAATAAATGCAGCGCGTAAATAAAGCGTGTGAATAATACTTTCGGATATTCACTTCGTGTGATTTGATAGTTTGATATTGCTTCACACTTGCCAGAAAACGAGCTACTTGTCTTGCTCTACGCAAGACTCTGACAAGTGCGAACATGGTGGGGTTCGTCCGGGTTTTGAACCAAATGCGAACTTGTAAATTTTTTTTTTCCGAGTTTGAAGCGAATGTGAAAATGCCGATAGAAGTGCGCAAGTCATAGATTAAGGTAAAGTAACGATTAAATAGAGTTGATTTAATTAAATTATAAGTGTGAAGATATTATTTGAAGCCAACCGAGGCGTCTTCAGACTTATCACTAAATTCAACAAATTTTGTACCTAAAATCCAAAATGGCGGCCGTGCCCTTGAATGTCATTGAGTAGGGTTAGTGTGAGCGTGAAAGTTGTTGATTGTGGTAACGACTAACAATAATACTTGACAGCATACAAACCGTTACAGACTTCAGTGACATTACACACACCATACATTTACAAACGTTCTAATTTCGTTTAGTTTAAAAAGTACAGGTTTTTTTGTCAACTTTACCTGAGTCTGGTGAACTTCAAAAAATTTTTGTGCGTCAACCCGAAAGACGTTCCAGTGTGATTTCGAGCACCACTGAACAGCACATTACCCAAGGATTACTTGAGTATAAATTTTTTCCATTCCTCTTTATACTTTCGTTAGTCTGGCTTTAGACATTAACTGTGCTATAAATATTTGTAACTCACTAACATCATAAGTAATTTTGTTTATATTTATTCTATCATACCTATTGTTCATCATGTCTTCTTTAAACGATTTCATTGAAATGGGTTTAAAAATGAATATGTCTGGTGAGGGTTTGAGAACATGGAGTGAAAATAAATATGCAGAATATCTTGTGAAACAAGAGCAGATTATTGAGCGGAATGAGAGAGCGGCCGAAAGGGCATCAAAGGCACAATCAGAAGCTGCTTTAAAGCTTGAGCAGGCACAATCAGAAGCTGCTCTAAAGGACCCAGAAGCTGCTTTAAAGCTTCAACAAGCACAATCAGAAGCTGCTTTAAAGCTTCAACAAGCACAATCAGAAGCTGCTCTAAAACAATCAGAAGCTGCTCTAAAACAGTCAGAAGCGGCAGTGAGGCAAGCTGAGATCTTAGCCCAAAGTAAGAGAGAAGAGCAAGAAACACAACTGAAAATTGAACAGCTAAAAGCTGAATGTTCTAAAGATAAAGTGAATAAAGAAACAGACAAAGATCAACCTCATAAGAAGTACCAAGGTCTGATCAGAAGTTACAACACAGGTGATTGCATAGCAGCATTTACCCAAAACTTTGAATTTGTTATGGATCATTACAAAATTCCAAAACCTGAATGGGGGATAGTATATGTAAGAAGTCTTTCTGGGGAACCTCTTAAAGTCATAGAGGCGATCCCAAATGACCTGAAAGAAGATTATCTTTACATTAAATCTAAAATTATGTCACATTTTCTACTGGATGAATGAGGTTATAGAGAACAGTTTAGAAAGTTGTCTCCTAAGCCAACACACACGTTCTCTGATTACATCTCAGAAATTCAAAATATTTTTTCTAAATGGCTGTCAGCAGCCAAAGTAAATGGAATTTATGACAAATTAGTTGATCTTATGTTGAGAGATAAGATTATCGCATCTCTCCCACCCCCCTTTTCTAAATTTTTGTTGGAATGTCAGTGTGAAAGTGTTCAAAAGATTGAAAGTCGTGGCTCTGGTTATTTTGAAGCCAATAAGCATTGTTTCTCTAGTAGTCTGACCAGCACAGACTTTGTAGCAGCAGCTACATATGGCAAATATCAGGCAGGGTCAAATACCAAACATTGACCTTATAAACAAGCTGCAGAGAAATTGTATCAGTGCAAATATTGCAATTATAAACACAATGAGAATGATATGTGCGACCAACACCCTGAGTACACTACGTACTTGCGGAATTACATTTCTAAGCAAGATAAAGAAAGGATGAACTACATAAAAGTTACCAAATGTTATCTTTGTAAAGCGTATGGTCACTGGCGTAAAGATTGTAAAGGCAAGTCAATGACCAAAAAGGCTAATGCAGCCATGTTTGACAGTTCTTCGTCAGAAGATGAAAGTGTACAAGATCACCCAGTAAACTCAGCACATTCCATTGAGGTGTTCCATCAGGAAAAATGTACCATTTGTGATCAATTTCATGAGGATGGCGTGTTAACATGCGGCCATTCTATACCTGCTACCAGTGAGGAGGCCAATTCTGTAGTAAACTCCAAAGGTAAACTAAACATCCACAAGGGGTATGTTAATGGTAGAGCTGCCACAGTTTTACGTGATAGCGGGAGTACTCTCATTGGTGTAAAGAGAGATTATATTTCACCATCACAATATAGTGGTAAATATGTCACATGCAGGACATTCTCATGAAACATAGAGAAATATCCACTTGCATGGGCATATATAACTACACCATTCCTTACAGGAAAGGTTAAATGCGCGGCATTAACCAATCCTTGCTGCGATATTATCATTGGAAACCTTCCTGAAGTGAATGACATACCACATGACAGCAGTACATCAACTGTCAGTTGTAATATTGATACTACCATTTCACCTTCATCACCAATCACCATTCATGATGTATTACCACCTGTAAATGAATGTACAAATACCAACCTGGCTACGCCAGAACATACATGTAATTGTGTGAATGTAACATCAATGTGTGATGAGAATGATCGTTGTAATGTAGTAAATGCAGTAACTAGATCTACTGCACAGATGCAAGATCGAATCGATCAGATAGAGGCTGTACAACGAGTAAGTCCAGTTGTAACATCTCCTGAGACAACTAGGGAGACGTTTATAACATCTCAAAAAGCCGATCGATCTCTGCAAAAGTATTTTAAACTTGTAGGCCAAAAGCCAAGAGTAACAAAGAATGCTCAATGGTACTTTGCTCTGAAGAACGGAATTCTAACACGGTATTACACCAAAGGTTCCAGCACTATAGAACAAACAGTGCTACCGTTAGAAAACCGCAAGCAAGCATTGAATATAGCTCATGACATACCCTTTGCAGGACACATGGCGTATGCTAAAACTAGAGCAAGGTTACTTACTCAATTTTATTGGCCAAAGTTTTGCAACGATACCAAACAGTATTGCAGATCGTGTGACATCTGTCAAAAGCTTGTCAAAAAGGGTAAACACCCACAAGCTGAATTGCAAGTTACTGATTTGGCTAGTAGACCGTTTGAAAAGATCTCGGTCGATATGGTTGGTCCTCTGAACCATATAACATCTAAAGGTAATAGATACATTGTAACACACATTGATCTATGTACTCGTTGGCCAGAAGCGATTCCAATGAAGAACATAACTTCCAAAGACATCATGGAAGTGTTCTTTCATATTTTTGCGAGGGTAGGATTCCCTGATACCATCCTTTCAGATCGGGGTAGCCAGTTTATTTCCTCAGCTACACAAGCCTTTACCAAAATGTTGGGTGTTAAACAATGCTTCAACAGTCCATACCACCCACATTCGACCGGTATAGTGGAAAAGATTAATGGCGATATGAAACATATGCTCTCTAAGGTAACCCAAGAACATCCTGAAGATTGGGATACTTATCTGCCTGCAATTTTGTTTGCATATAGGGAAGTGCCCCATTCCAGCACTGGGTTCTCACCATTCGAAATGTTATATGGTGCACAACCACGTGGCCCATTATCTCTGTATGAATCTATGTTGACTGAAAGTACAACTTTGTCTATACCCATTTCACCATATGAACATGTAACATCATTGCGTGATAGAATTATGAAATCATGTATGTTAGCTAAAGAAGCTCTCCAAAAATAAGGAGCTATTTACCGACAATATGCTAACAGAGGAAATAGAACTATTACACTGACGCCAGGACAGGACGTTCTTCTTCTTTTGCCAAGTGATAGACATCTCCTAACTGACTCATGGCAAGGACCGTTCAAAGTGCTACGACAAATTTCGACGGTAGACTACGAAATTGCAGTTAGGGACAAACATAAAATTTTCCATATTAACATGCTCAAACCATATCACCACAGGCAAGACGAACAAGCAGAGACTGCAGTAAGCACCTCCATAGTGGACCAGACGGACGACAACGACACTGACGAGATACCGACACCAGTTCTTGACACGACGACCAACTTACAGGACATTAAGGTAAATCCTAACTAACGCAGACACAGACTGACAGTTGCAGACAACTGATACAAGAATACAGGACGATCTTTTCTGACAGCCCAGGACAGACAGATTTAGTGCAACACCAAATCATCTTAACATCTGACGTTCCTATTAAGTGTAGACCATATTCCATCCCTATACACTATAAAGAAAAACTTCATCAAGAAATCATTGATTTAGAAGCAAATCATATCATTCGACGTTCACAATCTCATTTCTGTTCACCAATAGTTTTAGTACGCAAAAAGGACAACACTATTAGACTTTGTGTGGACTATCGTAAACTCAACAGCATTACACAGTTGGATTTAGAACCAATGAGCAACTGTGAAGACATCTTGACTGAACTATCTGACTCACGTTATTTTACTAAACTTGACATGACAAAAGGCTACTGGCAGATAGCTGTACATCCTGATAGTATACATCTGACTGCATTTGCCACACCGTGGGGTTTATACGAATGGTGTAAACTACCTTTCGGATTAGTCAATGCACCAGCTACCTTCGTCAGAATGACAAGAATTCTTTTGACAGACATTGCTAACATCATCTGGTACATGGACGACATTTGCATACACACAAAGGACATGACAGAGCACATAACAGCACTACAGCAGACATTTGACAGGATTAGACATCATGGACTGACTGTAAAACCTTCCAAAGTTGATATAGCCTTTCAGGAAATTTCATTTTTGGGCTATAAGATCTCAAATGGCTTTATATCAACTGACGATAACATCATGTCCAGAATTTTGAAATTGTCGCTTCCGACAACTAAGAAACAGTTGCGAAGTGTGCTAGGTCTTTTAAACTATTATAGACAGTTTATTCCTCATTTTGCTGAATTGACCAAATGTTTCACTGATCTACTAACAAATAAACATCCCAACGTGATAGTAAACAGTGAATGTTTAAGGCCAGCATTTAATAATATTCTGTCGTATTTTTCTAAATCACCTATCCTGAAATTGCCAAATTTGAATATTACTTTTAGATTAAGATGTGATGCGAGCTCCATAGCCATTGGAGGTGTGCTTCTCCAAGAACACGACCAAATCTTGTACCCAGTATACTATGTCTCTCGAAAACTGAACACCAGCAAACGAAATTACAGTACACCGGAACTCGAGGCTCTTGTCATGGTATTTTCGGTACGTAAACTTTCTAGATTTTTGTTAGGCAAACATTTCATTATTGAAACAGATAATAGTCCGCTGACAATTGTTACCAGAGGAACGCCAAGTAACAGCAAGGTGGCAAGATGGTCCCTTCTTCTGCAGGACTATAGCTATGAGATTAACCATATAAAGGGTTCACAAAACTGTCTTGCAGATCTCTTGTCGAGATGTCCATACAACGAACCTAATACCCAGTCAACACCAGAGCACAGTGCAGAGGGTGTATATAACTGCAACGTAGATAGTACTCAGTACCACAGGCAATTGTGACAATGTGTCAGTAACGCTGTGTACACCATTGTGATGGGGAAGATTGTATCTCCCAATGTATATAACTTATGTACATATTGTGATTCTTATTATTATCATGCGAATGAATGCGTATATAATTGTGAGATATGTGAAAGAATGGAATCATTATTATGTAAACCAATGTGTTGAATAACTGTGAGATATGAGAAAGAATGTAATTATTATTGTAAATATATAAATATTGTAACAACCAGACACTACAGCGAAGTGTCACTGGACAACATTACAGGATCCAGGAAGTTACCAAGCCACTACAACGTGAGGTAATCCTGAAGGTATCCAGACCGAGGTGTCCAAGACGTTTTAACAAGGTACGAAAGATGACTGCGACAGTACAATCCGAGCAGAAGGCGGAAGAGACGATCCAACAGCTGATAGTAACAACTACTACTCCGTTTATAGAAGATCCATCCAGAACGGACCAACGTTGTATGAATGACACCACAACACATGTAATAGTACAGCTGTATACTTCCGATATTTTTTTTTTTTTTTTTTGCATATTAATATTAAAAGTTATCAGACTACACTAAAAAGTCTATAAATGTATGACAACATTATTAAATTGTGAGTTAAAATATTTCCATATACGGAATTGTATATGTCGATTTTTATAAGATGTAATCTCAGCATCGTAACTTGATTGCTTCTTTACAAACGTGACTTTTTGTGCACATTTGTCAATAAGGATCAAATTATGACACTAAGAAATAAATTTGCAGTGGTAATTTATGTCTTGTAAACGACGATAAATTATTGTTCCTAAATTTTTTGTATAATAACCAGGGGACATTACTCTAAATTGTTGGTGATATGTAAATATGTATTGTAACCATTAACATGTGTGCTTGATAAATAACATGTCAGTGTAACGTCGTTTAGATATGGACAGTATATTGCCAAAACTGTTGACCTTCATTAGAAACTCTAAACAGAGGTCTGATGATGGAGCTATCTCAGAGGGAGATGCTCACGACTTGACCTGATTATTTTAGTATTTTTGTTCTTGGTTGTGAGGTAGGGGCCAGTTTAGCCGATACCTACCGGACTAGCTGTGTCACAGCGAGGTAATGCCCATGAAATAGATTGCACTTGACTGTTGTACTTCATAGTGCAACATAATTGGTGTATACATATTGTTTACTATTCACCTGTATATATTTATTATAATTGTTAAGGTATAATGTTCGACTTTGACATGTTTAATAACACCTAGAGATATATTGTACATGAAAGGAAATCCTTTCATGAAAAAGGGGTGTGGAGAGTGTCAAGGTCTCACATCCGAGGTTGCGACGCGTTGTCTGTACCAACGCCAGACAACATAACAACACGCAACCCTGAGTGATGTTAAACACTGCAGAGAGAACGCGGCGTCTTCGACGACGCCCGGATAAGCAGCCAAGCACAGCAATTGAGCGAAGCTTAAACGACCGCTGGTCAGCAGTACACCCCGTGAACCTGGCAGGGGTCACACTAGCTGACGTGAGCGCCGACTGGCGTGTAGCGTGTAGAACGCCAGAACTGGCAGACGGGTTTAGGTGTTTGAATGGACAGGTCGCATGGGTATGCGAGGAGTGTTTGAATCTGCATTGAGAGCTAGCCTGTACGACAGTGGGAGACTGATTCGAACGCTTGAATAGTTTGACTTGTAAGTGAGATGTTTATTGCTTGCATGTATGATTATGTATTGTAGTGATATTGTTCATGCCGTAATGATTTATATGGATTGTCATTGTGCGATGTTTGTGCGATAATAAATGCAGCGCGTAAATAAAGCGTGTGAATAATACTTTCGGATATTCACTTCGTGTGATTTGATAGTTTGATATTGCTTCACACTTGCCAGAAAATGAGCTGCTTGTCTTGCTCTACGCAAGACTCTGACAAGGCCATGTCTCTGTTGTGACGCGGTATTTCTCACAAATCATAACCATGCATTACCTTAGTGAATTTAAACATAGAAGTCACAAACAATATATTGCATGATTTATTGCCTGGTTTTATGTCACCGCATCTCGCCAGGTGTATACTGCAGAGTTATATATCATATGAATTGAATAAATGAATCATACTTTAGCTGAAACAATTAAAACACAGATTTCTTCTGGAATCCCCGCGCAGCCGAAAGGCTATAAAACGCCCTCCAAGTCGATTTCTAAACAAAATGAAAATGTCACGTTGAAAGTCCAACAACAAGAAACATGCGGTAGCCAAGATGTGCAGCGTCGGAGCCGACAACAAGAAGAAGAATGTAGAGAGCCTACCTGCTAGCTGCATCAAAGAGCCTGATACTACAGCTATTACTGAAGCTACCACGAGGGAGAAGATTGACAGCCCAACACAGACAAGAATCAAGACAGCAGAGAACAATGAGGAGAAAGACACCAGAGTCGGAAACACCGACTCAAAAACAGTCCGATGAGTTGTCAAGCGGGTTCAAGTGGAGCTGACAGACGAAGAAATCCTGAAGCAGCTACAAGAAGAGAATCTTCACATCCGATTCGTGAGCGGCTCCTTACCTACTCCAACATACCTACAACCTTGGCAGTGGTGACATCGGTGGGCAGCGAAATGCCGACCACAGTATCAATCAACAAGAGAATGCAGCAACCAGAGAGATTCATCCCAAGAATCACTCAATGTTCCAGATGTCAGAAGGCCGGTTACAGCAGAGCTACGTGTCGCAGTAAGACGGAAATCTGCGATACTGCGCCGATCATCACGCCTTCAAGGAGTGTCCGCTGGCTAAGCTGGACACCGACTTCCGAGCAGCCAACAACAAAAGAAAGTGCGCCAACTGCCTGGGCAAACATGGGGCAAGATACCGGGGCTGTCCGTACCTGCAACGACACAGAGACGTCTTAAAGTTCGCCATCACCACCAAGACGACATATAAGGAAGCAATGCGGAGGTGCGAGACAGCCACGGGCATCTCGCAAGATGAAAGAGCTCAACTACAAAGGCAGATCGACGAGTTAAAGAAACAAGTCAAAGCACTGCTGACGCCTAACCCGACCAGCGACAACGAGAATCTACTAGCGGAAATAAAGGAGATCCAGCAAAACATCAAGCGAGAAGTGGAACAGTTGACCGCGTTGAAGCAGGAAAACGAAGAAATGCTACGCACCATAAAAGCGGAGAGAGAGCGGCTAAAAGCTGAAATGAAATCAACTCAAAACAAACCAACAGAAGCCATGCAAGAGACCACTGAGAAGCCGCAAGAAACCCAACAAAAACCCGAGCCGAAGCCGCAAGATAAAACCAGCAGCCGAACCTCGACTCCCAAAACATCCAAGGTGAAACCGACATCCCGCCAGAAAGCCGAAGAAAGACAAGATGAGGAACCTGTCGACGCCATGGAGTGGTACACAAAGGAACCCACCCTGGGGGAAATGGAGGAGTGCATAGAAGAAGGAAAGAAACGAGCAAGGCAAGAGGAACTCAGACACGAGGAATACACAAGGAGACAGGAAGCAAAAGGAAAGAAGCCCAAGAAACTCAGGGGGAAACCGACAGAATACCTTGAATTACGCTATGACTACGATACCGACATCGAGTACTACATAGAAGACGGAGAGATCGTCCCATGGCTGACCACAGAGGAAGCAATCGAAAAACAGCAAGAACTTAAACACGAAAGTGAAAGAAAGCGCAAGGAGGTAAATAGCATCGAAAAGCTTCTACGATCAATACACAGAACAGGAGGCAAAAATACTAAATAAAAAGTCCTTATAAGGACTGCAGCCAGTCAAGCCAGACGAGCCAGGAGCCTACACCAACAAAGAAAACCACAAGAACAGATGAGCACAAAGGATAGCCGCCGGCCGATCCCCCAGCTGACGTCACAGACACAAACAAACATAACCAGTCTGAGATAGGACTCACAAGACAAGAATTAGGGTGAATGAACCCACAAAAACCTCGGACCTCAACAATAACCACAGCTGAGGAAGCAGGTTGAACGAGGCCGAATTTGGAATTTTTGTTTTTGAAAATTGGAATTGGAATTGGAATTTCTCAACATCTCATAAACTATGGCCACAAAGGGAACAAAGAAAAAGTGCTTCGTTTACAGTATTCGAAGAACAATAAACTATATCTCAAATATAGTGAGGCGTTAGCAATTAGGCTCTTCCAACCAGTTTGATGCAAACAGAAAGAGATCGTGTTAAATGTGAAATTACGGTGGGGATAACAGAAGCTTTCTATTCGAACAAAACTTGTGATTGTGTGTTTTAATTCTTTCAGCTAAAGTATGATTTGTTTCTGACCTTGTCCGCTTGTTGTTCCGATCCTGAATTGTATACAGCACCACAGGCTTTGTGAAATAATTTCACAATTACTGATCGACACTGATAGAAGTCAAGAAAAGACGATGAAGCAGAACACGGTATTCAAGATATAAATTAACATCTATGCCAACATGGGGAATGGAACCTACTGAATTCAAATGACGAAAACGCCTCACTGAAAACAAAAATGCGCTTAGACGCACTTCCAACTAGATCATCTTATGTGACAGTCTGTCAACCCAAGCATCATTTCCTTATGTGACAGTCTGTCAACCCAAGCATCATTTCATCCCTCTGTCAACCCAAGCATTATTTTATCCTTCTGTCAACCCAATCATTATTTCATCACTCTGTCAACCCAACCAAACATTTATCCCTCTATCAATCCCAAGCATTATTTCATCCCTCTGTCAACCCAACCAATCATTTTATCCCTGTGTCAATCCCAAGCACTGTTTCGTCTCTCTGTCAACCCAAGAATTATTTTATCCTTTTGCCAACCCAAGCATTATTTAATCCCAATGTCAACCCAAACATTATTTTATCCCAATGTCAACACAACCACCATTTAATCACTCTGTCAACCCAAGCATTATTTTATCCTAATGTTAATCCAAGCATTGCTTCATCCCTCTGTCAACCCAAGCATCATTTCACCCCTCAGTCAACCCAAGCATTATTTTATCCCAATGCCAACCCAGGCATTATTTTATCCCAATGCCAACACACGCATTAATTTATCCCACTGTCAACCCATGCATTATTTTATCCCTCTGTCAACTGAAGCATTATTTTATCCTTCTGTCAACCCAAGCATTATTTTATCCCAATGGCAACCCAAACATTTTATCCCTCTATCAACTCACGCATTATTCTATCCCAATGTCATCCCAAGAATTATTTTATCCTAATGTTAATCCAAGCATTGTTTCATCCCTCTGTCAACTCAAGCATCATTTCACCCATCTGTCAACCCAAGCATTATTTTATCCCAATGTCAACCCAAGCATTATTTAATCCCAATGCCAACCCACGACGCATTAATTTATCCCACTGTCAACCCAAGCATTATTTTATCCCAATGTCAATCCAAGCATTATTTTATCCCTCAGTTAACCCAAGCATTAATTCATCCCTCGTTAACCCAAGCATCATTTTATCATAGTGTCAACCCAAACATCATTTTATCACTTTGTCAACCCAAGCATCGTTGTATCCCTCTGTCAATCCAAGCATAATGGTATCCCAATGTCAACCCAAGCATTATTTTATCCCTCTGTCGGCTCAAGCATTATTTTATCCCAGTTTCAACCCAAGCATCATTTTATCCCTATGTCAACTCAAGCATCACTTTATCCCTTTCTCAACCCATTTAGTATTTTATCCCTCCGTCAACCCGGGTAGCATTTTATCCCTCGATCAACATTTCAACACTCTTTCATTCAGTAGCATGTCCTTAGCAGAACCTCGCTCCCATAACAATCTTCCGGAAAAATTATGGGTCATAAGCAAGATGTCCTGTGTCCGATATACCCATCTGGAGATCATCTGCCACATCCTGCACACTCCTCCTCTTTGGCCTTCCTCTTCCTCTCTTCCCGGACATATACCCCTTCAGTATTGTTCTCTACAAACTTTCATGACGTTTTAAGTGACCAAAAAATTTAACTTTTCTTTGTTTTATTGTCTTTAGTAGCCATTTTTTTTTTCAATATTCAGATCTTATCGTATTGATGCATTTGTTCTTTTCTGTATCCAAGATATTCTCAGAACTCGTCTATACCATTTATATTCAACATTATATATTATATAAAATGCAATATTATAACACTTCTCAATATTATAACACTTCCCAACATTATAACACTAGTCCCACATTATAACACTTCTCAACATTATAACACTTCTCAACATTATAACACTAGTCCCACATTATAACACTTCTCAACATTATAACACTAGTCCCACATTATAACACTTCTCAACATTATAACAATAGTCAACATTATAACACTTCTCAACATTATGACACTAGTCCCACATTATAACACTTCTCAACATTATAACAATTCTCAACATTATAACACTTCTCAACATTATAACACTAGTCCCACATTATAACACTTCTCAACATTATAACACTTCTCAACATTATAACACTAGTCCCACATTATAACACTTCTCAACATTATAACACTAGTCCCACATTATAACACTTCTCAACATTATAACACTAGTCCCACATTATAACACTTCTCAACATTATAACACTTCTCAACATTATAACACTAGTCCCACATTATAACACTTCTCAACATTATAACACTTCTCAACATTATAACAATAGTCAACATTATAACACTTCTCAACATTATATCACTAACCAACATCATAACACTTCTCAACATTATAACACTTCTCAACATTATAACACTTCCCAACATTATAACACTAGTCCCACATTATAACACTAGTCCCACATTATAACACTTCTCAACATTATAACACTTCTCAACATTATAACACTAGTCCCACATTATAACACTTCTCAACATTATAACACTAGTCCCACATTATAACACTTCTCAACATTATAACACTTCTCAACATTATAACACTAGTCCCACATTATAACACTTCTCAACATTATAACACTAGTCCCACATTATAACACTTCTCAACATTATAACACTAGTCCCACATTATAACACTTCTCAACATTATAACACTAGTCCCACATTATAACACTTCTCAACATTATAACACTTCTCAACATTATAACACTAGTCCCACATTATAACACTTCTCAACATTATAACACTTCTCAACATTATAACACTAGTCCCACATTATAACACTTCTCAACATTATAACACTTCTCAACATTATAACACTAGTCCCACATTATAACACTTCTCAACATTATAACACTAGTCCCACATTATAACACTTCTCAACATTATAACACTAGTCCCACATTATAACACTTCTCAACATTATAACACTAGTCCCACATTATAACACTTCTCAACATTATAACACTTCTCAACATTATAACACTAGTCCCACATTATAACACTTCTCAACATTATAACACTTCTCAACATTATAACAATAGTCAACATTATAACACTTCTCAACATTATATCACTAACCAACATCATAACACTTCTCAACATTATAACACTTCTCAACATTATAACACTTCCCAACATTATAACACTAGTCCCACATTATAACACTAGTCCCACATTATAACACTTCTCAACATTATAACACTTCTCAACATTATAACACTAGTCCCACATTATAACACTTCTCAACATTATAACACTAGTCCCACATTATAACACTTCTCAACATTATAACACTTCTCAACATTATAACACTAGTCCCACATTATAACACTTCTCAACATTATAACACTAGTCCCACATTATAACACTTCTCAACATTATAACACTAGTCCCACATTATAACACTTCTCAACATTATAACACTAGTCCCACATTATAACACTTCTCAACATTATAACAATTCTCAACATTATAACACTAGTCCCACATTATAACACTTCTCAACATTATAACACTTCTCAACATTATAACACTAGTCCCACATTATAACACTTCTCAACATTATATCACTAGTCCCACATTATAACACTTCTCAACATTATAACAATAGTCAACATTATAACACTTCTCAACATTATATCACTAACCAACATCATAACACTTCTCAACATTATAACACTTCTCAACATTATATCACTAACCAACATTATAACACTTCTCAACATTATATCACTAACCAACATTATAACACTTCTCAACATTATATCACTAACCAACCAACATTATAACACTTCTTGCTTGTGATCGAGAAGTTTTCCGGAAGGTTGTTATGGGAGCGAGGTTCTGCAAAGGACATGCTACTGAATGAATGAATATCACTAACCAACATTATAACACTTCTCAACATTATAACACTTCTCAACATTATATCACTAACCAACATTATAACACTTCTCAACATTATATCACTTCTCAACATTATATCACTAACCAACATCATATCACTTCTCAACATTATAACACTTCTCAACATTATATCACTAACCAACATTATAACACTTCTCAACATTATATCACTAACCAACATTATAACACTTCTCAACATTATATCACTAACCAACGTTATAACACTTCTCAACATTATAACACTTCTCAACATTATATCACTAACCAACATTATAACACTTCTCAACATTATATCACTAACCAACATTATAACACTTCTCAACATTATATCACTAACCAACCAACATTATAACACTTCTTGCTTGTGATCGAGAAGTTTTCCGGAAGGTTGTTATGGGAGTGAGGTTCTGCAAAGGACATGCTACTGAATGAATGAATATCACTAACCAACATTATAACACTTCTCAACATTATAACACTTCTCAACATTATATCACTAACCAACATTATAACACTTCTCAACATTATATCACTTCTCAACATTATATCACTAACCAACATTATAACACTTCTCAACATTATATCACTAACCAACATTATAACACTTCTCAACATTATATCACTAACCAACCAACATTATAACACTTCTTGCTTGTGATCGAGAAGTTTTCCGGAAGGTTGTTATGGGAGTGAGGTTCTGCAAAGGACATGCTACTGAATGAATGAATATCATTAACCAACATTATAACACTTCTCAACATTATAACACTTCTCAACATTATATCTCTAACCAACATTATAACACTTCTCAACATTATATCACTTCTCAACATTATATCACTAACCAACATCATAACACTTCTCAACATTATAACACTTCTCAACATTATATCACTAACCAACATTATAACACTTCTCAACATTATATCACTAACCAACATTATAACACTTCTCAACATTATATCACTAACCAACGTTATAACACTTCTCAACATTATAACAATAGTCAACATTATAACACTTCTCATCATTTTAACAATAGTCCCACATTATAACACTTCTCAACATTATTACACTAGTCCCACATTATAACACTTCTCAACATTATAACGCTTCTCAACATTATAACACTAGTCCCACATTATAACACTTCTCAACATTATAACACTAGTCCCACATTATAACACTTCTCAACATTATAACAATAGTCAACATTATAACACTTCTCAACATTATATCACTAACCAACATCATAACACTTCTCAACATTATAACACTTCTCAACATTATATCACTAACCAACATTATAACACTTCTCAACATTATATCATTAACCAACATTATAACACTTCTAAACATTATATCACTTCTCAACATTATATCACTAACAAACATTATAACACTTCTCAACATTATATCACTTCTCAACATTATATCACTAACCAACATCGTAACACTTCTCAACATTATATCACTAACCAACATTATAACACTTCTCAACATTATATCACTAACCAACATTATAACACTTCTCAACATTATATCACTAACCAACGTTATAACACTTCTCAACATTATAACAATAGTCAACATTATAACACTTCTCAACATTATATCACTAACCAACATTATAACATTTCTCAACATTATAACAATAGTCAACATTATAACACTTCTCAACATTATATCACTAACCAACATCATAACACTTCTCAACATTATAACACTTCTCAACATTATAACACTTCCCAACATTATAACACTAGTCCCACATTATAACACTTCTCAACATTATAACACTAGTCAACATTATAACACTTCTCAACATTATATCACTAACCAACATAATAACACTTCTCAACATTATAACACTTTTCAACATTATAACACTTCCCAACATTATAACAATACTCAACATTATATCTGCCAATTCTGCTACTTCTGGGGCACTGGACTGATGTTTGCGTGTGGATTAGCTTTCCCTTTTACCTGTGTCCCTCGCTATCAGGCGAACCCACTCCGTCTTCTGAGGTACTTGTAATTTACGTTCCCAAGTCAAAGACAGGAAGTTAACATTTTAGTCCAGCTGTTCGGTGCAGGGAGGTTGAACTCACAAACTCGACATCAGCACATCAGAAGTGCTATTATACATTCGTACATTCGACCATATTTACCTCCAATTAAGGAAGTGAAAAACGGAATATGTAATCTCTACAGGCAGCAGATTAGCATTTTCAGGCATAACAATACCTGATAATATATATATATATAGTTGGAGATATTAAAAGTTGAAGTGACAAGGAAAGTATGGAATTACAAATGGCGTATGAATAGGACACATACACGCGCACAGGCACACACGCACACGCACGCGCGCGCACACACATACACGCAAGCACACAGTTACATAGACCACAGCATAATGAGATGGCGAATCAGTTCTCTCACTCGCATACTTTCTTCCTCAGACAATACCCACAAAATTATGCAAATTTGCCAGTACCGGTGTTATGAGGCTGGGTCGACCCCAAGGAATTGAGCCATGGATTAGAGAAAGTAAGAAGCAAAGTAAGGCGCCCTGTACACGATTCTCAGGCCTAATGGGGCTAGCCATTTTAACATATGTAGACAAAGGGAAGACCAGGAAATCTTTTAATCAGATAGCGGTGGGAACGATTAGTAGCATGACTCTTCTCTGGCTGTTGAACGAAGGGACGGAGCACATATGGGAATGTCCTGAGTGCAGTGATGTCGGTTAACTTAACTTAACTTAAACATATGTAGACAAAATATATTGTGTAGACCCATCGGCGGCACTCAATTGTTGATCTGAGCGATTTCACGCCGGCCGCTGACTTCCTAGAACATTTCTGGTTACACATTTACAGTTGGGTCGTCCTGTTAAACCAGAACAATTTTAAAAATTCGGCTTCGGTGGGGTTTTAAACGCATGACAGGGCGTGAGGCAAGCTTGCCAGCCACTATTCTACCCCGGCTTTCCTTTGACGAAAGAGTACTTCATAATTCACGATGTCACGCGGGCACTCTTTGAGCCTTACGCGGATAGTGCCCACTGATCTGACAATGCTAATCTTTATTTCCCATTCTATTCATCCCATAGTTCATACATAAATTCACACATGTAGTTCAGAAAGTAATGCACCACATCGTTTTTTTTTTTCCAGCTAATAATGAAGATATAAGTATGACATTGTGTACACTTCAAATATGGCGTGTCCCGATTGTGTGCACCACATTGCAACACAACCGGCCAAATAATATGGCTGCTCTAAACTGTTGAAATGGAACGTGTTAGCAACTTGTGTTATAAGCAGCGAATTGTGATAGAATTTCTAGTTGCAGAAATGGAAACTGTTGTGAACATATACAAGCGTCTGTGTGATGTGTATGGAAGCTTTGCAGTCTACAGAAGTACAGTCAGTCGCTGGGTTCAGAGAATCAAAGAATCAGGAAGCGGAGATACGGAGCTGCTTGATCGGCCGCGCTGTGGACGTCCCACCACAGCCACTAACGCAGAAATATTGAAATATGCTGAGAGCATTATTCTTACTATTAGGTTAATCACTACTCAACAATTGGCTTTACAGCTGTCAGTCAGCAATGGTGATGCATTTGCAGTTATAAACATTCTCGGATTTTCTAAGGTTTGCGCAAGATGGGTTCCTCGAAGCCTCACAAATAACAACCAATTGCAAAGGAAAGCAATTTCTTCTGAATTGTTGGAGCGTTTCAATGCTGATGGACAGAACGTTTTGGCTAAGATCGTTACAGTTGACGAAACCTGAGCACATCATTTTGAACTTGAGACAAAAAGACAGTCAATAGAGTGACGTCATCCGCAATCACCACGAAGACAGACATTCAAGACAACTCCTTCAGCTGGAAAGGTCAGAGTCACTGTCTTTTGGGACATTGAAGGTGTGATTCTTGTGGATGTTATGCCAAGAGAAGAGACAATCAGTTTGGAAACTTATATTAAGACATTGAAAAAAAACTCAATCAACATTTTCGCAGAGTTCGGCCGCAGGAAAATCCAGCAGATCTGCTTCTCTTTCACTTCAATGCGGATCCTCACGTAAGTCTGGCAACACATGAAGCAATCACCAAATTGGGTTGGGCCGTACTACCCCACCCACCTTATAGTCCCGATTTGGCACCCTCTGATTGTCAACTATTTGGTCCACATAAAGATGCACTCTGTGGGACAAGGTTTGAAGACAATGAAGGAGTGATTCATGCAGCGAAGAAATGGCTACATGATCCAGGCAAAATCTGGTACGAGCAAGGAATGCATGCATTTGTTTCTCGCTGGCATAAAGCTGTACAGGTTGATGGGGATTATATTAAATAATATCGATGTTTACATATGCCGGTCTCTCTGGCCGAGGGGTTACAACACTTTCTCCGTAATCCCGTTTATCACGCAGAGTCTCGTAGCGGGCGAGAGCTGGAAGCGGTTCGACCCCCGCTGGTGACTTGCGGGATAACTGAGCCGGCCGCTCAGAAAGCAATGGCAAACTACTGAGCGTAATCTTGCCAAGAAATCAACAGACAGCTGAAAGATGCTGCTGTTGACAGCGATGTCCTGTAAAGGATATGCGAAAAGAAAAAAAGAAAAAAAGATGACATATTCGTGTTTTTTTTTTCCGCGTTTCCATTCTGTTTCAGGATATTGCGGTTAACACCAGTATCTTTCAGCTGTATGTTGATTCCTAGGCTAGATTACGCTCATCAGCACGCCACGACTTTCTGAGCGACCGGCTCCATACTCTCGTAAGTCACTGGCGTGACTCGAACCGCTTCCAATTCTCGTGCGCTCACGTCAACCACGAGAGTATTCGAGGTTACGGAGAAAGCTGCTAACACCTCAGCCAGGGAGACCGGCGACATATTCGTGTATAGTGTGTATAAATGTCATGTTTGTTTTTTTTTTTTTAATATACTGCTCCTGAGTAAAATATTGTGGTGCATTACTTTCTGAACGTCCCTCGTATGTGACGTTCGTTAAGTAGAAGAAAGAATGGGAGAATAGAGGTGTCTAGTTGGTCATGTGTCGAATGACACTTGTTTCTGCAGTAGGAGGCTGTCGTCATTTAGAGGTGACAGGTTCGAATTCCGGTGGGGGTGACTACAGCTTTCAATTATTATGTTCTCTAGCGTGTCCAGCCGGCTCTGTGGCGTAGGGGTTACGGACCCAATTCGAAATCCCGCATGCCGCGTTTCAAACACAGCTGCGGGCGATTTGGAAATCGCCTTGCGCTGGTTTCAAACAGGTATGAGTGCCGGTCGTTCAGAAAGCAGTGACAGATTACAGAATGTAAACTTGCCAAGAAATCGCACACATAAAAAAAATGCAGAGGTTGACTGCGACGTCCTGTAAATCTTCTTCTTCTTCTTTGCGTTCATCCGGAGTGTTTTTTCTGATCTGATTGCGATGTGTCTAAGTTATGCGCCCTTGGGCCGAAACCCGTAGGCCAACACATCCGACTTTAGCGTGCTATTTTGACCAGGTAGCATTCCTGGGAGACTCACTTTTGCGGTACCGTCCACAACCCAGCTGGCCAAGTTGGAACGGTCGAAGACTTAACGGTCATCCCTCAAAGGAAGGCAGGGACAGGCCATGGCATTTTCCGCCATCCAGGGTGGCTTCCATAATTGCAGGGCCGACACATAGCGCCCTGGTACTGGGCTCACCGAGGGAATCGTCACGTCCTGCTCATGGCTGCTTTAATTCCTCACTTCAATATATTGGGCATTTCGTTCGCCCCGGGCCGTTCCCGCACAAACCAGAAAGATCTGCAGACGGTATCCACTCAGCGAGTTTTCGGTTCGGACATATGTTTGTCGTTGTGCCCGTCAGAGCTGTTCCAGGCACGACGGACATTCGGAAATTACCTAGTTAGAGCTGTTCCGAACAAGAGCGGCATTCGGAAATTAGGTAGTCAGAGCTGTTCCTAGCACGAAAGACATTTCACTCGGACGTTTTTTTGCGTTGTGCCTGATTTATTACGGGTTAGCCTTCCCGGGGTTTCGCGGGACGTTAGACTGTTTGCGCTGTGGTTTGCCCACATCTCAGCTGGTAAAAGTAGAACGGTAATCGACATCACGGTAACCCTCAAGGGAAATCAAATCAAATCAAATCAACTTTATTAGGGTCACAAATTGGGCGCGCAGGCCCGTCTTACATTCGGCCCTTCCAATCACTCGTCTTTCGTTCATCAAGAGCATTATACATTTACATAGGAAGAAAAATAAACATTGTGAAATGAATGTTGTAAACATAAACAAGGCTAAACATGGAGAAAAATGTGTACATAAAAAGTATGTGACGTAAAAGTAGTGATGCCAGCGCGTCCCACACACACACACACACACACCACACACATTCTCTCTCTCACTCTCACTCATTCACTCACACACACACACCACACACCACACACACACTCTCTCTCTCTCTCATTCACTCTCACTCTCACTCATTCACTGACACACACACACACTCACTCATTCACTCTCCCGCTCACTCATTCACTCTCCCGTTCACTCATACACTCTCCCGCTCACTCATTCACTCTCCCGCTCACTCATTCACTCTCACGCTCACTCATTCTGTCTCTCCCGCTCACTCATTCACTCTCCCGCTCACTCATTCACTCTCCCGCTCACTCATTCACTCTCCCGTTCAATCATTCACGCTCCCGCTCACTCATTCACTCTCACTCATTCACTCTCACACTCACTCATTCACTGTTCCGCTCACTCATTCACTCGGCCGCTCACTCATTCACTCTCACGCTCACTCATTCACTCCCACGCTCAATCATTCACTCTCCCGCTCACTGATTCACTCTCACGCTCACTCATTCACTCTCCCGCTCAATCATTCACTCTCCCGCTCACTCATTCACTCTCACTAATTCACTCTCCCGCTCACTCATTCACTCTTCCGCTCACTCATTCACTCTCCCGCTCACTCATTCACTCTCACGCTCACTAATTCACTCTCACGCTCACTCATTCACTCTCCCGCTCACTGATTCACTCTCCCTCATTCACTCACACTCATTCACTCCCACACACAGACACTCTCACTCATTCGCTCTCACGCTCACTCATTCACTCTCCCGCTCACTCATTCACCCTCACGCTCACTCATTCACTCTCACGCTCACTCATTCACTCTCCCGCTCACTCATTCACTCTCACTCATTCACTCTCCCGCTCACTCATTCACTCCCACGCTCAATCATTCACTCTCCCGCTCACTCATTCACTCTCACGCTCACTCATTCACTTTCACGCTCACTCATTCACTTTCACGCTCACTCATTCACTCTCACGCTCACTCATTCTGTCTCTCATTTACACCCACTCACTCTCTCACTCAAACTACAGTAATGAACATAAGTTTAGATTATACATGATAAAATAAAATGGTATTTAACTGATAATATGACAGATGAGAATACACAAACATATGGATTCGCGTGTTACATAACATGCGTGTTACATGACATGCATCTGCTGAGCTCTCTCTCTCTCTCTCTCTCTCTCTCTCTCTCTCTCTCTCTCTCTCTCTCTCTCTCTCTCTGTATTCTTTCATATACACACACTCACACGCATGCGTACGCTCACACACACACACACACTCTCTCTCTTTCTCTCTCATTCACTCTCACTCTCACTAATTCACTCTCCCGCTCACTCATTCACTCTCACGCTCACTCATTCGCTCTCACGCTCACTCATTCACTCTCCCGCTCACTCATTCACTCTCCCGCTCACTCATTCACTCTCACGCTCACTCATTCACTCTCACGCTCACTCATTCACTCTCCCGCTCACTCTTTCATTCTCCCGCTCACTCATTTACTCTCCCGCTCACTCATTCACTCTCCCGCTCACTCATTCACTCTCACGCTCACTCATTCTGTCTCTCCCGCTCACTCATTCACTCTCCCGCTCACTCATTCACTCTCCCGCTCACTCATTCACTCTCCCGTTCAATCATTCACTCTCACTCATTCACTCTCACGCTCACTCATTCACTCTCACTCATTCACTCTCCCGCTCACTGATTCACTCTCACGCTCACTCATTCACTCTCACGCTCACTCATTCCTTCTCACGCTCACTCATTCACTCTCACTCATTCACTCTCACTCATTCACTCTCACACTCACTCATTCACTCTCACGCTCACTCATTCACTCTCACGCTCACTCATTCACTCTCACGCTCACTCATTCACTCTCCCGCTCACTCATTCACTCTCCCGCTCACTCATTCACTCTCCCGCTCACTCATTCACTCTCCTGCTCACTCATTCACTCTCACGCTCACTCATTCACTCTCACGCTCACTCATTCACTCACACACACAGACACTCTCACTCATTCACTCTCCCGCTCACTCATTCGCTCTCACGCTCACTCATTCACTCTCCCGCTCACTCATTCACCCTCACGCTCACTCGTTCACTCTCACTCATTCACTCCCCCGCTCACTCATTCACTCTCACTCATTCACTCTCCCGCTCACTCATTCACTCTCACGCTCAATCATTCACTCTCCCGCTCACTCATTCACTCTCACGCTCACTCATTTACTCTCACGCTCACTCATTCACTCTCACGCTCACTCATTCACTCTCACGTTCACTCATTCTGTCTCACACTCACTCACTCTCTCACTCAAACTACAGAAATGAACATAAGTTTAGATTATACATGATAAAATCAAATGGTATTTAACTTATAATATGACAGATGAGAATACACAAACATATGGATTCGCGTGTTACATAACATGCGTGTTACATGACATGCATCTGCTCAGCTCTCTCTCTCTCTCTCTCTCTCTCTCTCTCTCTCTCTCTCTCTCTCTCTCTCTCTGTATTCTTTCATATACACACACTCACACGCATGCGCGCGCTCACACACACACACACACACACACACACTAACACATCAACTCTCCCACTGTCTCACTCTCTAACACACAATCCTACACACACACACTCACTCTATCAATCGCACTCTCTCACACATACACGTACACATGAACGCATGCACGCACGCACACACTCCCTCACTCACTCTCACACATACACGTACGAATGCATGCACTGACACATTCCCCCACCATTTCTCGCTCAATCACTCTCTCCACACACACGCATGCACACGCGCATTCACTCTCTCCCTCTCTCTGACACCCACTCTCTCTCTCTCTCGCTCCCACACGCACACACATATATAGTGAACAATTATAATGAACAATTATACCAGTAAATGAATTATGGTGGCATATAGTCGGTATGGATTAAGTATTGAAAGAGTTTCTGGTTAAATGTGTAGGGACTCATTGGAGTTTTCAGATCTGGAGGCAGATGATTCCATAAGTGAGCACCAGAATAGGCAAAACATGTTTTGTATAGGTCCAATCTAGGCTTTGAGACATGTAACAAATTTAGGCGCTTGCTGTTCATTGCATTAGATTGAATCAGCGACAGAAGATACTCTGGGGTATTTTGAGATATAATTTTATTCACTAATTTGGCTTTGTTGAAAAGGAAGCGCTTTTGTAGTGGTAGAAGTCTTAGATGACTGTACAAATTATTACTTTCAACGTGCTTTATGCCAGAAACCAGACGAATAGCGCGGTTTTGTAGAGAACATAGTCGTTTTAAATTAGATTTAGGGCAACCATCCCAAACTGTGGAACAGTAATCGAGATGTGATTGGATATAGCATGTATAGAATATTTTTCGTGTGCTTTCGTCCAGGAAGTGCTGAATTTTAGCAAGTTGGTAAACTTTTTGTGCTATTTTCTTGGTAAGAGCGTGAACATGAGAGCTCCAGTTCAAATGGCTGTCTATTAAAAGCCCTAGTGTTTTATGTTCAGTCACATTAACTATAGGTAACGTGCCCATGCGGAGTTCGAGCGGTGATCCAGTTATGGCTAGTGTCTGTAGTTTTTGTCTGGTCGTTATTAGCATGGATTTGGTTTTGCCAATGTTAATTTGCATGCGGTTTTCATTGCTCCATCTAGTAAGATTATCAAGTTCCTTTTGTAAAGAATTCTCTAATTCACTACGGTTTTCTTGACTAGTATATATAGTACAGTCGTCAGCAAATAGATCACAAGTTGTATTGATATATAAAGGAAGATCATTAATATAAACTGAAAAAAGCAGCGGACCTAGTATTGAGCCCTGAGGCACACCAATATTAAGCTGTGTGGGTCTTGATAGACAGTTGTTGAAGGACACGACTTGTTGCCTGTCGGATAGAAATGACGTAATTATGTTCACCATGTTGGTGCTTGTCTTCATTTGCTTTAGTTTTCTAATTAAAATATCGTGATCTACCATATCAAAAGCTTTTTTAAAGTCTACAAACACCGCTCCACAAATTCTACCGTCGTTGATGTTTAAGTGCCAGTTATCGGTCATTTTTGTTAGAGCACTATGGCAAGAATATTTAGGTCGAAACCCAGATTGACTGTTAATTATTAGATCGTTGTTAATTAAATGGTGTAACGTTATTTTATGAATGTGTTTTTCTAGTGGTTTTGATAGCGACGATAATAAGGAAATAGGTCTATAATTACCCAAAACGCTATTATCGATTGAGCCATTTTTAATTAGCGGAAACACTTTAGCAATTTTAAAAGCAGATGGAAAGTAGTTTTTGGCCAGGCACTGGTTATATATGAACGTTAAGGACTCACTAATGACTGGTGCAGCACAGCGAAGAATTCTATACTGATACCATCTAGGCCGTGTGAGTTTGTTGATTTGAGGTTCAAGAGATATTTATAAACGTCTGCAACAGACATTAAAGGAATCTCATCGGGAATATTTCTGGTGCACTTCTCCTCACAGAATGATGCCAGTGAACTTAAATTACACGATGAGTCTGGTATTGAAGACTTTAGATTCTCTATTTCTGATTGAAAGAACCAACTGAATTCATCGCATGTTATAGAATTTGGTATTGCTGATTCTGTAGGGCGTTTCTTATTGGTTAGCAAGTTAATAGCCTTCCATATATTTGTACTGTTTGAATTATCTACAATCAAATTTTTAAAATGATCTTTTTTTATCCTACGAATGTCATATTTAACTTTATTCCTTAGTCTGCGGTAATTGATGAAGTCTTTATTTTTGTGTGCTGTATCTCGCTCTCTCATGATTTCCAGCACTTCTCTAGTGACCCATGGGGATTTATGTTGATTTTTGACTCGAACTTCTTTGATTGGCACGTGTTTATCGAACACATTGTAGACTGTCTTCGTCCAGAAAGCTAATGCATCGTCCGGGTCAGGAAGTTGGTAAACGTGATCAAGGGCTGCTTTTCTTAAGTCTTGCAAAAATAAATCTTGGTTGAATGCTTTAAAATTCCTAAATTTGATACTTACATGTTTATGTTTAAGAGGTTTGAACCCAATTCTTGACCATGTACAACATACCGGGTAGTGGTCACTAACTGTACAAACAGGAACAGAACATTCAACAATATTATCTGGACAAGTAACATATATATGATCAATTATAGTTGAGGATGTGTCAGTAACCCTTGTGGGATTACGGCCCATCCGATTGAGATGAAATTTTCTACACGCCTTCCTTTCAATCCAGCGCTGCCAACTGTGATATTTTGTTAGTGTGCAATCGCCTGCTTACTCAGTATTATTTCATTTTTCATTTTTCATCATAATTTCATATATCTCAGGGGACCTAACTCTGTAAAAGTTATTTCAAGGGGCATAACTTTTCTGTATAACTTATAGTCATATTGTGGCATCGTTTTCATCGGGAAGGCAGGGGCAGACCATGGGCATTCCCCCGCTATCCAAGGAGGCTTCCATAATTGCAGAGCCGGCACATATTGCTCTGAGACGTCCTGCACATGGCTGTTATAATTCCTCACTTCCATGTGTTGGTCATTTCGCTTGCCACTGGTCGCTCAAGTACACACCAGGAACGGTCAGTCTGCGGGCGACATCCACTAGGTAAGCTTTCGCTTTGGACTTCGGGCCACGCAATGGATTCGCTAGCCGTGCGTTCCATTTCGTGTTATTGAGACGTTTTTCCACCTTAGTCTAGCCGCTCTATGAGTTAGATACAGACAGTTTTCGTAACCAATTTCATTCGACCGGGGCACCTCTTCTACCTTTTAGTACTCGCTCACGGGGTAGGCTACTGTGCTGCCGGCTCAGCACCTTACCTCCGTGCAGAGG